>WNWU01012687.1:0-23977 GCA_012654045.1 Ptyas mucosa
CCTGCAAGTGGTCCAGACTACAGAAGCAAAGCATTTCTGGACACCCTATGGTTCATCTGAGTTATATTACTTCTGTGTGAACTACACTGATCCCAGTCATTTCAACATTCAATTAAAGCTGCTGGTTGTTTCTGTTTAAAGCCCTGTATCAACCAGTGCGTTTGTGGGAACTGGCTCTCCTCTCAACCATTGGGGTAGGATCAGTGGTGGGATTCAGCCAGTTCTTTCTGGATCAGGTGAACCGGTAGCAGCGACTGCGGGAGGCTCCACCCACCCAGACATAATGCATCAGCACTGTGCATGTGCGCGCTCACATTTGCGAACCGGTAGGGAAGGTAAGTGAATCCCACCTCTGGGTAGGATGAAGATTGGTCTGGCACTTGATAGGAAATTGGTCACCCCACAAAGCTTGTAATTAAACTCCCAGGCTTAAGGAAGCAGCTGCATAAAAGCATTTAACAAGGAATTTCCAAAAGTGATTTAAAAGGAAGTCTGCAAATATACTGCCTTTTTAAAAATGCTGACTATGGTTTGACTGGGACGTGGTGGCCCAGTGGCTAAGACGCTGAGCTTGTCGATCAAAAGGTCGGCAGTTCAGCGGTTCGAATCCCTAGTGCCACATAATGGGGTGAGCTCCCATTACTTGTCCCAGCTTCTGCCAACCTAGCAGTTTGAAAGCACATTAAAAATGCAAGTAGAACAATAGGGACCACTTTTGGTGGGAAGGTAACAGCGTTCCGTGCACCTTTGGCATTTAGTTATGCTGGCTACATCACCATGGAGATATCTTCGGACAGCGCTGGCTCTTCAGCTTTGAAATGGAGATGAGCACCGCCCCCTAGAGTTGGGAACAACTAGCACATATGTGCGAGGGGAACCTTTACCTTTACCTATGGTTTGAGCAAGATAGCAATTCTCCTGCCTACCAGAGCTCTAAACTTTCTGAACTGCTTTTGTGGTCTCGTCACCAGGACCATAAGTCTGGAGCAGTTGTGGGAGATCTCAAGTTCTCTTATTATCTGGAGAGGAATTTTTTTTGGAAAAAGTTTACTTGCCTAGCTCTTTATTCTGCCACAGTCAGCTCTGCTTTTCTTCTGTTTACCATTTCTTCCCTGGAAGCCCCAGTAATTAGTCCAAATTTTTCATTACTAAATGATACAATCTTAGGATGTTCAGGCACTGCAACATTTTGAGGCATTGCATCATTAATTGAAAATTCAGTCCCATTTATATTTATTTAAACATTGATATCTCAATATGTTCCTTTGCTTACCCCTTTGGACAGCTATCTTCCCTTCTGGACACCGTCTGCAGTCATAGCAGCAGGATAATTTCCCTTCCACTTTTATCTTGCTATGGCCCAGAGGACATTTCTTGTTACAGATGGAAAGAGGCGATGTCTATTGGATAAATTAAATCAGAATTCTGCTACATGACAAATTTATTTTGGGGGATTGTTCTTTTCATCAGTTAGATCAGGGGTCAGCAACCTGCAGCTCTGGAGCCGCATGTGGCTCTTTCACCCCTCTGCTGCAGCTCCCTGTCACTCAAAATATGCATCACAACCGCCAATGTGTGACATCCACCGGCACATGATTTATTGAGCTTTTCAAGCCCCGGTAGGCCAACCATGGATAAATCCAAGAAAAGAAAAGTTTCAGAAGAAAACAAAATGTTTAATTCAACTATTAACTCTAAGAGCCTTGGATAGTACAGTGGTCTAAAGCACCCTGTTATTAACACCAGCTGCCTGCAATTATTGCAGGTTCGAATCTCACCAAGGCTCAAGGTTGACTCATCCTTCCATCCTTTCTAAGGTAGGTAAATTGAGGACCCGGTTTGTGGGGGCAATAAGCTGACTTTGTATACAAAAGTATGAAGGCTATTGCTTAGCGCATTGTAAGCCACCCTGAGTCTCCGGAGAAGGGCGGCATATAAATCAAATTTTAAAAAAAACAAAAAAACCCTACATATGCTAGTTTTGTGGCCGGTCAAGAAATAATCAGGGACAGGAAGGGTTTTGTGGCTCCCGGTGTTTTCTTTTCTGTGGGAAACGGGTCCAAATGGCTCTTCAAGTGTTTAAGGTTGCAGACCCCTGAGTTAGACATACCCAAACTCCTCATTTTGAATCCAAACTTCGGTGTTCCAAATTTCTCTCTGGTTTAAATTCCCCACTGAACCTCTCAACCACTCATAGCTCATACCTAGTAGATTAATTGTATGATTGTGCCCAATATAGTAGTGCGCTGAGGAAATCAGTACCAGAGATTTTAATTCTGGAACTTTTGGAGCACAGATTCCTTAAGATTCCAATTTTGTGTTGGCTTCCTAGTCTTCTTTGAGCTCTTTCTGTACTTGGTACAGTTCATATATAATCTGTAAAAATGTTGGCAGAGGTGCCAACTTTATACAGTAATTAGAGCTCATTTTTATTAAGCTTGTCCTATTTGTATATGCCTGATATGGAACAAGCTACACTTAAAGTCAGTTTGGGAATATCAGAAGCTATGAACTATGCTCTGATTTATACAGTATAATAAGCAGTTACTGTGAGCATTAATGCAGCATTTTTAGCTATATTCTTACTTCCTCCCCAAATACGGTATTATTGTACACACTTCCATATTTATGTTCACGCTGCACATAAGGAAAAAAAGTACATACACTGGTTAGTAGTGGAAAGATTTAATAAAAAGTGAAAATTGAGCATACCTGGTTAAAATTAACTTAATCCCAGAAACCAGTAGATGAATGATTTCATAATAGTGAAAAAATATGTCCCGCCTGATTAAACATGTAGGACCAAACAATGTCCTTGGTGGAAATGGTGAGAAGATTGTCTGTGTGAGCCATAGGCTCAATTTTTCCAACTTTAGCTCTTAGAAATGACTTATTTGGGAATGTCACCCAATTATAAACATCAAATCCAGTTACTAATTCTCCATTGGAGCCAAAAGTAATATGTTCCCCGGCAGTGTTATTAAAAGAGATCTGCTGCAAAAAATGATGGAGCTGGAAAGAAAGGAAGGAGGGAAAGATGGAAGAAAGGAAGGAAGGAAGAGGGAGGGAGGGAGAGAGAAAGAGAGAGAGAAAGAGAGAGAGTTAATAGAATTCTTCGAAGGGATTAGCAAATCTCAGATTTTTTTATCCTTTCAAATTGACTTTAGGTCAATGGAAATTTGTATTTTCATCATTCTACTCCATTTAAAGTGGGTAGAGAAATATGTTCTTTACCACATGCATTTTCTACCTTATTGCCTAACTTTATTTTCAACTGAAACATTTTCAGATGAGAACTCCATAACAAAATTGAGAAAGAGAAATCTGATAGATCACACTATCTTGATAAATTGAACAATCTATTTGTTACTACCAGTTCTGAGGTCATGGCTTGGTGGGGGAGGGGTTAATGTGACTGGCTGGGCGTGGCCAACATTAATGCAGCATTTTTAGCTATATTCTTACTTCCCCCCCCAAATACGTTATTATTGTACACACTTCCATATTTATGCTCACATTGCACATAAGGGAAAAAAGTACATACATTGCAGGGGTTAAATCTATTTTTTTTTGCTACCGGTTCTGTGGGCGGGGCTTAATTAGTGGGCGGGGCTTGGTGGTAAGGTGACTGGGAGGGTATGGGTTGTTGGTTAGGTGGGCATGGCCAAGTCAA
Source organism: Ptyas mucosa (assembly GCA_012654045.1). Classification (NCBI taxonomy): domain Eukaryota; kingdom Metazoa; phylum Chordata; class Lepidosauria; order Squamata; family Colubridae; genus Ptyas; species Ptyas mucosa. The sequence goes on from WNWU01012687.1 coordinate 3,674, forward strand.
TGTCACTTCTTTGCCCTTTTTTAACCTACAAAACACAACACAACACAACTGGCTCACCCACAATATAAAAGCAGCTGTGCTAGACCCAAAATGACCCCTGCAACAAGCAGGAACCTCACACAGCCACAAAAAACCCAAAAAACCAACTTTCACACTTTACACACACAAAATTCCACATACAGCTTTGTGAGATTTTGTGTGATTTTGTAGTTAGAGTGAAACACTACAGAAACACACTAAATCTCAGAAAGCTGCACAAATATTATTTTATTTTAATTTATTTTTATATAAAAGCAGCTAAATTTAAAACTTCCTAAACTTTAAATGGCTAGGTCTAAAAAAGAAGAACTAAAAAGAAACCCCAATTAACTATTTTTTTAAAGCTCCCAAAGGGGAAAAAAACTTACCCAATTGAACTAGTCTCTCCAACCTTGGCAACTTTAAGACTTGTAGACTTCAACTCCCAGAATTCCTCAGCCAGCTTTGCTTTGCTGGCTGAGGAATTCTGGGAGCTGAAGTCCACAACTCCCTGCCTGCTTGATTGCAGACAGGGAGATTCAGTTGCTTGCTGATGCAATCGATTGCAGAGATTACAGCAAGGCGGTACGACCAGCAGCTAAAGTAAGCAAGCTGAGGGGGGAAAAGGGAGGGATTTTTGCTACCGATTAGCAGGCAGAGCCATTTAAAAGGAAAAAAGTTTTTTTCTTTTACATGGCTCTGGCAATCCAAGCTGAGTTGCCTGATTAGCAGGCAACTCAGCTGGGATCGTCAGAGCTTGGCTGGCCATTTAAAAGAAAAAAAAGGCTCTGATGATTGCGCGGCTCAGCTGGGCATGGGGGGATGGAGGCAGGGATTTTTGCTACAGGTTCTCCGAACTGCCCACCGCCATCGCTACCTACTCGCCCGAGCCGGTCCGAGCCGGGAACATTTCACCCCTGATACACTGGTTAGTAGCTGAAAGATTTAATAAAAAGTGAAAATTGAGCACACCTGGTTAAAATTAACTTAATCCCACAAACTAGTAGATGAATGATTTCATAATAGTGAAAAAATATGTCACACCTGATTAAACATGTGGGGCCAAACAATGTCCTTGGTGGAAATGGTGAGAAGATTGTCTGTGTGAGCCATAGGCTCAATTTTTCCAACTTTAGCTCTTAGAAATGACTTATTTGGGAATGTCACCCAATTGTAAACATCAAATCCAGTTACTAATTCTCCATTGTAGCCAAAAGTAATATGTTCCCCGGCAGTGTTATTAAAAGTGATCTGCTGAAAAAACTGATGGAGCTGGAAAGAAAGGAAGGAAGGAAGGAAGGAAGGAAGGAAGGAAGGAAGGAAGGAAGGGAGGAAGGGGAGAGGGAAAGAGAGAGAGAGTGTGTGTTAATAGAATTCTTTGAAGGGATTAGCAAATCTGTTTTTATTCCTTTCAATTTGATTTAAGGTCAATGGAAATTTGCATTTTCATCATTCTACTCCATTTAAAATTGGTAGAGAAATATGTTCTTTCCCACATGCATTTTCTACCTTATTGCCTAACTTTATTTTCAACTGAAACATTTTCAGATGAGAACTCCATAACAAAATTGAGAAAGAGAAATCTGATAGATCCTGCTGTCTTGATAAATTGAACTTTCTTGGAATTAGGAATTCACTTTGCTCCCATAAAATGTAGATAAAATTAAAAACTTCAACATGGAGAATTCTAGGCCATTTGTTCCAAACAAAGAAGGTCTTTAAAATCTTGAAAAGATAATAAAAAAGAACATTTGCTTCATATGGTTCAATTGAACTAAAGATATTCTCATTTCCCCAAAATTTTTTTTCTCTCTTTTCATTTTGCCTTATGGTGAGACTATTATGATGAGAGAATGGAAGTAGGAAAAGTATTAAAACTTTCATGGACACCAGGGAGATCACGGTAGCTAAGAGATTGTACTAAATATCAGGACAATCCTAAACTGAATCTGCACATTTAATTTAAATTTCTCTAGGAATAAAAGTACATGGGTTCATTTATAACTGCCTAGAAAAGTTGTTTCCCCTGAATCTTAGTCTCTCTGAAATTAAGACAGTGAGAAATAATGCTTTTACCCAAGTACCTTTGAAAGTTTTACATGTCAACCTGTCAAATATCATGCATTAAATACATACATCCACACAAACCATTTCAGACCTTTGGCGAGTTCCCCATGTTCCCATTATAGAATATTCTTTATTGGCCAAGTGTGACTGGAATTTGTGTCTTCCAGCGTGACTGGAATTTGTGAATAAACTCTCAGTGTACATACAAGGTGTATAATAAAGTGTCCCAAAGATGCTTTTCCAAAGGCATCTGGACTTTGTTTTTCCTTGAAGAGGTTTTGCTACTCATCCAAGAAGCTTCTTCAGTTCTGACTGAATGGTGGAGGATGGAAGGATTTATATTTTTTGTAGTCATTTGGTCATTAGCACTAATTCTGAGAGATGTTGAGCAGGGGTGGGGTTTCCACTTACCTTCGCTACTGGTTTGCAACAGGAGCATGCACGCGCATGCACTCACTTTGCTCGTGCATGTGCAGAGCATCCGTGATGACATCTGAGCAGGTGGGCGGAGCCTCCCCCCGCTGCCACTACCGGTTTGCAAGATCCGAAGTGAACCAGTAGCAACCCACCACTGATGTTGAGGCCACTTGGTGGTTTATCTATGCCCTCAGGGTCACATGAATAGTGGAAATGGGTGGGAAGCCATCTTGGATCTGCTGAAAGGACTATGATGGGAAGCAAAATGTCTTCAAGTAAAAACAAAGTCCAGTTGCCTTTTTAAAAATCACCTTTGGGACAACCATGGCCTGGATGACTGAGAATCTCCACAGACATTAAGCAACAAATTGCTTAATCATAAATTATAAGATACAATCTTAATTCATAAGATAGAAACAACAAAGTGATAGTCACATGATACCAAGGAGTAGGAGTAGAGAATAGGAAAGGAGAATAGGAATAGGTAATAGAAAGATGAGATGGATAATAGTATTACAGTCCTACTACATAGTTAGATATCTTTAGGCATAAGACAGTACTGTGAGAATTATGTGTTTAGTGGAGTAATGGTATAGGTGGAAAACACCTGTTTTCATGTCTGGTTGTTTTGGCATCAAATGCCCTATACTGAAAAAGAAGAAAATCAAAAAGTTTATGTACAGGATAAACTGGGAATTTTCTCAGCCCTCTTTCTGACTTGTGCAGTATACAGGTCCTCAATGGAAGGCAGGCTGATAATTAGAGATGAGATAGAGAGAGAGAGATAGAGAGAGAGAGAGAGAGAGAGAGAGAGAGAGAGAGAGAGAGAGAGATTAGAGAGGTAGAGAGAAAGAGAGAAATAGACAGGCAGGCAGGCAGGCAGGCAGGCAGACAGGCAGACAATCTACTTTGAAGGAATACCATTCTATCCGTTACTAGACAATTGACCTGAATGTTGAAAAAACTTTAGAAAAACTTAATAGTTTTTTTAAAAAAATATATTTAAGAATATTTCCAAATAGCAGTCACAACTGTCTGCAAATTATCTTTCATATTAACCACAAAAGCCAGAAGCAACTTCTAATGATGGACTACCTTTCAACCAACTTTAAAGAGGCAACCTCTCCCCAATTTATACTTTGTTGCACTAAGCATATCACCTGGTTACCTTCCTGAATTTTGCATTAGCCAAACTTACCTGCCATGGTGACTGAAGGAAGAGCTTCCATCTCCTCTTCTGAACTCGTTGACCATATTTGAATTTAGAATAATATAATTTCCTTAGAGCATGTGCCACAGCATAGACTGCATTGTAAATGCTGTAGCTGTGGCCAGTCATGCTCAGTTCAAATATAGATTGAGAAAGAGACTCCAGCTTCTCTTCCCCAGAGCAGGTCCTGTCAGTGTTCCCATCTCTACCACCAGTGGAAAATGAGCATTCAAATGCATCTTTCCAAAAGTCTCTAATAAAGCCATCTCCTTTTTCTAATGTTGGGTTTCTCTTCTGTATAAATTCTCAGAACCCCGTCAGTTTCTTTGAGTGAATTGCAAAGGAAAGAGCACCATGGAGAAAAACAATAGACAATGGTCTTTGCATCAGAATGGAGGTGAATTACATCTGGGCTGTCATGATCCAGACTTTGGCTTTTCTCTCCTTGGGAATATCCTCAGAATCTAATAAATAGATCATAAGTCTCAAAGTCATCAGGCCTGTAATTTCAGCATTCAAGATCACTGCAATGACTGTACTCCCCATGATCACTTTGTATAATTTATCTGCCTCCTCCACCATTTCAGCAGCTAAATTGCCATACATTATTTGAGGGATACTTTCTACAAAGTCAGAGCAGATTCCTCTCTCTGTAAACATGGAAAGACTATTCTGAATGAATCTCTCTTTATCTTCCTCAACAAAGCAAACTTTCCCAACCCAGGTCCATCCAAAATGCAACAGTAAATGTAGTATTCCATTAAACTGGTGCACCTCTGCAGGGAACATCCATTTGACAAACAGTGCTGCTATTTCATCATTCATCAATGGAGCTGACCCATATGTGATCTAAATGGGAGTAAGAAAGCAATAAAAGCAAAAAAGAAATTGTTCTAAAGAACATTGTGCAGTGCTCATGTGTTTGTTTAATCAAAACTTCTGTGCTTGAGCGCAATACAGAAAAGAAAACAATGCTACAGTTTTAGCACACAGTTTTAGAGCTTAACATAAGGGCTAGTCATTGAGCAAAACAGGGTAGCAATTTTGATGATTCCCTTTTCATAAATTTGACCCCTTCTTGTCTCAAAAGTTTCAGGCTTCTGAGATCTTTGTAAAGAGAGTTATCATGAAGATCTGATACCTGAAGTCATTCAAGAGCAAGGGAACTTAACATCTTGCTCCATATTGATGTCTCACCTGAGGAAACTTGTAGTTACACAGACTGGTTGCCATGTTGAGACAGGTCCTAGAACGGGGTCCTCCAATGACAGCTACCGTGTTGTTCTGGTCATTACATTTGTAGTTGGGTATAAATTGATCTTTTGTAGATAGAAATTCCATTGCTAATTGATAAGTTGTAATTTCCTCATGATTTTCAGTAGCAATGTGGAAACCAAGGGTAATGTTGGGTAAAATTCCAGTATGATCATTGATCTCATTAACAGCAAATGCCAGAGCCAACGTGTGTTGGTAATTATGAGTGAGGTACCTTCAGTGAGAGTTATAAACTATGTCAATATATTTCTGCTTCAGAATCACATTTTAATTGTTATATACATTCATACACATCCAAAATGTTGTGGTTATTATATGCTCTTGATATATGTAATGTGATCTTTAGCTAACAATAGCCCTAGGTTGTATTGATTGGGAAGCACTAATATTGGGAACGGGTAGCTAAGATTGAACTGAGACATTTGTATGCTTACTTCTTTTCTTCTTAAAAATGTTCTTCTAGAAGACAGTCAATTTGAGCCAGTTTGTTTTAGGGTAAAAAGCGTGAGACTATGAGTTCAAATCTCACCTTCTGGGTGACTTCAGCCAGTCATTCTCTTTCAGCCCAACTCACCTCACAGAGTTGCTGTTATTGGGAAAATAAGAGGAGGAAGGTAAATTGGATATGTTTTTCCCCTTGAATGATTTGTATAAATAATAAAGGTGGGATAAAAATAAATAAATAAATAAATAAAAAGTCATGATGCATTCTTTCCTCATTTACAACGGCAGTATTAGTGGAGGCAAAGTGTCTTTTAATTCTAGAATTTATACATGACTAAGGACAATTTCAATGGGCTATATGGTGAGCATTTTGATTGGAGGAGAAAGGTAAAGAGGAAGAAAAAAATTACAACTTTTAGGTGGGGGTGGGGATGAGGGTGAGAGTAAAATACTACTCATATACTTTTAAAATACTTACAGGTATTGATCAAGCACATCGTGAGAAGGTACCCTTTGAAAAATGATCTGATTTGAAAGAAAGAAGACCTGATATATAATAGCAGCAACAATTACGTCTCCAGACTGATAGTACTTGTGAGAAATTGGAAGAGGACCTCTGAGATTGCAGTTGTGAACAGGAGAACTGCACATCAACTTAGGAAAAAAGAATAAAATCAGTGTTGTGAACAGAAGCAACTCAGTATAAAATATGGCCATTGTAGATATCAAAGTATAGCTTGAATGTTACTATTCAAATAATGATCTGGGTCATAATCGATCAGCCTTTCAGGAATATTATCTAAAACATAGTAACACAGATTAAACATGTTTCTTTTTTGTTCTCTCTATTTGTAAACCTGTACTTCTGCGTCTGTACTAATGTAATGCAGTTTTTTAACCTGGGCTCATAGGGTTTTTTTTTCATGTTTACCGGGATTCCCTTGAGATAGGGAGAAAAGAACAATGATGGTACTTTATTCAATAATTACTTAGAAGGTAATAGCTTTCTTGCAATAGGTTTTTTTTTTTTGCTTCTGTGCAAAATGTCAAAATGAAACATATTGATTGAGAAAATGAGAACAACATCAGAGGTGGGTTCCAGCAGGTTCTGTCCAGTTCTGGAGAGCCGGTAGCAGAAATTTTGAGTAGTTCAGAGAACCGGTAAATACCACCTCTGACTGGCCCCGCCCCCATCTATTCTCTGCCTCCTGAGTCCCAGCTGATCGAGAGGAAATGGAGATTTTGCAGTAACCTTCCCCTGGATTGGGGAGGGAATGGAGATTTTACAGTATCCTTCCCCTGCCACGCTCACCAAGCCATACCCACCAAGCCATGCCACACCCACCAAGCCACACCCACAGAACCGGCAGTAATAAAATTTGAAACCCACCACTGAGCAACACCATATGCACCAAAGAAAAAATTGTTTGGTCTTTTTTTTCTAAAGATGGTGCCATTTTGGGCAGATACATATCTATAATCAGATTCCAAACTTTATTGATTTAAAACACAATTTAAAAGAACTGAAGTTCATGGGTTACAGTCAAGTTGTCAATCTTCTGCTTAAAGCAATTTCTGCTATGACAAGTGGCAGTTTAACGTACAGTAAGTGATTGAGATCAAAGATGGTTTGATAGAGGGAAATAATGTTGGAATGTTCCATAAGGCAGGGATCCATGCAGAGTCGGTTCATCTCATTGAGTCTGCCAAATATAGTTCAAAGTGAGCCTTTCGAGTGAGTCTGATGGGGCTTATGCTCACTTAAAGGAAAGGTCTATTATCTATCTATCTACTCTGGTTCCCCAAAAATATCCCAAAAATAAGCCATAGCATGTTTTTACATGTGCGCCTAATAAAAGCCCTACCCCCCAAAATAAGCCCTACTTAATAACCTACGCAGCCAGCTGCCTGCCCGCCCATTTTGTCTAGTTGCTTGTGGTGCCATGGCCATGAAGCGAGGCAGGGTGGTGGTGGTGGAGCTGTCCCACATGCCCTGGACTGACTTACCTCAGGGCCCCACAGCCAGGCCATCCACGCCCTGACACCTGTCAGCAGCAGGAGCAGCAGGAGCCCATGTGGCCACCAGCCAATTTCTGCTTGCTCATGGCCGCAACAAAGCAGGAGGCTGAACAGAGATGGTTCCATGGCCACCAGGTGAGGCAGGTGTCAGGGTGTGGGTGGCCTGGCTTCAGGGTCCATGAGGTAAGCCAGTACAGGGTGTGTGGGGCAGCTCCACTCCCTCACTTCATGGCAGTGGCACTGGCGTGCTGCACGGACTCCTGCCTCCCTGCGAGCAAGCAAAAGTGGGCCTCCTGTACATGGGGGAGAAAAAAAGACACCCCTGAAAATAAGCCCTAGTCCTTTTTGGGGGGCCCAAAAGAGAAACATATCTATCTATCTATCTATCTATCTATCTATCTATCTATCTATCTATCTATCTATCTATCTATCTATCTACAGTATCTATCTACCAGGTTGACACCCCGATCTAAAATAATTGTCTAACATTTCAAACAAAAGATGAGGAGCAGCTCTTTAAGTTCTTATGTGAACTTTGAAGAGATCACATTCTTCTCCATTGTATGTCACCTTGATGTACAGATATGATTAAAGTATGTACAACTGCACCCTCTGGAGGGCTCGGGACAGGGGATGCTCCTCTGTCCTAGCCCTATTAGATCTCTCAGCGGCTTTTGATACCATCGACCATGGTATCATGCTGCACCGGCTGGAAGAGTTGGGGGTGGGGGGCACTGTATTACAGTGGTTCTCCTCCTTTCTCTCCGACCGGTCGCAGTTTGTGTTGACAGGGGGGCAGAGGTCGACCTCGAGGCCTCTCGTTTGTGGAGTGCCGCAGGGGTCGGTCCTCTCGCCCCTTTTGTTCAACATTTATGTGAAGCCGCTGGGTGAGATCATCCGTGGCTTTGGGGTGAGATACCATCAGTACGCTGATGACACCCAGCTGTACATCTCCACCCCAGGCCACCCCAATGATGCCCTTGAAGTGATGTCCCAGTGCCTGGAAGCCGTGCGGATCTGGATGGGGAGAAACAAACTCAAGCTCAACCCGTCCAAGACGGAGTGGCTGTGGTTCCCGGCATCCCGATATAGTCAGTTGACTCCATCACTGACTATCGGGGGCGAGTCTTTGGCCCCCGCGGAAAGGGCTCGCAATCTGGGAGTCCTCCTGGATAGGCAGCTGTCTTTGGAGGAACATCTGATGGCTGTAGCCAGGGGGACCTTTTGTCAGGTTCGCCTGATTCGCCAGTTGCGGCCCTTTCTTGATCGGGATTCCCTGTGCACAGTCACTCACGCCCTTGTCACCTCTCGCCTAGACTACTGTAACGCTCTCTACATGGGGCTCCCCTTGAAGAGCACCCGGAGGCTCCAACTGGTCCAGAATGCGGCCGCACAGGTAGTGACGGGAGCAGCGTGGCGCTCCCACATAACACCGCTCCTGCGCGAGCTGCACTGGCTTCCAGTGGTCTTCCGGGTGCGCTTCAAGGTGTTGGTGATCACCTTTAAAGCGCTCCATGGCATAGGGCCTAGTTATCTCCGAGACCGCCTGCTGTCACCGATGACCTCCCATCGACCCGTGCGCTCCCACAGAGAGGGCCTTCTCAGGGTGCCATCAGCCAAACAATGTAGGCTGGTGACCCCCAGGGGGAGAGCCTTCTCTGTGGGGGCACCCACCCTCTGGAACCAGTTGCCCCCGGAGATTAGGAGAATTCATGACCTCAGTGCCTTCCGCCATGCCCTAAAAACACATTTTTTCCAACAAGCCGGGCTGGCTTAAGAAGAAATTTTAAATATTTTGAATATTTTAATTGGTTTGTGAGTTTTAAATTTTGTAGCCAAATTTATATATATTTTAATTGTCTTAATATTTATATTTCATGTTTTTATTTCTGGCTGTACACCGCCCTGAGTCCTCAGGGAGAAGGGCGGTATAGAAATTGGAAATAAATAAATAAATAAATAAATAAACTGCAGGATACTAAATGGTAAAAGAACCCAATTCTGCTTCATTGAAGGGTCTGTTATAAAAAGTACTTTATCTCTTTATTAGTTGCTCTTTCCTGTTCAAATCAGGTCTCAAAATAATGATATAGCATTTGGGGGAAAAGTTACAGCCCAGTAATCCAGCTGCTGAAGCCAAAATGGAGAAGATCTCTACAGCCATCGTGTACTTTCCCTTGGTGCTGAGATAGGTTGGAACAAATGACACCCAAACGCTGCAAAAGACCAACATGCTGAAGGTGATAAATTTGGCTTCATTGAACCTGTCCGGTAAATTCCTAGCTAGGAAGGCCACCATGAGGCTGACAGCATTCAAAAACCCCATAAAGCCAAGCACAGTATAAAACGTAGTGGTTGAACCTTCATTACATTGCAGGAGAATTTCTTCAGCCATAGAGTGCATGTCAGAATCTGGGAATGTGGGAAAAATTGCTAACCACACTACACAAATGGTGAATTGGACCAGGAAGCAAGGTAGGACAATAGAGATAGCCATCCTTTTCCCCACCCATTTCCTCATTTTAGAGCCTGGCTTGGTGGCCATGAAAGCAAGAACAACAATGGTTGTTTCCCCCAAAATACAAGAAAGAGCTACAGAGAAAATGATGCCAAAAGAAGTTTGTCGCAAGAGACATTTCACTTGATCAGGTTGTCCAATGAAAAGAAAAGTGCAAAGGAAGGAGAGCAGGAGAGTAATGAGAAGAATGTAGGTGAGGTTCCTGTTGTTGGTTTTGACAATGGGTGTGTCCTGGTGTTTAATAAAGATCCCCAGTACTAAAGCTGAGATGAAAGATAAGGAGACTGCTATGATCAGCAAAGAAATCCCCAAAGGCTCTTGATAAGTCAAGTAAGTTATTGTTTTTTGAAGACAACTATCTCGATCTTTGTTTGGATAATGATCTTCTGGACATGGAATGCAATCATCTAAATCTGTGGAAAAAAGAAAGAAAGAAAAGGGAAAACCATTTAAAGAAATGGTATAGGATTTTTTAAACATCAATTATTAATTACACACTAGATCCACTAAGGTTCTGTGACTTACAAAGGGATTCTGTTTCCTTCTTTTTCGTAAAATAATTCAGGATACAATTTACATACAATGTGCTACTGTGTAATACTAGCTGCAATCTGAGCTTGGTTGTTTGCTATATTTATTTATTTATTTGTTTATTTATTTTGATTTGTATGCCGCCCTATCTCGATAGGACTCAGGGCGGCTCACAACAATTCAAATCAAACCAGATAAAAACATATTAAGATACAAATTAAACGTATGTTAAAATAATCAAACCCCATCAGTCCACGCTGGGCGATTTAAACAGCCATGTTTTTAGTTTGCGACGGAAAGTGAGAAGGACAGGGGCCAACCGGAGCCCCAGGGGGAGTTGATTCCAAAGGGTGGGTGTTAGGATATGGTTTGGGCCTAACTAGTTGTCCAGGCAATATATGTGTACTGTACCTTTAATCTGTAAATGTATTATGTTACGTTACATGTATTCTTGCTGATTCATTGTAATGCTGAGTCATGCTGTAATTAGGTAATGACTGGTTGTGAGCGTATTTAAACGAAGCATTGTAACATGTTCAGTTGCTGCTATAATGATATGAAGAGATGATGCTGATATGCTGAAGCTGATGATATGCTGCCATTGAGAGGAGTTGCTATCTGCTAATCATCGTTTGGTGGATCTGCTACCATCGTGGTTTGTGAACCAGAGTGAGTTTGTTATTCTGTAACTACTGGACTGATTTAACTGGCAAAGACTTGGAATTTGTTTAACGACTATGAGACTGTTTTTTCCTACTATAAAGTAAGCTTTTGATAAACCAGTTTGCATATCTCTTATTCATTGCTCTCAGCAACGTTTCCTTGTGCAGTTACTCTGCTGGTTGGTAACACAACACCAATATCCTTAACAGTGGGCGTGCCCACAGAGAAAGCTCTACCTCTGGGGGTCACCAGCCGACATTGTCTAGCTGACGGCACCCCGAGTAGGCCCTCCCTGTAAGAACACACTGGGCGATGGGAAGCTGTTACTGGTTGCAGATGGTCTGACAAATATCCTGGGCCTAAGCCATGTAGGGCTTTATAGGTCATCACCAGCACCTTGAATCTCACCTGGAGGGCAACCAGCAACCAATGCAAGTCGTGCAGGAGAGGTGCAACATGGGAGTATCGGGACCCTCCCATCACAACCCACGCGGCCGCATTCTGTACCAGCTCAAGCCTCCGAGTGGTCTTCAAGGGCAGCCCCAAGTAGAAAACATTGCAGTAGTCAATACAGGAGGTGACTAGCACATGAGTAACTGTGTGTAGGGCATCTCGGTCCAAATAGGGGTGCAACTGGCGCACCAGGCAAACCTGGGCAAACGCCCCCCTGGTCACGGCTTTTATATGGTCTTCTAAACTCAACTGTGAGTCCAGGAGGACACCCAAGTTGCGTGCCCTGTCTACAAAGGGCAAAACTTCACCCCCTATAGCCAAAGATGGAACCTCTCTATCGGACCGAGATGCCGGTACCCACAGCCACTCGGTCCTCTCATTCAACAGTAACAAGAATAATATTGATGATAAATCTAAGCGGGAAACAAAAAGACAGAATACATTCTCTGAAACAGCCAACGCCGATAAGCATGGTGTCAGGTTTCGGCGTAATCTCAAATAAATTTCATTCTCAAACACAAAGTCTTTGATGAATCTCTCATTTATTAAAGAATTTACGATCCGACCTAAACTCATATGCAGCCAAAACTGATTCTCTGAAACCAAACCCCTCCCCTTCTGCCTCACAATATCTCAATGCCCATTGGCCATCTTCCAAGTCAGTCTCTTCTGCCCACTACTTCAGATCACAGGAATGTCCCCCTCCCTTCATCACCTGGGTAACCCTATCTATTAAGGGAGGGGGAGAAGGACAATATCTCAAATGCCAAGCACTAAATTTCAAACTGTACTGCTCGCTCCGTTTTTTTTCCTTTTCTCTTTGATTATGGCAGCGATGAAAAAATGCAACTTAGGTCGCTGACACATGGATTAAAACTAACACATAATCAGGAAGAAAAATATGCTAATCAAGGAAGTACCATGGAGAAAATCATACACCCACGAAATGTGGTAGGGAAAATACAGTATACAGACAAGGAGAAATCCAGGGGTGGGATTCTACTGGATCGGACCAGTTTGGGTGAACCGGTAGCTCCGACTGTACATGCACGCAATCACTGAACCGGTTGTTAAACCAGCAGGATCCCACCACTGGAGAAATCCCAATATTTGCTCACACTGAAGAAGCTACTTATTCAGCCATGAAACATCTGCAAACAAAACAACCAAACTAAGAGAGCAGCAAGGACTCCACACTTGAAACCTGAGACACCTATATTCTCTTCCATTTTGCTACAGCATTTCAAATTGGATACCCTGGTTTTTACAGCATTCTCTAGCTTTCAAGAGTTCCCATGTAGATTGTTGGAATGTCCTTTACATGAATGCCATTGGAAAACAGTAACTGGTCCACAGTGCAGCCGCATATGCAGGTCTGGTTGTTTCATGGCACACCTGAGTTTTGCTACTGCTCCATGAGCTGTTCTGGGTTTCTAGTTGCTTTGCAGTGCAATTCAAATTTCTGGTTCTGCCTTTAAAGGCTTGCTTCTCACTGGGCCAAGTTATAGGCAGAACCCAAGGCTCTGTTTTAGGCCCAGTATTCTTCAATATTTTCATTGATGATTTGGATGAGGAGATAGAAGGGGAACTCATCAAATTTGTAGATGATACCAACATGGCATGAATAGCCCCCCCCCAGAAGATAGGTTTAAGATACAAGAAGGATCTTGACAGACTTGAATACTAGGTCCTATCTAACAAAATGAAATTCAATGGTTAAAAAAACAACAACAAGGTTGACATTATAGTAGTGTTTCAATATCTAAGGGCTGCCACAAAGAAGAGGGGATCAACCTATTTTCCAAAGCACCTGAAGGCAGGATAAAATGCAATGGATGGAAACTAATCAAGGAGAGAACCAGCTAGAACTACGGAGAAATTTCCTGGCAGTTAGAATGATTAATCTGGAGCAACTTGCCTCCAGGAGTTCTGAGTGCTCCAACACTGAAGTTTTTAAGAAGAGGTTGGACAACCATTTGTCAGAAATGGTATAGGGCAGTGATGGCTAACCTTTTTGCCGTCGCGTGCCAAAAGGGGGGGGAGTGTGGCGAAGTCGCCCACGTGTGTGCCCACACCCGTAATTCAATGTGCCCCACCCCTGCATATGCGCACGCCCCGTTTTTAGTACGTGATGGCACAGTGGGCCTGGTAGGCCCGTTTTTCACCCTCCCCAGGCTCTAGAGGCTTTCTAGGAGCCTGGGGAGGGCGAAAACGGCCTTCCCCACCCCCCCGTAGGCCCTCCAGAGACTGGAAACAGCCCATTTCCCAACTTCCGGTGGAACCAAAAGGCCCCAAAATCAGCTGACTGGTGCACTGGAGCTGAGCTACGGCAATGCTCGCATGCCCACTGATATGGCTCTGTGTGCCACCTGTGGCACCCGTGCCATAGGTTCACCATCATGGGTATAGGGTTTCCTGCCTGAGCAGGAGGTTGGACTAGATGACTTCCAAGGTCACTTCCAACTCTGTAATTCTGTCTGTTATTCTGGACCACCTCCTTCCAATGTTATCTGCCATCAGATAAGTGACTTTAGAGACACACTTTCTGTGTAGTGGCCCCAACCTTTTGCACTACTTTCTCATTTGAGTTTTGAGGGAAACCTGCACTTTTAGCCTTGCAGTAAGATGGATGATGGCTTTTCCCCAAGTGTTCATCTAGGATGGCAAGTAGGTCAAAAGGTTGATTGGTCTGGCACTCATGACAAGGCTGGTTTTGTTTTTATGATTTTTTTAAAATGTTATTGGGGGGGAGCACCTAGGGCAGTGATGGATAACTTTTTTGCCATCATGCGCCAGGAGGGGGAGGGGGTGGGGGGGTCATGCATGCACATGCCCATACCCATAATTCTATGTGCCCCACCCCCGCACATGCGTGTGTGACCTCCCCTCCTGCTCCCCACATGTGATGGCCCAATAGGGCCACTTTTCTCTCTCACCTGGCTCCAGAGCCTCTCTATGATTCTGGAGAGGGTAAAAATGCTCTATCCCACCCTGACGGAGGCCCTCCAAAGGCCAGAAATGGACCGTTTCCCAACTTCCGGTTGGACAGGAAGTGACTTTTTTGCTGTCCCCAGCCTTCAGAGACTCCTAGAGAGGCCAGGTGAAAGGCAAAAATGGGCCTTCCCCCCCCAGGCCCTGTCTCCTTACTTCTGGTGGGCCCAGAAGGCCTGAAAATCAGCTGGCTGAGCTCGCGTGCCCACTGATATGGCTACACATGCCACAGGTTCGCTATCATGGATCTAGGGTCATTACATGTGATTGACAACTTTATAACTTGATAAGAAAATTGATTCTGGGTGGATTAGGAAGTAAAAATAAGCAAAAACCGAGGACAATACATTACCATTGTCTCAAATGCAAATATTATTAAATAGAATAGAATAGAATAGAATAGAATAGAATAGAATAGAATAGAATTCTTTATTGGCCAAGTGTGATTGGATACGCAAGGAATTTGTCTTGGTGCATACGCTGTTAGTGTACATAAAAGAAAAGATACGTTCATCAAGAATCATAAGGTACAACACTTAATGATAGCTTTACTTCCAGAGAGAAGGTACAAAGGAAGCATTTTGAATAATCTATCAAGAAGCTTTGGTTTTCCTGAAAAATATTTAGATTATGTTCACAAAAACTTAAGAAGGAGAATTCAAAGCTGAGAAATTGATTGATCCGGCTACTTAGAGGAAACTGACTTGTGTTATCATCAAATACCTATGAACATTAACTTACCGTATATACTCGAATATAAGCCGAGTTTTTCAGCACGTTTTTCAGGCTGAAAAAGCCCCCCTCGGTTTATATTCAAGTCACGAAAAAAATGCCTTTTTAAAAGAAAACAAATGAGTAGACCCGTGTCTGCAAAAATAGAAAAAACAGCCCCTTTCAGCTTCAGTATAGGTTAATTACCATAAGTTGATTTGAACAGCCTCCCAACTCTCAGCTGATTTGCTCTCAGCTGTTTTGGGCAGGGGTCTTTTTCTAGCTGCAAAGAGTGCTGCTCGAGCACAATTTTTTTTTCTTCTTGTGCAATTCAAGCTGAAAATGAAACCGAAACTAAAGCAGGTTGTTGGCTTTGCTGTTTGCTTGCAACGTTGGAAAGGCAGATTTCTTTTCTTTTTCCTCATCAAAAAAGGTAGGTGCAAACAATGGGAAATTTATGGCAAATGGCAAAAGAGGAGAGTTCAAGATTTTAAAACACAAAAGAAAAAAAAGCTCTATTTAACTAGGGAATTGTAATAATTGAGATACTATTAATTGTATATTGTGTTGAAAGCAGAAATGGTTAAGTTGTGGTTTGGAAGAATATATGGGGGAAATTATTTGGTTTATTATTATTGGTAAATATAATTACCGGTAATTGATTTGTAAGAAATTGGATTGCAGGGAAATAATTGGAATATTCATGTTCATATTGATTAATATACAAAAAATATAGTTATATAACTAATTGATTTATATTAAAATGTTGAATTTGTATTAAACAACTGTAATATTACATAATTAACCAATGTGAGGATGGATATAAAAATAGATGACAATGGGAAGGGGTATAATATAGAATAGAAGTGAAAAATTGAATTTGATTAAGATTAGAGATGAGGATGAAGGGTAATATTGGTTTTTTTAAAAAATAGATGTGGAATAAATATGGCAAAAAGGAAATATAGACATTGTAAATTTAAGTGAAATGACTAAACACTGTTTAAATTTGTGAACCGGCCAAATACTCTGTTCAAAGAAAATACATTGTATGTTTGTATGTGTGTTTCTAATTATTGCTATTTATTCATATTTGTTCTCTTTTATTCTTTAAAGTTTAACAATTCATTCTTTATCTTGATATCTTTATATTTGTTTGGGGTTAGTTTTCTTCCCTTTCATCTTTTTTATTGTACAGCAATCTTTCTCCTCAAACCTACCACCTCTCTCTTTGAGAAAGGGGGGAGAAAGAGAATGAGAGAGAGAGTGGGGGAATGAGAGAGAGAAAGAGGGGGAGAGAGAAAGAATGAGAAAGAGAGGGGAAGAGAGAAATGGTGATAAGATAGGGCAAAAACGTAAAATGTGAGGACAGTCGTAAGTTCGAGGACTGGTCACAAGTGCGAGGACCAGTCAAAAGTTACTTTTTCAGCCCTCTGAGTAGTCCATATGCACAAAAGGACTACCCAGAGGGCTGAAAAAAGTGATTTCTGACAGGTCCTCGCACTTTTGACCAGTCTTTTTTTATTTTGAAATTTACCAGTAGCCACTGCATTTCCCACCCCCGGCTTATACTTGAGTCAATAAGTTTTCCCAGTTTTTTGTGGTAAAATTGGGGGCCTCGGCTTATATTCGGGTTGGCTTATACTCGAGTATATACGGTTTCATTTCTGAATTGTACAATGACTTGAACCTCAAAATTTCCAATCACCATAATATTCTTTAAAAATTCAGCCCCCATTTACATTTATTAAATCATTGATGTATTCAATATATTCCTTTGCTTACCCATTTGGTCAGCTATCTTCCCTTCTGGACAGTGTCTACAGTCATAGCAGCAAGATAATTTCCCTTCCATTTTTATCTTGCTATGGCCCAGAGGACATTTCTCATTACAGATGGAAAAAGGTAATGTCTGTTCATAAATAAAGTGAGATTTCTTTCAGCTGAAGAATTTTTGGTTTTGGGGTTGTTCTTTTCATCAGTTTCTTTAAGCTAGTTCATTTACGTGAGGCTGCTAAAAAATTAATCCAAGTGTTATGGTTGTATTTAAATCATTTATTGATAAGGGACAGTGACTAAAATTTTCCTAAAAAGTGGAAGAGGTGACACACCTGGTTAAATATGAGTGGCCAAACAGCATCCTTGGCAGAAATGGTGAGAAACCTTTCTAGGGGAGCCATGGGGTCGATCTTTCCAACCTGGACTCTCAGAAAGGACTTGTTTGGGAATGTGACCCAATTTAGAATATCAAATCCAGTTAGTAATTCCCCATTGGGACCAAAAGAAACCTTTTCCCCAGCAGTGTTGTTAAAGGAGACCTGCTGCAGAAAATGCTGAAACTAAAATAAGAAGAAAATGAAGAAATGAGAGTTAATAGGTTTCCTTAAAGGGTGCTGTCAGGATGCCCTAATTAAATCAAGCTTCAAAAGAAATCCAGTTATTCATTAGGAGCTTCATGTTGGCACGTTCCAAGTGAAGCCAAGTCTGACCCCACATAATTTATGCCCCAGTCATGATCCTGTTTTCCCCCTCCCCCCAGGGTGTGTCATCAATCACATTCACCAACGGAGCAATTTCACAGGTTGTAGAGATCACTCCCGTCTGGCTGCTGTGGGTAACCATGGGAGACAGCCTTGAGAGGGATATCTCTGGAATGTGCTTTTGTTTTTGGCCTCCGTGCTGCTCTGTCAGTTTCCCATCCCCCTTGCCTATGGCAACTCGAGAGCAGGCCAGGGATGCTTTGCAAGTTGACATATGAGGAAATCTCACTTAGTTCTTTTCAATTTGGCCTATGCTTAATGAAAAGTAAGCTGTTACATTTTGCAACAGTCTACTTATTGAAAATTGGAAGAGAATTATGCTCCCTGCCATGTGCATTACCTATCCTAACTAAAATATTATAATTGATTTTTTTTAAAAAAATGAGAATTCTGTCACAAAATTGAAAAAGTTAGAAACTCAACACTTTGGTCTAATCTATGGAACAAACTAGTACAGTTTATATAAACTGATGACATTCCTGAATTTTGCATTAGCAAACATTACTTGCCATGGTGATTGAAAGAATCTGTTCTCATCAATGATTCTATTTTTTTTGAGCTTGGAGAAGTGCATGGCCTTCAGAGCATGTGCCACAGCATAAACGGCATTATAGCTGTGGCCCGTCATGCTCATTTCAAATATAGCTTGAGAAAGAGTCTTCAGTTTCTCTTTTCCTGTGCAGATCCTGTCAGCATTCGCATCTTTAATATCACTGGAGAATGAACATTCAAATACATCTTTCCAGAAATCCCTAATAAATCCATCATCTTTTTCTAAGTTAGGGTTTCTTTTCTGCAAAAATTCTCGGAACCCTGTCAGTTCCTTTGAGTGAATTGCAAAGGAAAGTGCACCATGGAGAAAATCAATGGGCAGCTCTCTTTGCATAAGAATGGAGGTGAATGCCACCTGGGCTGTCATAATCCAAACTTTGGCTTTCCTCTCTTTTGGAATATCATCAGAGTCCAAAATATAAATAATAGCTCTCAAAGTCACCACAGCTGTAATTTCAGCATTCAAGATCACTGCAATGGCTGTACTCTCTATTATGACTTTGTACAATTTATCTGCCTTTTCCAACATCTCAGCAGCTTCATTACCATACATTATTTTGGGGATACTTTCTATAAAGTCAAAGCAGATGCCTCTCTCCGTAAAGATGGAAAGACTGTTTTGAATAAACCTCTCTCTATCTTCTTCATACAGAGAAATCAGCCCAGCTCAGGTCCAACTGAAATGCAACATTAAGTATAGTATTCCTTTAAGTTGGTGCATCTCATCTGGAAACATCCATTTGACAAACTGTGCTGCTATTTCCTTATTCATCAGTGGAGCTGACCCATATGTGATCTAAATGGGAGTAAGAAAACAAGAGAGGCAAAATGGGTTTTTCCAGGGTAATCTGGGTAATGTGTATGTTTGTTCATTGGCATCCTTGCTTCATTTTTGAAGATAGTCACCAAGTCTTAATATAACCCAACTATTTAGTTTGGGTAGAAAGGACACAAGAATCTTCCTTATTAGACTAATAACTTGGCATCAAGAAGTTTCATACTGTGTTAAAGAACAAGAATGGTTCTGATTTCCATTGAAGATTATGAATTGTTTCAGGGGTGGGATTCAAATTTTTTTACTACTGGTTCTGTGGGTGTGGCTTGGTGGGCATGGCATGGATTCGTGGGCATGGCTTGGTGGGCATGGCAGCGGAAGGATGCTGTAAAATCTCAATTCCCACCCCACTCCAGGGGATGGTTCCTGCAAAATCCCCATTTCCTCCTGATCAGCTGGGACTCTGGAGGGAGAGAATAGATGGGGGCGGGGCCAGTCAGAATTTTTTACTACCGGTTCTCCGAACTACTCAAAATTACCACTACAGGTTCTCCAGAACTGGTCAGAACCTGCTGAATACCAACTCTGAATTGTTTGCATTCTTGTCTGATGTTTTGGGATACTTCTTACAAGAGGTATCATGCAGATTCAACCTCTGAAAGTAATAAATAACTGTTGAACCTCTGGTCTTGTTCCAGTTTTGATCTTACCTGAGGAAATTTGTAGTTACACAGAGCAGTTGCCATGTTAACACAGGTCTTAGTACGGGGTCCTCCAATGACTGCTAATGTATTGGTCTGGTCATTACATTTGTAATTGGGAATAAATTTACCTTTCGTAGATAGAAATTCCATTGCTAAATTATAAATTGTAATTTCCTCAAGATAGTCAGTAGCGATGTGGAAACCAAGGCTAACATTGGGTAAGATTGAGGAATGTTCATTGCTCTCCTTTACAGCAAATGCCAGAGCCAAAGTATGTTGGTAATTATGAGTGAGAAACCTTCAATGAGATTTATAAATTATGTCAATATATTTCTACTTCAGAATTTGACAGTTGTTTTGTTTTCATTTTTTACACACACACACACACACACACACACACACACACACACACACAC
>WNWU01012687.1:23987-37713 GCA_012654045.1 Ptyas mucosa
TTTTTTTACTTGAAATCAAATGAGTCATTAAACTATACGTACCACTAATATCCTCCAAAACCAGAAAAAACAAATTCCCCATAACAATAAGGAAGCTTCAATAAAATTAAAAAAAATCTCTTTGGTGAAAAAACAAAACTGGCTATGTAGCTAACTTTAAAAGCCACTACAAAATCTTATGCCACCAGATAAAGACAGAATGCACCAATTACCACAGCAAACAAGAGGAAAACCTGCTATGCATGAAATCTACCTGCACCTTCTATAATTTTGTAAATAACAAACTTAAAGACTCGAGATCCATCCCATCCTTAAAAGGACATAATGGTAAAGGCTGTAATGATGAAACTGTTAAAGCCAACCTCTTTAACATATTCTTCAGTTCAGTCTTTGTAAACAGCAATGGCTTATGCCCCACATTTCCTAGTTATACCACAACTAATTGCAACAATCTACTACATATCGATTTTAACAGAAGATAACATTGAAAAGCCACTATGCAGCCTAAAACCATCTCTATCTATTGGATCTGATGGATTATGTGCCTACTTCTTAAAAAAAAAGTTTTTCACTGCCATAGCAGAACCTCTAAGCATAATCTATGAAAAATCTTTCAGGACCAGCTCCCTGCCCAACCTATGGTCACTAGCCACGGACATCCCTATCTTCAAAAAGGGAGACCCCAGCCTAATTGAAAATTACAGACCAATCTCTTTATGCTGCATCACCTGGAATACAAAGTCATGGAATCAATTATAAACCAATCTATTACCCTCCACTTAGAGACAAACAACTTACTCTCTAACAAACAATTTGGTTTCAGGAAAAAATTGTCCTGTAATCTTCAACTCCTACACTGCAAAAACATATGGACTACACAACTCGACCAGGGCAAAGCAATAGATGCAATTTACATAGACTTCTGTAAAGCCTTTGATTCAGTGGTACATGACAAACTACTTCTAAAACTAAAATCTTATGGCATTTCTGGATCCCTGCATAAGTGGATAGCTGCATTCCTATCAAACAGGCAACAAGTAGTCAAAATAGGGAGCAGCCTATCAAACCCTGCACCTGTTAACAGTGGTGTCCCCTAAGGCAGTGTTTTAGGACCCACACTCTTTATACTTTACATAAATGATCTTTGCAATCATATTATAAGCAACTGTGTTTTCTTTGCTGATGATGTAAAACTGTTTAACACCACCGACAATGCTGCTGCCCTACAAAGAGACCTTGACTATGTGTCAGAATGATCAAACAATTGGCAACTCCAAATCTCAACCAACAAATGCTCTGTTGTACACATTGGCAAAAAAAAAAAATCAAAACACAAAATACAAGCTGGGCGGATATGACCTCATAGATGACCCTCACTCTGTCAAGGACCTTGAAGTACTCATCTCTAATGATCTAAGTATCAGAGCTCACTGTAAGAGTTGTTAACCTAATCTTGTGAAGCTTCTTCTCTGGTAATATTGTACTGCAAACTAGGGCATACAAAACCTTTGCTAAACCAATTCTCAAATACAGCTCATCTGTCTGGAACCCGGACTGCATATTGGACATTAATACAATTGAGCATGTCTAAAGATATTTCATGAGAAGAGTCCTCCACTCCTCTACTCACAACAGAATACCTTATGCCACCAGGCTTGAAATTTTGGGCTTAGACAATTTAGAGCTACGCCGCCTTCGGTCTGACCTAAGAGTAGTACACAAAATTATCTGCTACAACGTCCTACCTGTCAATGACTACTTCAGCTTCAACCACAATAATACACGAGCACACAATAGATACAATCTTAAGGTAAACCGCTCCAAACTTGATTGCAGAAAATACGACTTCAACAACAGAGTGGTCAATGCCTGGAATGCACCACCTAACTCTGTGGTTTCATCCCCAAACCCCCATAACTTTAACTTTAGACTGCCTACTGTTGACCTCACCCCATTCCTAAGAGGTCTGTAAGGGGTGTGCATAAGCGCACCAACGTGCCTACCATCCTTGTCCTACTGTCCCCATTTATTCATATCCATTTCCTGTATTCATAATCATATTTATGCTTATATCTGTTACCTTAAACATGCTTGACAAATAAATAAATAATGATAATAAATAATAATAATAGTGAAAATTGAGACATACCTGATTAAATCTGTGGGGCCAAATAATGTCCTTGGTAGAAATGGTAAGAAGACTGCCTGGAGTAGTCATAGGCTCAACTTTTCCAACTTTGACTCTTAGAAATGACTTGTTTGGGAATGTCAGCCAATTGGATATATCAAATCCAGTTATTAATTCCCCATCGGAGCCAAAAAAAAATATGTTCCCCAGCAGTGTTATTAAAGGAGAGCTGCTGTAGAAAAGAGTGGAGCTGAGTGAGAAAGAAAGAAGGGGGGGAGGATTAACATAATTCTTTGAAGGGGTTAAACAAATCTTAGTTTCTTCCTTATTATTTCAGTTACCATGAAACCAGTGGTGAAACTCAATTTTTTTTACTACCAGTTCTGTGGGCATGGTTTGGTGGGCATGGTGTGGCTTGGTGGGTGTGGCAGAGGAAGGATACTGCAAAATCCCCATTCCCTCCCCACTCCTGGGGGAAGGATATTGCAAAATCTCCATTCTCACCCCACTCTGGGGCCAGCCAGAGGTGGTATTTGCCAATTCTCTGAACTACTCAAAATTTCCGCTACCAGTTCTCTGAACTACTCAAAATTTCCACTACCGGTTCTCCAGAATCTGTCAGAACCTGATGGATTTCACCCTTGCATGAAACCTTCATGGGGAGGGAGGGAGGGAGTTAACAGAATTGTTTGGAGTGGGTTTGCAGTTTCTTCCTGTCAGTTTGGCCTGGATTTAATGGAAAATTGAATTACCATATATACTCGAATATAAGCCGAGTTTTTCAGCACGTTTTTCAGACTGAAAAAAGCCCCCTCGGCTTATATTCGAGTTTTTCCCTGCAACTGTTTTGGCTCCTGGGGTTGCAGGGAGGCTTGCTAAAGCCAAAATGGGGTTGTGTGTGTGGGGGTGCGGCGCCCCTCCCCCGCGCCCCTTTTTGGCTCCCAGGTGGTGCAAACAGAGCGCAGCCCTCGCCATCCCCACCATCATCGCTCACCTGGCGGTGGGGAGGGAAGGATGCTGGGGATGGTGCAAGGCTCTCCGAAGCTCAAGCCGCGGGGCAGGACTTGCTCAGATCCCACTCTGGAAAGTCCCAAGGAACTGTCACAATGCCGGTTTTCCTTTAAGAGACTAGAGCAGCCCTCGACCCCCGGGGCAATGTAAACTTCTGCCAAGGTGCTTGGTGAGGCTGGAGGAGACACGAAAGCGGGAAACCCAGCTTTCGCCCGTTTTCAGGGCAAAGGGCGAACATCCGCCCTTTGTAGATCTCTGCTTATGGTTGGGGACACGAAGGAGAGAGGCACACGATCCGGATGCTTTTTTTTTCTTTCTTTTTTTTTTACGAGCGGAAGTTTTTTCCCTGTCCCTTCCTGTCCCTTTTTCGCTTTTAAAAGTGAGACTCGCCAGGCCAAGCTGCAGGAGAGGGACGCATCCTCTTACGCTGGAGTCCGGGTCCTGGTGCTCCCCAGCGCTGGATTGGAGATGCTTCTTTTCTCTCGCGTGTGTACGTGCTTCCTCCCCATCTCCTCTCCTGCCACTTGCGACTCAGAGTGGTAAATGGTGACTGGTCCGGGGAGCCCTCGCCATCCGGAATGAATGGTGCTGTTTTGGCGGAGGGGAGGGGGCGGCAAAAGCGGGAAGAAGCGGCATTTGAGATGGCTGGAAGCTGCGGGAGCTTCAGTATATTTGTGCCAGCCAGTGGCGCAAGGCAGCCCTCCTCTCCTGCAGCTTGCGACTTGGAGTGGTAAATGGTGACTTGCCCAGGGAGCAGCTGGATTTTGCTCTCCATTGCAGACACCAGCTTCTGCAAAGCAAAATCCAGCTTCTTTTCTCTGCTGTAAGTGCAGCATCAGGATTCCACCTTTGTATATTTGCGGAGGGCGGTGAACAGCCAGAATAAAACAGAACATTACAAAATTTAAAAAACAATTTAAAATAATTAAATATTTTTCGGCCTAATTTAAAACCCAATTAAAACTAAGTTCCAATTAAAACCAAAACAGATGGGGTCAAGCCAGCCCAGCTAGATGGAATAGATACATTTTCAGGGCTCGGTGAAAAGTCCGGAGGTCAGATATTGTGCAAATCTCTGGGGGTAGGTCATTCCAAAGGGTGGGTGCCGCCACAGAGAAGGCTCTCCCCCTGGGGGTCACCAGCCGACATTGTCTGGCGGACGGCACCCTGAGGAGGCCCTCTCTGTGTGAGCGTATTGGCCAGTGGGAGGCTATTGGTAGCAGCAGGCGGTCTCATAGATACCCTGGCCCTATGTCATGGAGCACTTTAAAGGTGGTCACCAACACCTTGAAGCGCACCCGGAAGACCACTGGGAGCCAGTGCAGCTCGCGGAGGAGAGGTGTCACATGGGAGCGCCCTGTTGCTCCCATAATCCCCCGCGCGGCCGCGTTCTGGACCAGCTGGAGCCTCCGGATGCACCCCAGGGGGAGCCCCATGTAGAGATCGTTGCAGTAGTCCAGGCGGGAAATGACGAGTGCCTGAGTGACTGTGCGTAGGGAGTCCCGATCCAGTAAGGGACGCAACTGGTGTATCAGGCGAACCTGATAGAAAGCCCCCCTGGCCACGGCCGTCATATGCTCTTCTAAAGACAGCCGTGCATCCAGGAGGACACCCAAGTTGTGAGCCCTCTCCGTGGGGGCCAGTGATTCGCCCCCAATAGCCAGCGATGGCACCAGCTGGCTATATCAGGACACCAGAAGCCACAGCCACTCGGCCTTGGAAGGGTTGAGTTGGAGCCTGTTTCTCCCCATACAGGCCCACACGGCCCCTAGGCACCGGGACATCACTTCAAGGGCATCGTTGGGGTGGCCTGGGGTGGAGATGTACAGCTGAGTGTCATCAGCGTACTGATGAAACTCCACCCCAAAGCCACAGATGATCTCACTCAGTGGCTTTACATAAATGTTGAACAGGAGGGGCGAGAGGACCGACCCTTGCGGTACCCCACAAACGAGGCGCCTCGGGGTCGACCGCTGCCCCCCTGCCAACACAGATTGCATCCGGTCAGAGAGATAGGAGGAGAACCACCGCAAAATGGTGCCTCCCACCCCCAGCCCCTCCAACCGGCGCAACATGATACCATGGTCGATGGTATCAAAAGCCGCTGAGAGATCTAATAGGACCAAGATAGAGGAGCAACCCCTATCCCGAGCCCTCCAGAGATCATCCACCAACGCGACCAATGCCATTTCCGTGCTGTACCCAGGCCTGAAGCCGGATTGGAGCGGGTCTAGATAGACAGCTTCATCCAGGTACTGGGGAAGCTGCCGCGCCACCACACTCTCGACAACTTTCACAATAAAATGAAGGTTGGAGACTGGACAATAGTTAGCCAAAACAGCCGGGTCCAGAGAGGGCTTCTTGAGGAGAGGCCTCACCACCGTTTCTTTCAAAGCGGCCGGCACGACACCCTCACCCAAAGAAGCGTTAATAATCCTCTGGAGCCAGCCTCGTGTAACCTCCCAGGAAGCCAGCACCAACCAGGAGGGACACAGGTCCAATAAACATGTGGTCGCATTCAGCCATCCCAGAATCCTATCCATGTCCTCGAGAGCCACAGGATCAAACTCCTCCCAGGTAACATTCTCAAGACCTGCCTCAGTCATCCCATCTGAACTTACCCAGTCAGAGGCCAAGCCTTCCCGAATCTGAGCGATCTTATCATGCAGATATTGCACAAAGTCCTCAGCTCGACCCTGCAAGGGGTCATCCCACGCTTCCAGATGGAGGAAGGAGCAGGTCACCCTAAACAGGCGGCTGGGCGATTATCTGATGATGCAATAAGAGTGGCAAAATAGCTAGATTTAGCCGCTTTTATCGCCACTAGGTAGGTCTTAATATAAGACCTTACCAGTGTTCGGTCAGATTCAGAATGGCTGGTCCTCCATCCACTCTCCAGGCGTCTTTTCCGGTGCTTCATCTCCCTCAGCTCCTCGGAGAACCAAGGAGCTAGGCGAGTTCGGTGCTGGGTCAGAGGCCGCAAAGGCACGACGCGGTCCAAGGCCCCGGCGGCCTCACTGTCCCAGGCGGCCACCAAGTCCTCAGTCGAGTCATGAGCCAGAGTCTCAGGAATTGGCCCAAGCTCTGTCTGGAACCTATCAGGATCCATCAGGCGCCTGGGGCGGAACCACCTAGTCGGTTCCGCCTCCCTGCGGCGGGGTGTAGCGGTTAGAAAGTCTAGTTGAAGGAGCGAGTGGTCAGACCAAGACAAGGGTTCGATGACTATATCCCCTATATCAAGGCCACTCAACCACTGACCAGAGATAAAAACTAAGTCCAGGGTGTGTCCGCCAATGTGAGTGGGGCTATGAATTAACTGAGTCAGGTCCATAGCCATCATGGAAGCCATGAACTCCCGAGCCGCCTCAGACGTTTCACCGACGGATGGAAGGTTAAAGTCCCCCATGACCAGAAGCCTGGGGGTATCAACTGCCATCCCGGCTAAACATTAAAGCAATTTCAGATGAAAATTCCATCACAAAATCAAGAAAGAAGAATTTCAATAGATCACTTTGCATCGATTAATCAAACAATCCAGGAACAATGAATTAACATTGTTTTCATAAAATGTACATAAAATAATCTCTACTGTAGAAAATTTTAAGCCTTTTCTTCCAAATAAGGATGGTCTTTAAAAATTTGAAAATATAATATAATAAAAAATGAACTTTATACAGTTGATTGGCAAATGTGCTATCATTGTAATTAATAATATTCTCATTTCCACAAGATTTGTCCTTCCTCTCTTTTCATTTTGCCTTAGGATGAGAATTTTATGACGGAGGTAGGGAATTTAAATGTTCATGGATACCTGGATAATCATAGTAGCTAAGAGATTGTACTGTACTAAAAATCAGGAAAGCCATTCAATGGATCCAGACATGTAATTTACATTTCTCTAGGAATAACAATGCATGTGCCCATCTATAACTGCTTAGAAAAGTTTTTCCGTTTAAATATTACTCTCAATAAAATTAAGACAAGAGAAATGCTAATGCTACCCAAGTAGCTGACAAAGTTTAACACATCAAATGTGCATTAAATACACATACATACATAATATATTCCTACATTTAAGGTTGACTCAGCCTTCCATCCTTCCAGATTGTTGGGGGGCAATATGCTGACTCTGTAAATCGCTTAGAGAGGGCTGTAAAGCACTGTAAAGCAGTATATAAGTCTAAGTGCTATTGCTATGAACACACAAACTCACACCATTATTAATTAAGGTAGACAAGCCTTCAGGTATTTTAGTAAGGTAAAGGTAAAGGTTCCCCTCACACATATCCAAGGCATCCAAAGGTAAAGGTTCCCCTCACACTATCCAAGGCATCCAAAGAGCCTTGGATAGTACAGTGGTCTAAAGCCCTGTTATTAACATCAGCTGCCTGCAATTATTGCAGGTTCGAATCTCACCAAGGCTCAAGGTTGACTCAGCCTTCCATCCTTTCTAAGGTAGGTAAATTGAGGACCCAGTTTGTGGGGGCAATAAGCTGACTTTGTATAAATATACAAAAGTATGAAGGCTATTGCTTAGCGCATTGTAAGCCGCCCTGAGTCTCCGGCATATAAATCAAGTTAAAATATATATATATATATGGGCTAGTTGTTCCCAAATCTAGGGGGCGGTGCTCATCTCCATTTCAAGGCCAAAGAGCCAGCACTGTCCGAAGATGTCTCCGTGGTCATGTGGCCAAAGGTGCACGAAAATGCTGTTACCTTCCCACCTATTTTTCTACTTGCATTTTTTACGTGCTTTCGAACTGCTAGGTTGGCAGAAGCTGGGACAAGTAACAGCAGCTCACCCTGTTACGCGGCACTAGGGATTCGAACCACTGAACTGCTGACCTTTTTGATCGACAAGCTCAGCGTCTTATCCACTGAGACACTGTGTCCCCTTCAGGTATTTTAAGA
Organism: Ptyas mucosa; assembly: GCA_012654045.1. Taxonomy (NCBI): domain Eukaryota; kingdom Metazoa; phylum Chordata; class Lepidosauria; order Squamata; family Colubridae; genus Ptyas; species Ptyas mucosa. The sequence goes on from WNWU01012687.1 coordinate 32,041, forward strand.
AAGCAAATTCTCCACTATTCTCCCTCTGGTATTAAGCAAATTACTTAGTTACCTTCCTGAATTTTGCATTAGCCAAACTTACCTGCCATGGTGACTGAAGGAAGAGCTTCCATCTCCTCTCATCAACTGTTTGACCATATTTGAATTTAGAAGAATACAATTGCCTTAGAGTGTGTGCCACAGCATAGACTGCACTGTAGATGCTGTAGCTGTGGCCGCTCATGTTCATTTCAAATATAGATTGAGAAAGAGACTCCAGCTTCTGTTCCCCAGTGCAGGTCCTATCAGCATTCCCATCTCTAATATCACTGGAAGGGGCGTGGTTATGGCCGTGGTGGTGTGAGGACGTTTTCTCCACTTCGCAGGGCATTTTACAGAAGATAAATGTGGATTAAAGTGTTTGAAATGCACTGATAGGAGCCAAAATTTTACAAATTGTATTGGAAGAGCTACTGACCCAGCAGATTGACTTTGGAACTGGTAGGTCACCCTGAACCACTCGAATTTTGAAGTTTTTCATAGCGTGGGAAAGTGGAAGGAGTGAGGGGGGTGACTAGATAGGCAGTCGCTGTGTATTCGGAGTAAATAGCTGCCTTTTGTTCTCATTATCATCACGATCTGTGTTTGTTTTTGCTGTGGGGAAAAGGCACGGAACATCAAAGACTGGGGGAAAGATTTTTTTTTCTTTCAGAAGAATATGTGATTTTTAAGCTGATCTTTTGTTTGTGAAAGTGCCTGGCTGAAACAGCAAACTCATTCCTGGGCAGAGCCTTCCAACGGATGTTAGGGTTTTTTTTTTCTTTTTCTTAAGGAAATTACGCAAGCTGAATTGAGAGTTATAAACTTTTATTGTTGGCCCTTTTGAGTGCAATAATAAGCTGTCTCAGCTTCAATTGGGAATTGCTGTCCCTTAATCTTCATTAAAGACCCTCTTGGCAAAAGTGGATAATTAAAAACTTATTAAAATATGGCGACCCAACAATCTTTAGAAATGCAACAAGTTGCTGTGGCCTTAAATAAAATTAGTGAAAAAATATCAGGACTGTTAGATAGGATGGATAATATGACACTGGAATTTAAAAGTATGAAACAAGAAATGAATGAAAATTTTGCAAAGCAAACAGTAGAAATGACAACTATTAAAGATGAAATTGAGCAGATCCATGCACATGATGCAAAGACAGATCGGCAAATTGGAGAAATCTTTTTTAAAAATGAACAACAAGATAAAAAAATCTGTCTTTTGGAAGAAGAATCAAGGAAATATAATCTGGTTATTAGAGGAATTCAAGAAGAAAAAGTAGACAATCTGAAACAAAGAGTTTTAAAATGGCTTAATGATCTTGATACACAAATCACATTCACAGCAACAGATCTGGCAAGCATTTTTAGAATTGGATATAAAAGACAAAATGGCTCAAATAGAAATGTACTTGTCAGATTTGCAAATCTCAGTGATAAATTGGAACTGATGGTGAAAGTGAGAGAGATGGGTGAAGATTTGAGATTTGAGGAGAAAATTATTCAAGTCTTTCCGGATATATCAAGAGAAGAAAGAGCGTGGAGATTCTTTTTGAAGCCAATTACAAAGGTTTTGAGAGACAATGGAATTAATATAATTGGAGACCACCACAGCAACTAAAATTGTTTTATAAAGGAAGAATGCAAACAATTACTTTGGAAACAGATGCAGTGTCATATTTACATGAACTTGGACTGATTGCAAAGTATGAGGACATAACAGAGATCAAAGAACAAATGCTTAAGATGGGTGGAACATATGTAAGAACATCAACACCAGAAGAGAAAGGGGCTGCTGGAGGACAAGACCCTAAAGGGTTAAAGCGGAAGGAAATCTCACCTGCGATGGTTGAACAAAAAAAAAGTTGTGATGATACAATGGGAGACGGAGTGGATAAGAAATTGAAGGATCTTGAAAAAGAATTGCAGGAAGCTGAGTGCGGGGAAAAGTTACCACCCTTTTCTCTGAGAGATGAACTTAAGTAGACTGCCCGAAAGAAGTGACCCGACCATTAGCACGTCCCCTCTCCCCCACTCTCTTTATAGAGGCGGAAACCAATTGAGGATGTGGGGGACGAAGATTGTTTGTTATTCAATGTCTGTTGTGTTTCTTGTCTTTTTTTATTTTTTTTCATTATTTTTTTTTATGTTGAATGTTGTTTGGAATGTGGGAGATTGGTGTTGGGATTTGGGCACAGAAAGGAAGAGGAGGGGAAAGGATTAAGAAAGTTACAGTTTAAATGGGTTTAATAAAAATAATGACATGGAATGTGAAGGGCACAGGGAATCAGATCAAGAGGAGACGATTGGAACTTAAAATTAAAAGAGATTTACCAGATATATTATTTTTGCAAGAAACCCATCAGAAATCTGAAGATACAAATAAAATGTATATAAAGGGTATGCAAATTTATGAAAAATCTTTTGGAACTTCAAAAGCTAGAGGAGTTGCAACACTGATATCAGATAGGGTATATTTTGAAAAAAAAACAAGTAATTGTGGATGATGAAGGAAGATATGTAATAATTGTGGGAAATATTAACGAGGAAAAAGTGACACTGGTTAATTTATATCTACCGAATGAGAAACAAAAAGAATTTCTTGAAAAAATAACTAAAATTTTGGAAATTGAAAGTGTAGGGAAAGTAATTGTGGCTGGGGATTTTAATTTAATTAGAGATAAAATAGATAGCACCAACCCCACTCGTTATGGAGGAGCAAATAAAATGGGGACTTTAAATAAGTGGATGCTTCAAAATGGCGTGGTGGATGTCTGGAGAGAAGTGAAAGGAACTGAAAGAGTGTACACTTTTTACTCTAAGATATATAATACATACTCAAGAATTGACTACATTTTGGTTTCTAAAGATTTGTTGAATAATGTGGATAAAATAGATGTGGGAATTTTTAAGGATTCTGATCATGCAGAAGTTACGATGGAAATAGATTTTAATTTTGAGAAAAAAGGAAGTAGTTGGAGATATGATGAAAAATTGTATAAAAATGAGGAGGATAAAAAATGGATATTTAAAAAATGGGAAGAATGTTGGAGATTGAATGATAATGGAGAGGTTAAATTTGAAATTGTTTGGGATGCGATGAAAGCAGTGTTTAGAGGGGAAAGTATCAAGTTATCAAGCAGAAAATATAGAAATTATAAAAATAAAATTGAAAAAGATAAAAGCCAGATTAAGGAATTGGAGAATCAATTTTTGCTTACTAAAGAAAAAAAAATTTTGGAGGATCAAAATTTGCTAAAAAATAAATTGATAGAAGAGGATATAGAATTGGTAAAAAAGAATATGAGATATCTAAACAGGAATTTCTTTGAATTTAGTAATAAAAACTCTAAGTTACTGGCAAGGATGGCGAAAAATAAAAGAGAGAAGAGAGAAATTGGACCTTTGATAGATGATAAGGGTATAAGATATTATAAAAAATTAGAAAAATGTGAAGTGGTTAAGAACTTTTTTCAAAATTTATATTCGAAAAAATTAATTGATCGGGAAAAACTGAGAATTTATTTAGAAAAATATGTTGTGAAAATTGACCAAACATATAAAGACCTGATGGAAGAAGATATAACACAATTAATGTGTTAATTAATGGAGTAATACAAAAAATAAAATTAGGGAAAGCTCCAGGTGAAGATGGATTACCTGCTGAGTTTTATAAAGATTTTAAGGAAATAATAATACCAAAATTGCAAAAATTATTTAACGGAATTTTACATGGTGGAGAAGTTCCGTTGTCATGGAATAGGACGGTGATATCCATAATCCCTAAACCAGGTAAAGACTTAGAAAGGATTGAGTCCTATCGGCCCATCTCTTTAATTAATCAAGATGCAAAGATATTTACCGCCATTATAAGTAATAGATTAAGTAGATTTATAGATAGATATGTAAATTATAACCAAGTAGGTTTTGTGAAGGGTAGATACATGAGTGATATTGTTAGAAGAGTATTAAATATTATAGATGTTGCTGAATATAATGGTGATAAAATAGGTATAGTATCATTAGATATTTTTAAAGCTTTTGATTCTGTACAATGGGAAACTATTAAAACAATTGTTGAGGTATTAGGTTTTGGTAATAAGTTTATACATGTTATTTCAAAATTGTATCAAAAAAGTAGTGCAAGAGTGAAGGTGAATGGAAGGTTGACAGAAGAGATAAGATTGGAAGCAGGCACGAGACAAGGATGTCCCTTGTCTCCAACATTATTTCTTTTAGCTATGGAAATTTTGACTAAAATGATAGAAAAAGATGAAGAATTGGAAGGGTATAAGGGATATAAGATAAATCTGTATGCGGATGATACTTTGATTATTTTGAAAGACATAGAGAAAGATTTGAAAAAGATACATAAACATTTGAAAGAATTTGAGGAAATGACAGGTTTGAAAGTAAATTGGTCAAAATCTGAACTATTAATGGATAATAACGGTAATGAGCGGGAGAATATGCAAAAACAACTTGGGATAAGGATTAAAAATACATTGAAATATTTGGGTATAACACTTTCACTCAAAGTTAAAGAAATGAAAAAACTAAATTATGATGTGGTGTTGAATGAAATTGAGAAAAAGATAGATAAATATAAAATGATAAAGTTGTCTTGGTTTGGTAGAATTGCAATGTGTAAGATGATGTTGTTGCCAAAGTTTAATTTTTTATTTGAGATGCTACCGTTAAATTTGACAGAGAAAGATATTGAAGGATATCAGAAGAAATTGGATAAATTTTGTAATGGTGGGAAAAGACCTAGATTAGTGAAGAAAATGTGGTATCAAAATCAAAAGGAAGGTGGATTAGGAATCCCCAAATTACTCAATTATTATTGGGCCTATGCTATTCGGACTGTGGTAAAAATATTTAAAGGTGAAGATAGACATTGGAGAGACTTAGAATTAAAAGATATCAAGAGATTCGGCTCAGCATGGTTTTTAGATAAAGCAAAATCAAAATGTGTAATTAATAGCTATTGGTTAAAGGGACTGAGTAAAATTTGGAATAAATTTGTTAAAATTTTAATTCCAGATATAATTTTCTTGGGGAAGACAACTGAAAATTGGCCGATTAAAACTAATATAAGTCGTGACAAGGTAATTGAAGATGAAAATGTAGAAATTATAATAGATTGTGTTAGGATTCTATAAGATGTATATAATGTTAGAACCAGTTGTCCAGGCAATATAGGTATACTGTAACTTTAAGCTGTAAATGTTACGTTCTTGCTGAGTCATGCTGTAATGGGATAATGACTAGTTGGGAGTATATTTAAACAAAGTATTGTAACCTGGTCAGTTACTGCTATTATGAACTGCTACTGCTAGAAACTGCTATGAACTGCTATTGTGACTGAACTGCTATGAACTGCTATTGTGAAGAAGCTGCTATTGTGAAGGAGTTGCTATCTGTTGATGGATCTGCTACCATCGTGGTTTGCTAACCAGAGTGAGTTGTTTGGACTGATTTACTGGACTGATTTATTGGTGAAGACTTGGGATTTGTTTATGACTACGCTACTGCTTTTTCCTATGATAAAGTACACTTTTGCTAAACCAGTTTTCTTATTCATTGCTCTCAACGTTTCCTTGTGCAGTTACTCTGCTGGTTGGTAAAACAACATCAATATCCTTAACA
>WNWU01012687.1:59003-79255 GCA_012654045.1 Ptyas mucosa
CATAGTGCTTTACATCTTATAGTTCAAAAATACGGTATATTTCAGAAATTGTTTCTTTAGCCTATTTCAGCTATTTTAGGTTGCTTAAAAAATAATCCAAGTTTTGTTGTTGTATTTAAATCATTTATTGATATGGGGCAATGACTAAACAATTTCTTAGAAGTGGAAAATGTGACATACCTGGTTAAACATGAAGGGCCAAACAGCATCCTTGGCAGAAATGGTGAGAAATTTGTCTGGGGGAGCCATGGGGTCAATTTTTCCAACCTGGACTCTCTGAAAGGACTTGTTTGGGAATGTGACCCAATTGAGAATATCAATTCCAGTTACTAATTCCCCATTGGGGCCAAAAGAAATCTCTTCCCCAACATCGTTGTTAAAGGAGACCTGCTGTAGAAAATGGTTGAGCTAAATGAAGAAAAGAAAGAAAAGAAATGAGAAAGTTAACAGGATTTCTCAGGGTATGAGAAAAACCCAGGTTTTTTCATTCAAATTGGTCTTATGCTTAATGAAAAGTAAGCTGTTAAATTTTTGCCTCAGTCTACACTATTTATAACCGGTTGGGAAATATATTTCTATGACACACATTTTCCATTCTATTGCTTAACATTTTTTTAAGTTGAAAAGTTTTCAGATGAAAATACACTCACCCAGGAAGGGAGCAATCCAACAAATCAGTTTGCTTGCATTAAGTGCAGAGAATATAAAATTCTCCAACACACACAAAAGAATGTAGGCCAAGATGGCCATTCCATCCAACCAAAGTGTTGCCCTTAAAAAAATAAAAATAAAAGGATAACTGAAAACAAATTTAAATGGAAAAACCATTTGAATTAACACTGTGTACACTTCAACCTGTTTAGTTCACATCTGTTTTCCCCTTGTCTTATATTGACAATTTAATGAAGCAGGAGTAGAGGTATGCAGGGGTGCGATTCAGCCTATTCGGTCTGGTTTGGGGGAGCTGGTTGCTCTAACTATCAGCTGAGAGTGAACCGGTTCACTCCGACCATCAGCTGGGCCCACCTCCCGCCCCTGCGCTATACCTACCTATAATTTCATTCATTTGAAGCCCAGCTGATAGGCGTGACAGAGCGCCTCAGCTGTTTCGCTCACCGGGGCTAGTAGAAGGTAACTTTTAATGGCGTTTTCAAACTGACGGTGTGCACGAAGTGTGCATACGTGTGTGAAGCGTATGCTCAGTGAATTGGTTGTTACACTGTTATGGAATGAAGAGATTGAGAAACATCCCAAAGGGCAAACAGAATCAGAGTTTATTGCAATAAGGTTCAGAGTCCGATTCGTACCTGGAAGTCTGAACAACTTATGATTCAAAGACCTTAGTCTTTATACAGTTTCAAACAAAGGATTCTGTGAACTCAGCGGTTTTCATTTAGAAACATTTGTTACATCAAAGAGACATTTCCTAATTACAAAAGTTTTACAATATCCTGGCCAAAACAATCATAATTCTTCTGTCAAATTATCTCTTGTTGACAGAAGGATTTCTCAGGGATGTGGATCCTCTTGACCTGGCCCACCCCTCAGCTGTATGTCACCAGTCTGTTCCTATCTTCTGACATATGGGGGCCTCTTTATGATGTTTGTCCTAGCCAGAAGGAATTCGGCTGAATTTGTGCTCTTTCCAGTTGGATGCATTTCCTTTCTCAAATAAACACATTTTCTTGCCTACAATACTGTGAATGAAAAGGGACCTTCAATGGTCATCTATCTGAACCCGCATTAATGCTAATATTACTATTAACTATAATAGCACCAGTTGAATCCCACCACTGGATGTATGGAATTATCTTCAGGAATTCTTAACACTCTCATAGAGACCTAGAAAACTATAGTAGCTAAGAGACTGTGCTACCAGTCAGAAAAGCTCTACAATGGACCTTGCTTCTAGTTCACTAGGAAATAACAATGCATGGGCCTATCTAGGATTGTCTAGAAAAGTTCACATCAGTCTCTACTATTTAATATTGGGGAAAGAATTGTCTTCTCCATCATGTTCACTTTCTACCCTACTGCCTAACTAATATATTTTTCAACTGAAAATATTTCAGATGATAATTCCATGAAAACATTGATAAAAGGAGAAAAGCAACAGATGACTTTGCTTTCATTAAGTGAGCAAGTCAGTGCTGCTTATACAACCTCATGCCCTTCCAGAATTTTGAATTAGCCAACTTTACCTGCCATGGTGATTGAAGGAAGACCTTCCATCTTCTCTCATCAATTATTTGACCTTCTTTGAATTTGGAAGAGTGGGACCGTATGGCCCTCAGAGCATGTGCCACAGCATAGACTGCATTATAAATGCTGTAACTATGTCCACTCACAGTAGTCTCAAAGACAGAATTAGGAAGAGTCTCCAGCTTCTCTTCTCCAGTGCAGGACTTTTCAGCATTCCTATCCGTCATCTCACCAGGGAATGAACAATCAAATACATCTTTCCAAAAATCCCTTATAAACCCATCTTCTTTTTCAAAGTTTGGGCTTCTCTTCCACATGAATTTTTGGAAACCTGGTAACTCTTTTGAATGAATGGCAAAAGATAGCGCACCATGGATAAAATCAATGGGCAAGTGTCTTTGCATTAGAATGGAGGTAAAATCCATCTGAGCTGCCATGATCCAAACTTTGGCCTTTCTCTCCTTTGGAATATCATCAGTATCTAAAACATAGATCATTATTCTCAAAGTCACAATGGTTGTAATTTCAGCATTCAGGATCACTGCAATGACTGTACTTCCCATCATCACTTTATATAATTTATCTGCCTCCTCCATCATTTCAGCAGCTAAATTCCCATACATCATTTGTGGGATAGATTCTATAAAGTCAAAGCAGATGCCTCTCTCTGAGTACATGGAAAGACTCTTTTGAATGAACCTCTCTCTGTCTTCCTCATACAGAGAAACCAACCCAACCCAGGTCCACCCGAAATGTAGCAATAAGTGTAGTATTCCTTTAAGTTGGTGGATTTCATCTGGGAACATCCATTTGACAAAATGTGCTGCTGTTTCCTCATTCATCAGTGGAGCTGATCCATAAGTAATCTAAATGGGGGGGGGGGGGGGGAGAATACAGGCAAAAAAAAAAGATTGTTCCAAAGAGAAGTGTATCATATGTCTGTTTCTTAAGTGTCTTTGCATTAGAATGGAGATAAAATCCATCTGAGCTGCCATGATCCAAACTTTGGCCTTTCCCACCTTTGGAATATCATCAGCATCTAAAACAAAGATCATTATCTATGCAAAGACCCTTGCTGTCTTTTTTGAAGACAGTCTCCAAGTCTTGGCCTAAGCCAACTTTTTCCTTTTGTTGAAAGGGCATAAAAAGCCTTTCCTATCAGTTTAAGACATTGGCATCAGGAAGTTTCACAGTGTGTTTAAGAACAGCTGTGGTGATTTCCATGAACTGGTTGTTTTGAGGTTTTAGAAGAGTTATCATGAGGACTTAACATATGAAAGTAACAAATAATGGTTGAACCTCCCCTCCTGTTCTAGTTTTGATCTCACCTGAGGAAACTTGTAGTTACACAGAGCAGTTGCCATGTTGACACAGGTCTTAGTACGGGGTCCTCCAATGACAGCTACTGTATTGGTCTGGTCATTACATTTGTAGTTGGGGATAAATTTATCTTTTGTAGATAGAAATTCCATTGCTAAATGATAAGATGTAGCATCATCAATATAGTCGGTAGCGATGTGGAAACCCAGGGTAATATTGGGTAAAATCCCAGAATTTTCATTGATCTCTTTTACAGCAAATGCCGGAGCCAAATTGTGTTGGTAGTTATGAATGAGGAACCTTCAGTGAAAATTATAAACTATATTCAAATTCATTGTGAGATATATATTAAGTAAAATACAATAATGTTCCTATTTAAAATGAATGGAGGGAGGGATATATGCAGTTCTGCTCTTATGACATTCTTACAAATAATTTGTCATTTTGAACTTTGTATTCTATAAAAAATAATAATTCAGTTCTTTTGCCCACCAGTCTTCTTCATTCCATGGGGACATGCAAGGGAAGAAAATGTAGAAAGCATGAGGACATGTAGATTATTTTCAGAACAGCCTTACAGCTTTGATTAGTCATACTTTTCTCCTAATGAAACAAAGGACTGTGAATAATAACCCTTGTAATAGTAAAATTAAAAGCAACAATACTTCCCTCATTTTTAGACTTCAGAATTCAGGGAGCTTATGTTGTGTCTTCGGCTCCCGAGCCCGGACCTTTGGAGGAAGAACCCTCCGAAAGTGAAGAGGAGGAGGAGGCAAGGCCCCCCTCTCCTGGCCCGTCTGGTTTGGCACCACCCCAGGCCCCAGCTGAAAGCCCTGAGGAGGAAAGCTCCTCTGAGTCAGACGTTAATGAGGAGAGGGAGTGGATTAATCCCAGGTGGCGACAATCAGAGAGACGGGCTCAGCAAAGGAGTGGGTGGGGCCGAGCACGAGGTGATGAGTCACAAAGCCAACGCCCCACAAGGTATAAAAGGAGCTGACCTTACCTTGTTGGCTTTTGTGACGAACAAATTATTAACTTGGCTGCTTGTTTCCTGAAGTACTGCATCAGATAAGTGTTTGCTAACCTTAAGACTGTTTGTTTTTGGACATGCCGGAGAGCCTTATCAGGGACTGGCCGTGGCAACTCAAAATAACAGCTGTCTTTATCTCTCCCGGGCTCGCTGCCAGCTTGTTGTTTATGAATGGTGAATAAACGACTTTCGTACACTTCTGTTTGTGTGTGTGCTTGTCTGGGCTCCTGAAGCAGGGAGGGGACAGAACAGCTTAAGCCTCTCTTAGCTTTAGAATTAAGACATGGGTAAGGGTCATGTGGTAAGGTAACTATTTTACAGAAGGAAGGGAGGAAGGAGGGAGGGAGGGAGGGAGGGAAGAAGGGGGCAAGCAAGCAAGCAAGCAATCATTATGGTGGTCATGTGTATGAGTCTGTGAATGACAACGAGGATACTTACAGATACTGATCAAGGACATCGTGTGAAGGAACACTTTGAAAAGTGATCTCATTTGAAAGAAATAACACCTGATATATGATAGGAGCAATGATTAAATCTCCTGATTGATAATATCTGTGTACAATTGGAAGAGGATCTCTGAGGTTACAAATGGAAACTGAGGAAATTGTTTTAGGAAAAAAGAAGTAAACCAGTGTTTTGAATAGAAGCAGCTCAGTATATAATGCCATCATTGTATACATCAAAGAGCAGCTCCAATATTACCATTTAACAGAGAAACTGAGTTGGAATTACAGTAGCCAGCCTCTCATGAATGTGAAGACAATGAGGTATCATACGTAAAATATGTATCCTTCTTGTTTTCCTTACATGCTGTTTCTGAGATTATATTAACATAGTGTAATATAATGTTTTAACCTGCAGGCGCTGGCTTTTCAGTCTCTAGTGGGGATTCCATTGAGATGTAGTGTAGAAGGAACCATGACGGTACTTAATTTGATAATTACTTTGAAGATAATTGCTTAGTTGTAATAATACTTTCTTTGCTTCCTTGAAAAACATCAAAAGGGAATATGATTTTTTTTTCTCTAAGTAAAACAGTTGTGCTATCATTAATGTTTAAAACTTAGACACGAAGCAGAAAATGGGGAACACTATATCTACCAAAAAAAGAAAACGTTGGGATCTTTTGTATTCCAAAGATCCTACCATGTTGGGCAGATAGAAATCTGCATCAGGTTCCAAAATTTGCTAATTCAAAGCACTGAACTTCATCTGCTGTAATCATTTTTTTACTCCCCTGATTAATGCAGGATCTGCTATGAAAAATGGCAGTATAACATGACTGTTTCAGTTCAAGGATGGTTTGAAAAAAAGAAATAATGCTTTCTGTTAAAAAGACAAATAAGGAACAATATGAGAATAATATTAGACATGTTAGAATATTATGAAAATCATAGTGAGAGACAAGAGGTATTGATGTTTTAAGATGCCTAAAAAGCCTATGATAATGTTAAATGGAATTTTATGTTACAACAGCTAAGACACATGGATTTTAGTGATAAATTTATATGCATGTTTATGGCAATATATTCTAAACAGGAGGCCAGAGTAATAGTGAATGGAGAGGTGATACAAAACTTCAGAATTCAGAAAGGTAGAAGACAAGGGTGTCCACTATCACTTTGACTTTGGAAGTATTAATGAGAATAATTCGAAAAGATAAGCAGGTCAAAGGATTGGAAATTAAAAAAGAAGGTTATAAATTGCAAGCCTTTGCAGTTGACTTAGTCTTCATTTTAGAGGAGCCACTGAAATCGGGTCTGAGACTTATGGAATTATTGGAGGAATACGGAAAAGTAGCTAGACTAAAAGTAAATAAGGAGAAAACTAAAATGATAGGCAAGAATATAACAAATAAACAGAAAGATGATTTCACTAAAGGAATAAATATTCAATTAGCGAAGAAGGTGAAGTATTTAGGGATTTACTTGACGGCAAGGTGCACATTGATTAAGGAGGATAATTATTCTTAACAACCATGTCACTCATTTCACAACTGCTTCTCTTCACCATGGTGATAAGATAGGGCAAAAAATGTAAAATGTGAGGACAGTCGTAAGTTGAAGGACTGGTCAAAAGTGCGAGGACCAGTCAAAAATAACTTTTTCAGCCCTCTGAGTAGTCCATATGCACAAAAGGACTACCCAGAGGGCTGAAAAAAGTTATTTCTGACAGGTCCTCGCACTTTTGACCGGTCTTCGCACTTATGACTGGTCATCATTTACACCCATTGTAGCATTCTTAACAACCGTGTCACTCATTTCACAACTGCTTCTCTTCACCATGGTGACAAGATAGGGCAAAAACATAAAATGTGAGGACAGTCGTAAGTTTGAGGACTGGTCAAAAGTGTGAGGACCAGTCAAAAATAACTTTTTCAGCCCTCTGAGTAGTCCATATGCACAAAAGGAATAGGAAATTAACCCTGGCCACATCATACAGGGAAAACTTATATAAAATGTTCTATAGGCGGCATTTACCACCAGCAAGATTGGCCAAAATGTATAGAAATTTATCACTGAAATGCTGGAAATGTGACCAATCATCAGGCACCTACTACCACATGTGGTGGACATGTAGAAAAGCAAAAGATTATTGGCGAAAGATTCAGATATGGCTGGAAAAAATGATTGGACAACGAGTGGAATTCAAACCAGAAAAATTTTTATTAGGAATCATAGCAGAAGATTATAGTAAAGGGTTAACATATTTAATATTGCATATCATAACAGCAGCAAGAATGGTATATGCTCAACAATAGAAGAATGAGCATATACCTCTAGAAAGGGAGATAATAAAGAAAATATTAGACTGTGCAGAATGTGATAGATGGACTCTACAAGTAAAAAATAAAGTAGACGGACTACTACGAGATTTGGAATAGATTTTACCAATGCTTGGATTTGAGAAATGGAAGTCAGAACAGGAAATAACTAGAATGTGTAGACCAAAAGATGATGTAATATATGTAAATATAAGTGTATATAGAGGGTCAAATATGTGTATATAATTAGCAAGGTATGCTGAATATATAAGATATTTGCGTTATACTTTAGTGTGTATGGCGGAGATAATGCCAGGATGGTCGCACCATGTCCAATTTCTTTTTTAATATGATATAAATAAAAAGAAAAAAGAAAAAAGAAAGAAATAATGCTGAAGTCATGATATGAGTCACTGAGTTTAGATATACCTATATGCTTCTTAAAGAGAAAGTCTATACTACCCTATTCATAGTATCTTAGAAATTAGCCCACCTCACTGGCACCAGCAGAACAGACATGCTGAGGACCCCATTAGCTCAGGAATTTCAGCTGATGAGGTCAAGAAGAGCCTTTTCTGCCATAGGGATGGGCTGCCATTCTGGCAGGGGCCGCAACAGGGATCATGGCATGAGTAGCGATGGGGACGATACAAACCACAACCACCTGCTAGCCTCCCAGGACAGCCGTGATCAACCCCGGTGGTGGCGCAAATAGCTGGAACGAACTGCCTTCTCAGTCGGCATCAAAAAGTGGGCAGCGTTGCCGGCTTAAACAGCTGAGAAGTGGACTGAGCACCGGGAATGCTGTGGCCACAGTTGAGCTGTGGAGAAGTGACTTCGCGGCAGTGCATCCAGCTGGGAGGCGGTGCAAGGAACCTCCAGGTGAGGAGGGCTGGGACCACGTGTGGGGGTGGGGTGGCGTTCAGGGCTTTAAAAGGTGGCAGGGAGCACAGAGCAGTAGCTCTAACAAGATCTTCATTTGATTCATTGTGGTGGTCAGTATGTGCCATTTTGGATAAACAGGGTTCTAATCATCATTTGTGTTTGGAGTCCTTACTTTCCATCTGGAACCTGACAGTTTGTTACAGCTCATTTTATCAGACATGGCTGAAGGTACAGTGCTGAGGTTGGAGGATTTAGAGAAGTCTGTAGCAACAATGGAAGTTACTGTATTGGAGGCTTTACCGGGTCCAGCAGAAGTGTCCCTGGATGTCTGGCCAAAGGAACAGCCGGTTATGGGGCAGGGGCCTCTGAAAGGCCAGGAGAGTTGGGCAGCTGGCCAAGGTGGCGCAGAGGAGTGGTGGCTGGGGCCTTTGGGGAGTGTAGACTATTGGGCCCCACCACCCACAGGTCCTATGCTTACCCCTTCTGGGGCCCATTTCTCCCAGTGGAGGGAGAGGAGGATTTCAGACAATGACTGGAGCTACTCAACAGCTGTGGGCAGTCAGACAATAGAAGTGCTGCAGGAAATGTTTGGGGCTGCTGGTTTTAGGGACCTAGGCCATAGTAGTGGCTGGCAGGACACCAATGCAACGCACCACCCTCCACATGAGCCCCACCCTTCAGGAGGGGGTGCTAGCCATTTCTGGGTTCCCAGTACCATCCGACAGTATGAGACGGGGCCCCTGAGAAGTGCTGGGCCAATGGTCAACACCAGAGGCATCACGGGCTGCCTGTGTCACTTATGGCCTGTGTGAGGAAGGAGAGAGGCCTTGGGGTTACGAGGGCCATCCCCCCTCGCCCACATAGCAGCTGGGGCTGGACAGGTCCCTCCAGTGCTAGGGCATTGGGATCCACCAGCTGTGCGGGCATTATTCAATGGTAGCCCAGATAAGGTAGCCCTGTTCATTGGACAGGTATTAAACCACATGGACAGATTGTGAAGTTTCCGAAATATGCTACATGTACACCTCACACTGGGATATAGTAATGGCAGTGACACCAATGATGGAAGAGGAAGCTGTGGATTGGATGGCAGACCTATACAGCGAGCTTGCTGCAGAGTTAGGGGACCTAGGCCTATTTTTGGCTGTCCTTCAAGAAATATTTGAAGACAGCACCAGGTCCCAGCAAGCGGAGGGGGAGCTATTGGCTGTAAGACAGAGGGGGAGGCCTGTGTCACCGGGCAGTGGAGTGTTTGAAGGCCAGCCCAAGGGTGTCCTTCAGAACCCCCAATATGAAGCAAACTGCCAGGAAGAGCATTAAGACCTCTCAAGAGAAACTATGTGGGACTCAACAGACATCGCCAGTGATCCCGAGCGGGATGTGTGTGTGTGGCTGGTTTGGATGAAGGACCGAATGCCAGCAGAAGTGAGGAGGATGGAGAGTCCGACCTGATGGTGAGTATGCCAATCAAACCCTTTGTGATCCCGGTAGTGGTGGAAGTGTGGAGGTGAAGGACATGCACAGCATTGATAGATACAGGATGCACTTGCTGCCTAATGAGTGCAGGTGTTGCCACCAGTCTAGGGGTGGGGCTCCAGGAACTGTCCCAGCCCATTCGGTTTGAACAAATGGATGGTTCATTGATGGGTGGCCAGCCAGCCACCCTTGTTATGGAGAAGGTCCCATCGTGAGGTTCTGCAGTTTGTGGTGATCCCGAAAGTAACAGAGGAAGGAGTCCTAGGCTTAGCATGGCTGGATAACTGGACCCCAATAATTTGGTGTGGGTGGTTTTGCTGAAATCTGCAGATAGGCCTTGGGCCCATCCCACCATCACATGAGGAGCATCCTCAAGCCCCGGAGCTGGGCTGGGATAGGAGTACCATAGTTGAAGGCCACAGGGGAGCTAAGCTACCCTGAGGTGTATGTGGATTTGAAGGAGGTCTTCAGTGAAAGGGAGTGACACCTTACCTCTCCACCGTCCCACTGATTGTGGGATAGAGATCCTTCCTGGGGCTACATTGCCAAAGCACAAGATGTATTCAGTGACCCCACAAGAACTAAGAGATAAAGGCTTATATTGGAACCCTGAAAAGAGGGTTCATCCAGACAGCTAGGTCCAGGGTAGCCGCACCCATCCTTTTCAAGTAAAAGAAAGATGGAGGCTTACACTTATGTGTTGACTTTCGGGGATCAATGCTGTGTGCATAGAAAACCTGTACCCCCTCCTGTTGATGGAGGACATGCTGGCCTATTTGGCAGAGGGCCAGGTCTTCACCATGCTAGACCTCTGGGAGGCATATTATAGAGTAAGGCTCAAGGCTGGGGATGAGTGGAAAACCGTCTTTAATTGACCCTAGAAAGCTACCAGTTTAGGGTTATGCCCTTTGGCCTGCAAGGAGCTCCTGCTGTGTTCATGCAGCTCATCAACAAGTTATTTCACGAACACTTGTATAACAGGGTACTTGTCTATTTAGATGATATACTCATATACACTAAGACTATGCAGGAACATGTCACCTTAATGCGTCAGGTCCTCAAGAAGCTGTTAGCCACTCACTTGTACGTTAAACTGTCCAAGTGTGAGTTCCATAAGACTCACTTGGACTACCTAGGATTCTGTATCTCACTGAATGGGGTAGAGATGAACCCCACAAAGGGTAAAGCGGTGTTGGACTGGCAGGTACCCAAAACACAAAAACAACTACAATGTTTCTTGGGTTTCGCCAACTTCTACCACCAGTTCATCCCTTCTTTTGCCCAAGTAGCTCTGCCACTTACTGGCCTCTTGAAAATGAGGCACCTCACCAGGAAGCCATGTCCTGGTTGCCCGGTGCAATGGACAATCAAGTACCAGCAAGCATATGACCACCTAAAAGCTCTATTCGTGAAGGAGCCAGTTTTTCAACACCTGGAGCCGTCTAGGTCTTTCGTGGTTCAAGCTGATGCCAGTGATATGGTGGTGGTGGCTGCAGTCCTTCTACAGATGAATGGGGAGGGGGCACTTTAACCGTGTGCCTATACATCATGGTTATTGACTGACACTGAACAAAATTGGCCAAGATGGAAAAAGGAAGCCTTTGCAGTTCGGTGGGCCTTGTTAACATGGTGACACCTACTGGAGGGGTGGGGTTGCCGTTTGAGATCTGAACAGACCACAAGAACCTGAAGGCCCTCCAAACCCCACAGCGGCTGTTGCCAAAACAAGTAAGATGAGCAGTGTATTTCATGAGAGTTAAGTTCAAATTGAAATGCATACCAGCTAGAAAGAACTTCCTGGCAGATGTCCTATTCAGGAAGCCCCATTATGATAGTGCTCAGGAGGAGATAGTGCAGGCTATCATACCAATAGAGCAACCCCAAGTACTAGCATCCCAACAGAAGCCATCAGCATCCCAACTGAACACTAGGGAGGGCATACCACAGGCCATCCAGACCACACTCCCTACAGACCAGTGATAAAAGGAGAACTGATCCCTGCTTACCCAGAGAGACAGCTTTGCTTGGAAGGTTCCAAGCTATATGTGCCCCAGGCTGTCTGATTAGAAGTGCTCCATCGCTGCCATGATGATTGCTTGGCTGAGCATTTTGGATTCCTTAAGACCTTGCATTTAACTAACCGACAATTCTGGTGGCCTCATATGAAAAAAGATATAGAGGAGTATGTGAGGAGTAGTGTTGTATGTACCACCATGAAGGCTCAATTCGGAAAACCTTCCGGCCTATTACAAACAGTGGCAGCCCCAGTGCGACTGTGAGAACAGATAGCCATGGATTTTATCATGGATCTACCAGAAAACCAGGTGCATAAAGTAATCTGGACCATGATAGATCTCTTCTCAAAGCAGGCCCATTTCATAGCCTCCCCTCTGCCAGAAAGCTGGCCAAATTATTTATTGTCCATATATATCACTTCCATGGTGTTCTTCAGAGGGTGATACAGAGAGTACAATTTACCGCCAGGTTCTGGCAGGAGTTCCTGACCAGGGTTGGGTCCTCACAGGGCCTAATTTCAGCATTCCACCTTGTGACCAATGGAGCTTCTGAAAAAGCAAATGCAGTGGTGGAACATTATTTGTGCTGCTATATTAAAAATCAGCAAACTGATTGGGCTGACCTACTCCCATTTGCTGAAGTACTAATAAAGCATTTTTGATTGCATACCAACAAGCATTGCTTACCTGTAAAACTTTTTATAATTCTTCAAGCAATAAGAATAATCTAAATATGAGTAATCTATTTATTCTCAAGGATATTTATGCTATTTAGAATGAACTGATTGGTGGTAAACATTAAATATCTCACTGAACTATGAAGATGTTTTTCATTGCTAAACTATATAAACTAAAGGAAAGCTCAAGCTTTTCAGCCACCATAATACTTATTAAAAATTCAGTCCCATTTCTATTTATTAAATCATTGATAAATGATAATTACCCATTTGGTCAGCAATCTTGCCTTCTGGACACCATCTACAGTCGTAGCAGCAAGATAATTTCCCTTCCACTTTTACTTTGCTGGAGCCGAAAGGACATTTCTTGTTACAGATGGAAAGAGGCAATGTCTGTTCATAAATAAAATGAGATTTCTTTCATATGAAGAATCTATGTGTTAGGAGTATTCAGTCTATACACACCCAAAAGATACACATCTTCATTCAAGCCTCCATGTCCCACTTCCCCATTTTCTTTTGTTTGAAATTCATGACATGTCTTAACTCAGTTTTTCTCAAACCTCGGTGATGAAGAAGTATGAACTTCAACTGCCAGAATTCCCCAGCCAGCTTGTTGAACCTAAGAGTTGAAGTCTGCACCTCTTCAACAAACGTTTTCTCTAAGCTCTCAGCTGAAGATGCTTCTTGGAGGAGAAGTGAAACATCTTCAAAGAAAAACCAGAAAGTCCAGTTGCCTCTTGAAAAAGAGCTTTGGGATTAAGCTATGTATTTTTCCAAAGTGTCTGTCAGGCTTCGATGTCATCTCAAATAAATTGTACTCCCAAGCAATTAGTCTTTGCTGAAATATTCCATTTATTAAGAACGACAGATCTGATCCCAACTTCGTCGAAGCCAATACTAGCCCTCTTACCCCAAAACCTTCCCCTTCTGTTCTCCCAAACTTCATCTTCTTATTGGCCATCTTCCAGCTCAATCTTCTCAGCTCCTGCCTCCAAACCCAGGAATTCCCCCCTCCCAGCCCATCTCCAAGCAATCCTATCTACAGAGAAAAATAAGTAGGTAAAAGTTCAAGCCACATCTCCCTCTCTTTATGGCAGCCTTAAAAGGCTGACATCCGGCCCCTTTCCCTTCATTTCTCCAGGGAGGCCTGTTTCAAGAAAAGAAAACAAATTAAGTACCATTATCCCGTCCGAGAGTGTGTCCCCCCCTCCCGGCTGGCATCGGCTTGGATGACGAAAGGCTGTTTGGGGTCAGGATGCTTTAGGACAGGCTCTTTTGCAAACATCTCTTTTAACGCTTCAAATGCCCGTTGGCATGTTGGGTCCCACTGTAGGGGTTGTCCCGGGCGGGGCTTCGTTGCCGGACTCCCTGTCTTTAGGAGGTCCATCAGAGGTTTGGCAATTCTCGCAAACGAGGGGATGAATTGTCTGTAGAAGTTCGCAAACCCTAAGAAGCTTTGCAGTTGTCTGCGGGTGCACGGGGGTTGCCATTGTAGAACTGATTGTACTTTGGCTGGGTCCATCTCTACCCCCTCGTTTGATATTCGGAAACCTAAGTAGTCTAGGCGTGATTGGTGGAACTCGCATTTTGTCAGTTTGGCATACAGGTTCGCCTTCAGCAGTTTCTCCAATACTTGGCGGACGAGGGGTATGTGTTCATCTAAGGTTTCCGTGTAAATGAGAATATCGTTCAGGTAGACGAGAACCCCTTTGTGGAGGTGATCATGTAGGACTTCATTTATCAGTTGCATGAACACCGCCGGGGCTCCCTGCAGTCCAAAAGGCATCACCTTAAATTGGAAACTTCCTAGGGGGCAGTTGAATGCTGTTTTCCACTCATCTCCTTCTTTGATGCGTATTCGGTAGTAGGCTTCTCGGAGGTCTAGTTTGGTGAAAACTTTTCCTTTGGCCAGGTGGGACAGCATGTCCTTCATGAGGGGAAGGGGATATAAGTTTTGTACGCAGACGGCATTGATCCCGCGGAAGTCCACCTCAAGCGCATAGAGCCGTGTTTCTTCTCTTTAAAAAGGACCGGTGCTGCAATCCGCAGTTTTGCTGGCTCAATGAAACCTCTTTGTAGGTTCTTGTCTATGTAGTTCCGCATTTCTTCCATCTCACGGGGCATCATAGCATATAGCTTAGGTTTTGGTAGTGTTGCTCCAGGGATGATCTCAATGGTGCAATCGGCCTCACGGTGGGGGGGTAAAACATCACACTCGGCCTCACTAAACACCTCTGCAAGGTCTTGATACTCCTCTGGGATCTGTTTTGTGTCGTGGGAGCTGTCGGATGCGGCCGCCAGTTGCTCTGTTGTACCCTCGGGGAGGGGCCCTTGCGTTGGCGGCTTCTTCCTTTGCTGTGGTGGGAAAGATCGGGGCTTCTGCATGGGGACCATCCCCCTGGTTGGAGCGGCAGGGGTTGGGGGCCCTTTGCAATCCTCAGCCTGCAGGTTCCCTCTTGCCACCAGATGATTGGGCCCCATTTGTATAGCCATGAGAGTCCTAGTATGACTGGGTCTGTCATTTTGGGGGCTATTATGAATCGGATCTTTTCCCAGTGGTCTGCTAGCTCCAGCCTCACTGGCTCGGTCAAGTGTGTGGCGTAAGTCCCCCCTACTAGGGATCCATCAGCTTGTTCAAATCGGATTGGGTGGTTGAGTTTTTTGGCACTGATCCCCAACTTTAGGACTGTGGGTAGATTAATCAGGCACCTCATGCAGCCGGAGTCTATTAGGGCTTGGAAAGTCCCTTGGGTCCCTGTTTTCGGGGCTGTTAGGCGTATAGGGAAAAGAAAAGGATGGATGGGTCCACTCACCATTGGGTCGTCTTCACCCTCGTCCTCACTGTCATATGACTCAGGGGATTGATTTCCCTCATCTGGGGCCCCTCTGGCTTCGGTCAGGTGGGCGAAGAGTTCTGGACCCTGGGGGGCTTTCTGTGGTGTGTCAGTGGCGCGTTTGGGTCCTCGTTCCATGTGTGCCCTGGGCGGTGGGTCTGGCCTCGGTGTCGGGGTCCCACACGCTGCTGCCAGGTGACTGATCCCCCCGCATCTGTAGCACCTCAGCGGCCTCCGTGGGACGACCAGTCTCTGGGTGGGCTGTGGTGTTGCGGTTCCTCATCTGTCGGGTGGTCTCTGGTCAGGTTGGCCTCTCTCCCTGCCACCTGACTGCTTTGGCATGTCATTGGCCCACAGCCCCCTGTTGACTTTTATTGCTACTCAGAACCATTCGGAGAGTCGGTTCGGGATGTCTCGATAAGCGGTCACTTGGGCAAGTAGTCACTCTGGCAAGGGGGGTAGAGTCCCAATGACTCTTCTGAACTCATGGATATGCTCTCTGATAGGTTTCCCCTTCTGCATTAGGTTCCTGAGCTCGTCTTCCACGTAGGAGTCCTCCTCTGCCTCTTCGAACCAGGTTCGTAACAGTTGCAAGAACCCATCTGCATCGTGCAGTTTGGGGGCCCTGTTCTTGTATAGGGCTGCTGACCACCTTTTCGCTTCTCCCTCCAAGCCCTCTGCAATGGCACTGACTAGGGCTCTGGGGAATTTTTTTAAATTTTTTTAAATTTTATTTCGAATTTATATATCGCCCTTCTCCCTGAGGACTCAGGGCGGTGTACAGCCAGAAATAAAAACATGAAATGCAAATATTAAAAACAATTAAAATATATATAAATTTGGCTCCAAAATTTAAAACTAACAAACCAATTAAAATATTTAAAATTTCTTCTTAAGCCAGCCCGGCTTGTTGGAAAAAATGTGTTTTGAGGGCACGGCGGAAGGCACTGAGGTCATGAATTCTCCTTATCTCCGGGGGCAACTGGTTCCAGAGGGTGGGTGCCCCCACAGAGAAGGCTCTCCCCCTGGGGGTCACCAGCCTACATTGTTTGGCTGATGGCACCCTGAGGAGGCCCTCTCTGTGGGAGCGCACGGGTCGATGGGAGGTCATCGGTGACAGCAGGCGGTCTCGGAGATAATGGGTAGAGGTGCCTATAACGTTCGATGTAGATCTCAGCTGTGTCGACGAATTGCGCCAGCTGGTCTGGGTCACCGTCGAACTTCCCTCTGAAGCGGGGTGGGTCCTCCCTCACTACTCTGTCTTCCCAGTGCGGGGTTCTGTAAGCCTGCTCTTGGTGCCACAGATTGTCTTCCTCTCCCCTCATTCCAGGGTAGGGAGGTGGCGTCCTGTCCCGGCCGCTCTGCCTGCTTTGCAAGGGGGGAACCCATGGGTGCGGTTTTGGGCTTCCTCTCCCTTTGCCATGTGGGGGGAAGGGCTGTGCTTCCGCCTAGGGTGCCTCAATTCGGCAGGCTCACCTGGTCCCCCCCTCTCCTTTGGCTTGCATGATGGCTCCTCCTCCAGAAGGGTGGCACGGTCAAATTTCTTCTTCAATTCATCTATGGGGCCCTGGCGTGGCTTCCCTGAAGCTTCTTGGTGCCTGGCCTGCTGCCAGCCCAGTAGCCAGTCCACCCTCCCCAACTCACTTAGGGGTTTCCCCTTTCCCTGAACGTTTGGGAAAGGAAATTCGGCCTCTGCAGATTTTGGCAAGAGCCCCGGGTACTTATCTCTCTTCTCCTTGGCTCGCATCCCGGCCGGAACTTGGCTGTGCTGCAGCTTCGTTGGGGGAGGGAGGAGATGAGGTCCCGAGGTATCCAAGCTGGCTGGAGTCAAGACTGGCTCTTTTCCAGTTGCTTGAAGTAAGTTTTCTTGGGGTAGAGCACTTTCTGCCATGGCATCCGGGCTGCTTTTCCACCCAGTCCAAACGTCTAGGAGGGAGGTGGTAGCTTTGAAGTCAGCCAGCCTAACTTGGAAAGGAGTATTGGCTTTCTGTCAGGCTTCGATGTCATCTCAAATAAATTGTACTCCCAAGCAATTAGTCTTTGCTGAAATATTCCATTTATTAAGAACGACAGATCTGATCCCAACTTCGTCGAAGCCAGTACTAGCCCTCTTACCCCAAAACCTTCCCCTTCCGTTCTCCCAAACTTCATCTTCTTATTGGCCATCTTCCAGCTCAATCTTCTCAGCTCCTGACTCCAAACCCAGGAATTCCCCCCTCCCATCCCATTTCCAAGCAACCCTATCTACAGAGAAAAATAAGTAGGTAAAAGTTCAAGCCACATCTCCCTCTCTTTATGGCAGCCTTAAAAGGCTGACATCGTAATTGTTTTATTACTGTATATTCTGCCTACTTCAAATGTTCTATTCAGTTGTCCATTATAATGTTCAGGAAGGGCTGAGTCCTTATAGACACTACTTCAAAAATCCATAGAATTGGACGTAAATAAAAATAACTTTATTTTCTTTAGCACCCAAATATTCAAGGTTCTCTTCTAAGAAGAGTCTGTAGCAGGGGTGAAATCCAGCAGGTTCTAACAGGTTCTGGAGAACCAGTAGTGGAAATTTTGAGCAGTTCAAAGAACCGGCAAATACCATCTCTGGCTGGCCCCAGAGTGGGGTGGGAATGGAGATTTTGCAGTATCCTTCCCCTGCCATGCCCACCAAGCCACACCACGTCCACCAAGCCACACCCACAGAACCAGTAGTAAAAAAAAATTGGATTTCACCACTGGTCTATAGAGATTCTCAGTCATCCAGGTCATGGTTGTCCCAAAGGTGCCTTTTCAAGAGGCAACTGGACATTCTTCCCCCCTCCTTTTTTTTTCTTTTTTTGAAGTGAAACATCTTTTTGAAGACATTTGACTTCTCATCCAAGAAGCTTCTTCAGCTCTGACAAGATAGTGTCCTGTCCCATTCCCACTTCCATTCCCCACTATCCTATCAAAGCTGAAGAAACTTCTTGGATGAGAAGTGAATCTTCAAAAGAAAAAAAAACCCAAGGAAGTCCAGTTCCCTTCCAGCACCTTTGGGTCTTCTAAGAAGACTTATAGAAGACATTGATGCTGAATGCAAAGTTGATGAATTTATTTAAGCACGTGCTGGTTTTGATCTTTTGGATTCATTTTTATATTTTTGAATTCTATTTTACTACTGTTGTGGCTCCGACCCCCGAGCCCATCGTATCGGAGGAAGAAGGCTCCGAACATGAAGGAGAGGAGCCGGCTAGGCCTCCCTCCCCCGGCCCCTCCTCTCTGTCAATTCCTCAGGTGTCGGCCGAAGGAGAGGAGATTGGCCAGGAGCCAGGTGTCTCCAATCGGTCGGAGAGTGATGAGGGAGACAAGTTGTGGCTGGACCCACGTCAGCATCGGCTTGCGAAACGATCACAGCAGAAGAGGAGGCGTGCCAGGGATTAAGCTGAGTCACTGGACCACACCCCACAGGCTATATAAAGGAGGGGTGTGGCCGTTTAGATTCTGTGACGGACAAAATTATTCCAAAAAGTGCTGCTTTTGATGCTTCAACAAGACTGACACTGTGCGGGTGGGATTTTGGATTCAGTAAATTATTTAACCCTCGATTGACTGTGTGGGTTTGTGCGTGTGGAGGACGGGGACAGAACAACTACATGCCATTCTATCTTACTGTTTTATCTTAGCTTCTCTCATTTTACTGTATTTTATTGTGCCCGATGCTAATGCTTTGATAGGCTCAACTGACTAATCAATAAAAACTACTACTAGAATTAGTGGGATGATTTTGCAAATTTTAAGACCTATTTATATTTTAGCAGTTTATGTTCCTATCTCAAATAAAACAATTGAGGCAGCTAAATCCAAAGGTTGTTGTGATGACAATAATTTAATCATTTACTTCTGTGGATCAATAAATGCATGATTTCCTAAAAAGTGAGAAATAAAACACACCTGGTTAAACTTGGGGGGCCAAACAGCATCCTTGGCAGAAATGGCAAGGAACTTGTCTGGGGGAGCCATGGGGTTAATCCTTCCAAACTGGAGTCTAAGAAAGGACTTGTTTGGGAATGTGACCCAATTGAAAATATCAAATCCAGTTTCTAATTCCCCATTGAGGTCAAAGGAAATCTGTTCTCCAGCACTGTTGTTAAAGGTGACTTGCTGCAAAAAATGGTGAAGTTGAATGAAGAAACAAAGAACTGTAAATATTAACTGGATTCCTTGAGTCATATGGAGAAATTTCAGTTTTTGATTTTGGCCTATGCTCAATGGAAAGTGGTTGTTTTTTTCTTCTTCAATCTACTATGTTTGTAATTGAAAAGGAAATGTTCATCCCATAGATTTTTACTCGATTGACTAATGCTTTCAGCTGAAAAAAATTGTCAATGAGAATTCCAGTGTGAAATCGAGAAAAGGAGAACATTGATAGAGAACTTTGCTTTGATCAACTGAGCATTTTAGGAATTATTAATTCAATTTTCAGGCATAAAGTTTCATACATAAAATAATGATCATATGTTACATGATCTTTAAATTTTTTAAAAAACTTTCTGAATGTCCTACCTACTTAATTCTGAAAATCTATTCAGTGCAGCACAAGTGACTTAAAAATTCAAAGAATATTGGGAAAGATAAAAGGTTTTTACATTCTTTCTTTTCTTTTCCTGTGACAATACCAGCCACATTCACATCTATGCCTAAAGGATATTTTATTTATAACTGGTAAAACAAACAGAAAACACCTACAATCCAGTATTATTTTAAGATGATCTGATGATCTTCCTAAATTTGGATTGGTGAACATTACCTGCCATGATGATTGAAACTTCCATCTTCTCTCATCTATTTTTCGACCCGCTTTGAGTTTGGAGGCTTCCAAGACTCTCAGAGCTTGTGCTATAGCATAGACTGCATTGTAGATGCTGTAACTATGTCCACCTATGGTGGTCTCAAAGACAGAATTAGGAAGAGTCTCCAGCTTCTCTTCTCCAGTGCAGATCCTGCCAGCATTCCCATCTGTAGTATCACTGGAGAATGAGCATTCAAATGCATCTTTCCAGAAATCCCTAATAA
>WNWU01012687.1:122809-133530 GCA_012654045.1 Ptyas mucosa
CTCTCTTTCGTAGGCTTCATATGCTTTTCTATCTAGCCAGGTTTCTACCTACGTAAACTATGATGTTCTGCCGCCCTGGTTCTGTGAAATCTCATTCACAAGTGCTGGGCTGTTTTCCTGCAACTCTCTGCTGTACTCTGGGAGACTCAGGTGGACCATTTCTGTCTTTTTTGACTTCGTCAGTGAGCCACACCCTTTTTTAAAACAGGGAAGTTTAAATATATACACATACATACATACACACACACACACACACACACACACACACATATATATTTCTTGCCAAACAACTTCAGCCCTACACAGAATCCATCACCTCTCACATACAAAACTCATTCCACTTCATAGAAACAATAAAGAAACAAAACCTACAACCCAGTGACCTACTCGTGAGTTTCGATGTCATATCCCTCTTCACCCAAGTGCCTATTAAAGAAGCCTTGACAGCTATCCAAAACAAATACAACCCCCCCAAGCACATCCTAGATCTGACCAACCACTGCCTAACCAACACATACTTCATCCACAATGGACAAAGATGCAAACAGATAGAAGGAGCACCTATGGGATCACCCCTCTCACCCGTTATCGCAAACCTATACATGGAACACTTTGAAACCAATGCTTTAGATAAATCTGAACACAAACCCAAACTCTGGCTCAGATATGTAGATGACACCTTCATAATTTGGCCACACGGAAAGAAAAAACTGGACAACATCCTCACACATCTCAACAACCTACACCCCAAAATACAATTTACTATGGAAATAGAAGCCAACAACAACTCCCCTTTCTGGATGTCCTAGTCTACAGAAAACCCGACAGCTCCCTAGGACACACCATCTACTGGAAAAAAACACACACAAACCACTATTTAAACACTCAATCACATCACCACCCTGCACAGATCAACTCCGTAGCCAAGACTCTCATCTCCAGAACCAAATGCCTAGCTGACAAAGACCACCTGAAAACTGAATTACACACTCTCACAAACGTATTAATCTCTAATGGATTCCAAAGAAACACAATTACCAACCTAATTCAAAGGGAGACACCCCCCCAAGAACCAAGACACAGAACAGGACAACGGCATCACCCTCCTACCTTACATCAAAGGCACCACAGATAAAATCAGCAAAATTCTCCACAAACACAACATCAAGACAACCTTCTGCCCTGACCAAAAAATAGCCAACATCTTAAGAAACTCCAAAGACAAGATCCAGCTAGAAAACCAAGGAGTCTATGAAATACCATGCAAAATCTGCCCAGCTACATACATTGGACAAACCAATAGGAGAATAAATGCATGCATCGCAGAACACAAAAACACAGTCAGAAAAGAAGAAAAAACGTCCTCCCTTTTCCAGCACCTCAAAACAACAGGACATGAAATTGATTTTGAAGGAACCAAATTAATCTCCAAAACTGAACACTTCAACAAGAGAATAATTATGGAAGCCATTGAAATAGAGAAACACCCCCATAATATGAATAAACATGATGATAGCTCCCGCCTACCAGACATCTAGAAACTAGCCCTAGTCAACAAACGAGCCCCAGCCACAAACATTGACACCAGACCCAGGATAACACATGACGCCACCACCAATCATCCTCACCAGATTCAAACCCAATCCCATCCCATAGACTGTTGTGTCTTCGGCTCCCGAGCCCGGACCTTCGGAGGAAGAATCCTCCGAAAGTGAAGAGGAGGAGGAGGCAAGGCCCCCCTCCCCTGGCCCGTCTGGTTTGGCACCACCCCAGGCCCCAGCTGAAAGCCCTGAGGAAGAAAGCTCCTCTGAGTCAGACGTTAATGAGGAGAGGGAGTGGATTAATCCCAGGTGGCGACGATCAGAGAGACGGGCTCAGCAAAGGAGTGGGTGGGGCTGAGCACGAGGTGATGAGTCACAAAGCCAATGCCCCACAAGGTATAAAAGGAGCTGACCTTACCTTGTTGGCTTTTGTGACGAACAAAGTATTAACCTGGCTGCTTGTGTCCTGAAGTACTGCATCAGATAAGTGTTTGCTAATCTTAAAACTGTTTGTTGTTGGACATGCCGGAGAGCCTTATCAGGGACTGGCCGTGGCAACTCAAAATAACAGCTGTCTTTATCTCTCCCGGGCTCGCTGCCAGCTTGTTGTTTATGAATGGTGAATAAACGACTTCTGTACACTTCTGTTTGTGTGTGTGCTTGTCTGGGCTCCTGAAGCAGGGAGGGGACAGAACATAGACGAAATGCAACCACCGTCCACATCTTGTTCGTCACCTAAAAAAAATTAAGCCCACAAGCCAGTTGACTCTCAAGCCACGATGGATCAGCAGCACTTACAGCTGCTCCAGCAGTTGCAGGCAGACAACCAGCAGCTCCAGCAGCAGGTGGCTCAATTAGTGGCTCTGCAGGCAGCAGGCCAAGTTCCTGTCGCTCCCCCACCTCCTCCTCGTCGGAAAATCCCCATGAGTGTGCTGGACAAATTTGCAGGGCAGTGGGAGATGTTTCTGACGTTTATGGGCCAGTGCCAGCTGTTCATGGCCTTGAGGCCTGAGGACTTCCCAGACGACCGGGCTAGGGTGGGGTTTGTGATCAGCCTTTTGTCGGGCTTGGCTGCTCAATGGGCCACGCCCTTGCTGTTGCAGAATAGCCCTTTGCTGACGGACCTCCAGGGCTTCTGGCAGCATATGCGCCTCCTGTATGAGGACCCGTTCCGCTCTCAGACGGCGGCCTGGCGTATCAAGAACCTTCGGCAGGGGAGGCGCCCCCTGCAGGACTACGTTGCTGAGTTCCGGCTCCTGAGCCTGCATGCCCGTTGGAACGAGGTGGCGTTAATGGACGCTTTCCAGGACGGACTGTCGGACGGGTTACAGGACGAGCTGGTGCGGGTGGAAGCACCCCAGACCCTGGACGCGCTGCTGGAGCAGTGCTTGCGGATGGACCATCGCTTCCAACGGCGACGGTCTCGACGCGGCCCCCAGGAGCCGCCTGGCCCAGCTGCACCCCCGCGGCCCGTACCTCCAGCGCCGCGGCCCGCTCCGCGTCCGGTGATCCCTGCGGAGGAACCCATGGAGCTTGGAGCGGCCCGACCCCGCCTGACGGCCCAGGAGCGCAGCCGGAGACTCCTAGGGGGGTTGTGTTTGTACTGTGGGGAGCCCGGACATTTCGCTGCTTCTTGTCCTCGGAAGCGAGGCGGGGCGCCCATGCCTGGCCCTGACTCTCGACCGGCTCCGTCGGGAAACGGAGCACGCCCGACCTAGGGGAAACCCTAGGCCGGGCTCAGACCAAGGCGTCGCCGGAAACGGCGGACGTGGACTCGGGGTCTCCTCGGCACCTGGTTCTGGACACCCGGGTGTGGGTGGCAGATCGAAAGGAGGGGATTCAGGCCCACGCGCTGGTGGACTCGGGGGCCACCACAAACTTTATGGACCGGGCCTTTGTGGCTTACTATGACATCCCCGTGGTGCCGGTGGACCCTCCGCTGAGGGTAGAGACCATCGACGGCCGGGAGTTGCTGTCCGGCCCCATCAAGTACGCCACCCAGCCGTTGCGCCTCATCGTGGGGGATCACGAGGAAGCCATCCGGTTCTACGTGGCGACGGACTTGCACCTGCCCGTGGTCCTGGGGATGGCCTGGCTGCGGACCCACGACCCTCAAGTCACCTGGTCGCAGAACTGCGTGTCGTTTACCAGTCTCCAGTGCGTGGATCACATCCGCCACACCTGCGCCGGACAGGCCGTCTCCGCCCTGGCCGTATTTCTGCCGTCGGAGCTGACGGACTTCGCGGACGTCTTCAGCGAGTGGGAGGCGGATCGACTACCCCCGCATCGGCCCTACGACTGTGCCGTGGACCTGCAGGCTGACGCGCCGCTCCCGGTCGGGCGCTTGTACGCCATGTCGGAGCCGGAGTTGGCCGCCCTCAGGGACTTCCTGGAGAAAAACTTGGCCCGCAGCTTCATCCGGCCTTCCTCGTCGCCCGTCTCGGCCCCTGTCCTCTTTGTAAAGAAAAAGACAGGGGATTTGCGCATGTGTTGCGACTACCGCCGGCTGAACGCCATCACGGTGAGGAACCGTTACCCCTTGCCGCTCATACCGGAGTTGATGGAGCGGCTGCGGGAGGCCTCCATTTTCACGAAACTCGACCTCCGGGGGGCTTACAATTTGGTGCGGATGCGAGCGGGGGACGAGTGGAAGACGGCGTTCGGCACTCGCTATGGACATTTCGAGTTTTTGGTGATGCCGTTCGGGTTGACCAACACCCCCGCCGTCTTCCAGCACCTGATGAACGACATCTTCCGGGACATGCTGGACCGTTTCGTGGTCATCTATTTGGACGACATTTTAATATACTCTCCGTCCCGGGACAGCCACGTCCAGCACGTCCGCCGGGTCTTGCAACGTCTAAGGGAGCACCAGCTCTACGCCAAGCTGGAGAAGTGCCTGTTTTCCCAGACATCGATCGAGTTCCTGGGCCATATCATCACCCCCGAGGGCATCGCGATGGACCCACGTAAAGTCGAGGCCTTGTGCACCTGG
This sequence comes from Ptyas mucosa, assembly GCA_012654045.1. Taxonomy (NCBI): domain Eukaryota; kingdom Metazoa; phylum Chordata; class Lepidosauria; order Squamata; family Colubridae; genus Ptyas; species Ptyas mucosa. The sequence continues at coordinate 127,346 of WNWU01012687.1, forward strand.
GAGTCCCCTCGCCGGGTGAAGGACGTTCAGCGGCTCTTGGGTTTTGCGAACTATTACAGGACCTTTATACCGGGCTTTGCCACCTTGACCCTGCCGCTGACCCAACTCCTTCGGAAGAAGGTCCCGTTTGCGTGGGGGTTCGCGCAGCAGCAGGCCTTCGAGGTTCTCAAGCGGGCCTTTGTTACGCAACCCATCCTGCGGCACCCCGATCCCCGTCGTCCGTTCGTGGTCGAAACGGACGCGTCTAACATGGCGGTCGGGGCGGTGCTCCTCCAGGCCTCAGTGGACGGCGGCACTCTTTTTCCCTGCGCCTACTATTCGCGGAAACTCTCTCCGTCCGAGCGCAACTATACCATCTGGGAGAAAGAGTTGCTGGCCATCAAGGCCACCTTCGAGGCGTGGCAACACCATCTGGAGGGGGCCCGGCATCCGGTGGAGGTTCGGACTGATCACAAGAACCTCGAGCATCTCACCACGGCTCGGAAGTTGAATCAGCGGCAGATCCGGTGGTCGTTGTTCTTCGCCCGGTTCAACTTCCGTGTCACGTACATCCCGAGCGGCCACAACCAGCAAGCGGATGCCCTCTCCCACAAGCCGGAGTATTCCGGTCTACAGGACCCCCTTCCTCCGCGGATGGTGCTGCCGACGGACTCCTTGGCCGCTGTCCAGGAGCCGGTGGACTTGCGGGCGCAGGTGTGGGAAGCGCAGCGTCTGGACGACTGGTCCCAGCAGCGGAGAGCGGACGTCGGCCCCGCGTCCCCATGGACTCTGGAGGAGGGCTTGCTGAGGCATCGGGGCCGCTTGTATGTGCCCACGAGTCCGCTCCGTGCCCTCGTCCTGCGGCAGTGCCACGAGTCAGACGGCGGGGCACTTCGGTTTTTTCAAGATGCTGCACCTGGTCACATGGACGTTCTGGTGGCCTCGGGTCCGGCATGACGTCTTCGGGTATGTGACGTCGTGCGAGACGTGCCGCCCAGCCAAAACTGCGTCCGGCCGACCTCTTGGGCTCCTACATCCGCTGCCGACTCCGGAGAGACCGTGGGGGGCCATCTCCATGGACTTTCTGACGGACCTGCCACCCTCCGCCACCTTCACCACCGTCCTCGTGGTCGTCGACACGCTGACAAAGATGGCCCACTTTATTTCATGCCGAGGACTGCCGTCGGCCCGCACCACGGCTCGCCTGTTCCTACAGCACGTCTTCCGTCTCCACGGCCTGCCGGACCGGGTGGTTTCCGACCGCGGGTCGCAGTTCACGGCGCACTTCTGGAAGAGCCTCATGGCCGCGCTGGAGGTGCAGGTGTGTCTGTCGTCGGTGCACCATCCGGAGACAGACAGGGGACCGAGAGGGTCATCGGGATACTGGAGCAGTACCTCCACTGTGTGGTCAACGAGCAGCAGAACAACTGGGCCGAGTTCCTTCCCCTCGCGGAGTTCGCCTTTAACAACTCTCAGCACACCTCCACCCAGGACACCCCGTTCCACGCCAACCTGGGATTCCACCCGCGGCTCTTCCCCCTGACAATGTCGGACTCCCCTGTTCCCGACATCCAGGACTTCCTCTCCGAGCTGCACGCCGTGCAACAGCTGGTGCGACGGCAGTTGATCCGGGCCAAGGAGGAGTACAAAAGGGTCGCCGACCGCTCTCGACGGGCCACGCCACCACTGGCCGTTGGAGACCAGGTGTGGCTGTCGACGAAGCACCTCCTGACGGACCGCCCGGTACGGAAACTGGACCACCGGTTCATTGGTCCCTTCCCTGTCGAGGCAGTCATCAACCCAGTGGCCTACCGTTTGACCTTGCCCCACTCGATGAGGATCCATCCCGTGTTCCATCATTCCCTTTTGGTTCCCGAGGCCCCGTCAAGCTCCCTTCGACGCCCGGCGGTCCCTGCTCCTCCTGCTGCCACCACGGAGGAAGGGGCCGTGGAATACGAGGTGGACAGCATTTGGGACTCTCGTTGGCTGAAGGGCCGTTTCCAGTACTTGATCGCCTGGAAAGGCTACGGCCCCGAGGACTTCACCTGGGAGGATGCCTCCTCCATCCATGCTCCTGACCTGATTCGAGACTTCCATGACCGGTTCCCGTCCTGATCGCATCCTGACCGCCCGACCCGGGGGAAGGGCCCTGCGGTGGGGGATAGTGTTGTGTCTTCGGCTCCCGAGCCCGGACCTTCGGAGAAAGAATCCTCTGAAAGTGAAGAGGAGGAGGAGGCAAGGCCCCCCTCTCCTGGCCTGTCTGGTTTGGCACCACCCCAGGCCCCAGCTGAAAGCCCTGAGGAAGAAAGCTCCTCTGAGTCAGACGTTAATGAGGAGAGGGAGTGGATTAATCCCAGGTGGCGACGATCAGAGAGACGGGCTCAGCAAAGGAGTGGGTGGGGCCGAGCACGAGGTGATGAGTCACAAAGCCAACGCCCCACAAGGTATAAAAGGAGCTGACCTTACCTTGTTGGCTTTTGTGACGAACAAAGTATTAACTTGGCTGCTTGTGTCCTGAAGTACTGCATCAGATAAGTGTTTGCTAATCTTAAGACTGTTTGTTGTTGGACATGCTGGAGAGTCTTATCAGGGACTGGCCGTGGCAACTCAAAATAACAGCTGTCTTTATCTCTCCCTGGCTCGCTGCCAGCTTGTTGTTTATGAATGGTGAATAAATGACTTCTGTACACTTCTGTTTGTGTGTGTGCTTGTCTGGGCTCCTGAAGCAGGGAGGGGACAGAACATAGACGAAATGCAACCACCGTCCAGGGGCCAGACTACAGCGGCATCGCCAGCTTCTGCGCCCTCCTCCGATCCCCACACAAAGCAAACTAACACACACCATGAACACATAACAAGACCTCAGACTCGGAGCCAAACCAAAGCCCGGGATGTTGCATCACAGCCATCTGCTCAAGACAATACAACACAAAACTCAGGATGTTACAACACTAAAGTTCAGGATGTTACAACACAGCCAACTACCCAGGATGTTGCAGCACAGGACTCAGGATGTCACAACACTAGAGCTCAGAATGCTACCACACAACCCATTACCCAGGTCGTTACAACACAAAAGGCTAATGGGCACACAGCTAGGACCTCACCCACACAGGATGTTATTGTCAGGGGGTTGATTGATCCCATCCTGGCTCTGGGATAATCGCACCCTGGTTTAGAGGTTTGGACCGAGGCTTTTCCTTGAATGTATACATTAAGAAAATAAAACCCGAAGAATTTCTAAGAGAAAACTCATTTTATTGTAAAGTAAAAATAAAGATAACTCTTACTATCTAATTAATTGGCTACATCTTGCCGGCGTTCCTGCCTGACCTCTTGGCAGGAGAACAAAGGAGTAAGAAGAAGTGATAATGGAGGCTAGAAAGGAATGCATGCTTGCGCACTTAATACTGATAACAAAACTTGGCAAAACTACAGTAAGCCTATTAGACCAAAAATGACAGCTCAGCTGGGAAATACAAGAACGCAGTGACAGTTTTGAAACAGCCGACTAATCTGCAAACATCAACTCCATCTACTAATCAAGATGTAACAACACAGCCAATCAACCCGCTTACAACAACAAACCCAGCACTCCACACCTCCCACCAGTATTTATGCAGAGACAGCATCTCCGATCACGCTTTGCTTGCACAAGCACGAAATTTTTCTTCAACCGAGTATTTCCTATGTAAATCAAGTTTCTCAACTTGCAGCCATAGCTCAGTGAAATCACATCCACTATCCTAGGCTTTTTCAGACAGCAAGCAAGCATTTTGCTGCCTATTGGGAGACTAATATAGATCTATTTCGGTCCTCATCATTTAGCCCCCCCCTTACCATATGCCCCCCCCCCCCCCCGTAGAGGCTAAGTATTTGTTTAGTATTTGCAAATACTAAGGATGTTAACATACAGCCCATTACCCAGGTCATTAAAACACAAAAGACTAATGGGCACACATCAAGGACCTCACCCACACAGGATGTTACGAAACAGCTGACTAATTTGCAAACATCAACTAATCAAGATGTAACAATACAGGCAACCAACCTGCTCACAGCAACAAAGCCAGCACCCCACAGCTCCCCACCAGTATTTATAGAGAGACGGCAGCACCCTTTTTACTTCTTATTCTACCTGGAGAGTAGAAATATAATATACAGATTATGATGTAGTTGTATATCTTAAGGGATATTGAGATTGAACACTTCATTAGTTAGTGCATTTCACTATATATTATTTTCAGAAAAATATAATATAAAGTCATAGTATCTTGGTAAATAAAGTATGTAATTAATTATTCCTGCTTAAAACCTATAATGGTACTGTGAAACAGTTTTATTTGTTCTTTTCCCCCAGACTTAGATGATTGTTTCCCATTTCCAGAGGATCAACATCCAAACAAAGGTCGAGATAATTGTCTTCCAAAAACTGTCACTTATTTGACTTTCCAAGAGACTTTGGGTATTTCTTTGGTAACAATTTCAGTTTCCTTTTCTGCCATCTCAGCTATGGTGTTGGGAATCTTCATTAAACACCAGGACACTCCCATTGTCAAAGCCAACAACAGGAACCTCACCTACATTCTTCTCATTGCTCTCCTGCTCTCCTTCCTTTGCACTCTGCTCTTCATTGGGCAACCTGATCAAGTGAAATGTCTCTTGAGACAAAGTGCTTTTGGCATCACTTTCTCTATAGCTCTTTCTTGTATTTTGGGTAAAACAACCATAGTAGTTCTGGTTTTCATGGCCACCAAGCCAGGCTCCAAAATGAGGAAATGGGTAGGGAGAAGGATGGCCAACATAATTGTCCTATCTGTCTTCATGGCTCAGTTCACCATCTGTGTAGTGTGGTTGGCAATTTCTCCCCCATTTCCAGATTCAGACATGCACTCCATGGTTGAAGAAATTGTCTTGGAATGCAATGAAGGTTCAACCACAATGTTTTATACTGTCCTTGGCTTTATGGGGCTCTTGACTGCTGTCACCTTCCCGGTGGCCTTTTTAGCTAGGAATTTACCTGACAGCTTCAATGAAGCCAAATTCATCACCTTCAGCATGTTGGTCTTTTGCAGTGTCTGGTTGTCATTTGTTCCCACCTACTTGAGTACAAAGGGAAAATATGTGGTTGCTGTGGAGATCTTCTCCATTTTGGCTTCAGCAGCTGGATTACTGGGCTGCATCTTTTCCCCCAAATGCTATATCATAATTCTGAGACCTGATTTGAATAAGAAGGAGCAACTAATAAAGAAATGAAGGAACTTATTTATACCATATCCTTTGAATAAAGCCAAATTGCTTACTTTCAAGCAACAGGGTTTTTTTTTCTCAGTTTGGGACAATAATTTGATATATATGATGAAAACAATGATTATAAAAATCTAATTCATTGTATTTATTTGTTTGTATATTAATTTATCTCTCTCTATCTCTCTGTGTGTGTGTGTGTGTGTCTGTCTGTCTGTAGGTAGGTAGGTATGTGAATAGGAGGGAGAGAGAGGAAGAGACAGAGATAATTTTGTAGTTGTATATTTGGCTTAATGATATTGACTTCACATTGCTTCTGTGTCTTTGTTTTGACAAAATAGGATAACAGACAGTGCATTTCAATTAAATATTATATTGTGATATGTCATGGCAGGTCATGTTATTTCATGTCATATGATGTAGCAGGCTCCGCTCTAAGATATGATCCCCAGGACATTTGACATTCCAATATTTTAAGGGTCTTCCAGAAGGACTGTGGTTGGGGCCAGCCACACCTTGAGTGCAGTACTGATTCCCAAGATAAGGCCAGAGCAGAAAATGCTTTCCTGCTAGGTCCCATATAACAAAATGCCCAGGCTTATAGGATACAGGATCAGTAACATACCTCTTCTGCCTGACCTCTCTCTAATACATTATACAAGCAACAGTAAGTAGATAGCCCTTGTTTTTACTCCACCCATGAAGCATACTAAGAAATCATCCTCTCTTTAATTTGTTTAAAATTCTGTTGTGAAGACATGGTGTTACTTTTGCCATTGTTGTGTTGTCACTATTTCTTTAAAGAGATGTATCCCTTTTATCATGCAATAAAAATAACATTAATAATATATTTATTATTGATTCATTTATCCTCCCTCCCTCCTTCCTTCCTTCCTGTCTGTCTGTCTAACGGTCAGTCTGTCTTCCTTCCTTCCTTCCTTCCTTCCTTCCTTCCTTCC
>WNWU01012688.1:0-23207 GCA_012654045.1 Ptyas mucosa
TCATAGGGTGCCAACCAAAATCAAACCTCTATTTCTGAGTCATTTTGGAGAATAAATGGTTCCTTCTTTATCTGAAGGTGATGAATAGTTATATTCAGTGGTGGGATTCAATTTTTTTAACAACCGGTTCTGTGGGTGTGGCTTATTTGGGGGCATGGCTTGGTGGTCATGTGAGTTGGTGGGCGTGTCTAGCTGGTCATGTGACCAGGTGGGCGTGGCTATGTGCATAGGGACTACTCAGAGGGCTGAAAAAAGTCCTTTCTGACCCGTCCTCACACTTTTGACCGCTCCTCACACTTATTTATTTATTTATTTATTTATTTATTTATTTATTATTAGTCATATTTCTATGCCGCCCACTCTCCAAGGACTCTGGGCAGCTTACACCAAAGACAGTATACTAAATAGCATATTGCCCGCAACAATCTGGGTCCTCATTTTACCCACCTCAGAAGGATGGAAGGCTGAGTCAACCTTGAACCAGTGAGATTTGATCCGCTGATCTGCTGAACTAGCAGTCAGCTGAAGTAGCTGCAGTACTGCACTCTAACCACTGTGCCACCTCGGCTCATGAATTATGACCATTCTCACATTTATGCCCATTGCAGCATTCTTAACAACCGTGTCACTCATTTCACAACTGCTTCTCTTCACCACGGTGGCAAGATAGGGTGCAAAATGTAAAATGTGAGGACAGTCCTAAGTGTGAGGACCGGTCAAAAGTACGATGACCAGTCAAAATAACTTTTTCAGCCCTCTGAGTAGTCCCTATGCACATAGGGACTACCCAGAGGGCTGAAAAAAAGTGATTTCTGACAGGTCCTCGCACTTAGGACCGGTCATCATTTATGCCCGTTGCAGCATTCTTAACAACCGTGTCACTCATTTCAAAACTGCAGTGCTTCATGTGACTGGGTGGATGTGGCCAGGTGGTCATGTGACTTCGCTTCTTTGCCCTAATGACAGTTTGCTGCAATGGTCGTAAGTGTGAAAAACGGTCATAAGTCACTTTTTTCAGTGCCATTGTAACTGTTGTAAGTCAAAAATTACCTGTACAAAAATACAAAAAGCTTCTTTGCTTGCAAAAAGCTGCCCTAAATACCAATCATTAGATTAGAAATACCTGCAAACTCGAGTTACAAATCAGGCAGGGTGCCAGAGCACCTTGAGGAATTAAAATAGTTAAAATGCAATGATAACTATCAGCATCCAACTCTTGCTCATAAAGTGAAACCCTTTAGCAGAGAGGTCATTTAAGCTCTCCAGAATGAAGCAAAGGAGCAAACAGATCTGTTGCTTTTTAAACCAATTACCAGAACAAATAGACACAGGAACTAGTCAGATTTCCAAAGCTGCTGCTTTTCAGGAACAGAGAATAAAATTTTTCCTTCCAAACAAAGCTGAATAGGGAAAATTATCTCATCACTAAACACAGGATTAAACATCACCAAGCAGAGAATTAAACTTCACCAAAAACCAGTTTTAGACCAAAAGTCAGAAAGGGTATGTAAACTCACGTTTGAATGTCAATCTTTCTAGCTATCCAAGAAGCCTTGCTGAATGTCACTCATCTTAGTTCCTTGTTATTAAAAGCTTCTGCTTCGTTATTCAATTATTTTTTCAAAGTGTTGATCATTGCACCCTGGCTGGAAGAACTCCAACAGGGGAGTATTTCCTCCCAACAGCGGTGTAAAAAGCTTAAAACAACCCTTCCCCTTTAAGAAAGTCAAGCCAAAAAAAAAAAAACCTCCGAGAAGCTCCAGATCCAGAAGCGACAGTAAATCTAGGCGTACTGCCAAGAATGTAATAAGGGTTAATGGAGAGGCAGTTTCTGTAAACAGGACAATAAAGATTAGGCTAGGAAACAACACCAGAAAGTTGTAATTCCTTACAGGATTAACCCTGTAAAGTGGAAAAAACAAAAGGAGATTTCTTCTAACAACCGGTTCTCCGAATTGCTTAACTACTTAACAACTGGTTCTACGGAACCAGTGCGAACGGGTAGAATACCACCACTGGTTATATTCTTTACTCCTTTATAATTCACTAGCTGATAACCTGGTGTTGCCCGGGTATTTATTTATCGCCAGCTCCCCCCTCTCTGTGTGTATCTCTGTCTCTCTTCTCTCTCTCTCTCTGTGTCTCTTTCTCTCCCCCCTCTCTGTATCTCTCTGTGTGTCTGTCTCTTCCCCTCTCTATCTCCCCTATCTCTCTGTGTGTGTGTCTCTCCTCTCTCCCACCTCTGTATCTCTCTCTGTGTCTCTGTCTCTCTCCCCATCTATCTCCCCACCCTTTGTATCTCTCTTTCTCTCCCCTCTATCTCTTTCTGTGTGTGTTTCCCTCCCCGTCTCTGTGTGTGTCTCTCTCTGCCCCCTCTCTGTGTGTGTGTCTCTCTCTCTCTGTGTCTTTCTCTCTGTATCTCTCCCCCCCCTGGAGCCCATTACAATGCAGAACGACAATGTGATCCTGCCCCACTCGCCCCTAGCAACAGGACGTGGCTTACAGCTCTGAGCCCAAAGTGGCGGGTGGGTTGCCTTGAGCATAAATGTGGCGCGAAGGCAAGTACAGGGTCACTTCGCTTCTGCACTAAGTGTCAGCTTTGGAAGCCATATTAACACCAGAAGCTTCCACGCTGCCAACTTCTTGCGCTTGGGAAAGTAGGAGGGGGGATTCAGTAGAGTGATTGTAGTTAGACATAATAGCATCCTTCCCTTTGGTCAAGGTCATGATGTTCCTGCATCTGGAGGAGGAATGGTTGCAGTGATGGCTTAGGTTGGGACAGATGGTGATTGAGCCATGTGACAGACTGATGGGTGCAGGGGCTGGATTTGGGGTTTTGATTTACTGAGGGAAAACCCGGAACTCTCAGATTCGGGTTTTCCCAGATGTGCCAGTATATCTTCTCTAATAAATTGAACTTTGAGAAATGCTTGCCTCGGAGTTTTTAATTGCAGTTGGGGTTTTCTGGAACGCTGACACTAAGGCTCTGGCCATCGCCTTGCCGTGTCCCCCATCCTCCCACCCCACAGCTCTTCGGCCGAGCGCGGTGGACGTGAGCTCCAGCCCGAAGTGGCAGGAGGTGAAGGCTGCCTTGAGCACAAATATGGCGCAAAGGCAAATATAGAGCTGCTTCACTCTTGCACTATGGCTCCGGTGGCCCTCCTCTCCCTCCTTCTCCTCTCGCGACCCTTGTCCGGCTGTGGCGGGGCCGGGAGGGTGCACCGTTACCATGGCAACTCCACTGTGCTGTACAGTAGAAGCCATTTTAAGGCACAACAGGGTGTATCTTAACAGAACACACACCCCAAGGGGTGCTAGGGGTGTCTTACCCCCACAGTATTTGTTTCCAGAGAGTAAGTCATCTGTGTACCAAGTTTGGTTGAAATTGCTCGAGGTGTTCCAGAGTTATGCTGGAACATACATACATACATACATGCAGCCTTTTATATAGAGAGAGATTTAAATTAGTCATTCACAAATTGTATTACACCTGGATTATTTTTTCACTAAATCAATTTGACTGAAATATTTAAGTTAAATACAAGTGAAGCTAAAGGCTTTGTACCACAGAATTTGAGGTACTGTATTACTATTTTCTTTGCATCTGTGAAGAAAACAGTCCATTTGGAGGACTGTAAAAGTATCCTAATTCTTGCATCCATCTATCATAAAATGTATAAATCCTTAGAATTAAATCCAAAGAGCATTGGTTCCAAGTTACCTTAACAAATGACTCTGGAATTGTTGGACACCAGCACCAATCTCTAGCATGCTAAGGGAAACAATGGGCTCTGTGAATGCAAGAAACTATATGCACATTTTTGTGTACTCATCTAGATTTTTAGACATTTCCTGTATCAAAAACACAGAAGAGGAGCAGCTGTTGTTCAAATAATGAATTCAACTCTCAGTTGTCTTGAAAGAACTTGAGAATGATCTGCAGGTATTTCAACTTGGTTCTGTTAGGCCTACTTTGAATGTTTTCAGCATTTTCTCACATGTTCCTTTAAGACTTGGTCTTTTCCCCCACTCCCCCACTTTTTGTTTCCATTTAAACTTGTGTAAGCAAGTTAATGGATATGTGGAAAACTGAGAAGTTTGAATCAGCATCATCCAAGGGGAAGGGTCAAAAATTAAGGTGTTGTTTGCAGCAGCATTTCCAAAGCTCTCTTCAACACTCCACTCAATAGCTCCCCCCAGTTCTCTAATAAAAATACAGCCTCAAAATGAATTTTGATATTTTTGAAACCATCTTAGTTGTTTTAAATATGAATTTGTTGTGAGAATGTGGTAGAATTTCTCATAGTACCTAGGTGAGCACATGGACATCAGATTCTGCATTTAGATGGATTGATTTGCAAATTAAGTACTAGCTGTCAGTTTTGGAAGACAAATTTCTTTTTTGCTTCTTAACTGCCACATAGTTTAGCTGGGGAAGTTGGGAGGGGGTTGTTGTTGGAGCGGTAGAAAGTTAGTCATAACAACATTCCGTATTCAAGGACTTTTGCCTGCATCTGATGGAGACTGGCTGAAGATTGTATCCAGTTGAGAGTGAAGAGTTGATTGGACAATGTGATGAACTTGTGGGTGTGGGGCAGGGCTGTGAACTCTTAGCTGGGTGGGGGAAACCTGGAAGCTTTCAGATTTGAGTTTTCCCAGATGTGCCAACATGACATCTCTAATAAATTGGAACTTTGAGGAACCTCTGGCCTCAGAGCTTTATTTCGTTGGGGGTGTTCCTTGGAACCCTGACACTAGCCTCATGGCTTTTACTTTAACTCAACTTTTTGCAACAGTTGGCGAGAGGAAATTATTCCAAACATTGATGTTCTTTAAAGAGCATTTTTCTTTTCCTTTTTTGTCTTCTATAGAGTTTACAGATGTTGCCTCAACAACGAAAGGCCATTGCAAAATTTAAATTGCCTGCTGATGCTTTAAAATTTCAACAGAAGTTTCACAGGTAAGTATTATGCATAGGTTTTCTCATATATGAACTATTTTACTCTTCCTCAACATTTCTCAATGTTAGATGTCTTTTATTACAATCCCATTGTCCCTAACCCATCTGGTGAAAAAGACAAAAGTTATAGTTCAATACAGCAATTGGGAAAACTATAAATTCTTTTCAACCAATTCACTTTAAAAAGACCCTTTATCTTCTGGGGATTGGAGAACTGTTTAACTTAGAGCTGATTCAGCTGTAGCAGTGATAGTTGATCAGGCTGAAAGCAAGCTTTGTATCCACGTGTTCAATTATTGTTTTTCTATGTCACAATACATTTTTTTTCAACACTGATATCTGTCTTTAAGCTACACTTTTCCATGGCATCAGGAACAAATGTCATTTTATGTACAGTGTACAAATCAGGATATCAAATTATGTTTTGTATCATGATTTGTAAGCAGAATGTAAAGTGGATTCAAATTCTGGATGCTATAGTTTAATAAGCCAATGTCTCAGTGAAAAAGTTGGCTGGTTGACTAAACTGGGTCCAGGATATTTGAAGAACTGTCTTGCTCCAATGGGACTGGCCCGCCCCACAAATTCCAGCAGAAGAGGCCTACTATGGACCTCATCAGCCAAGGAATTTCAGCTGGTGGGGTCTAGGAGAAGAGCCTTTTATGTCATGGCCACCACCCTTTGGAACATCCTGCTGCCAGAGGTGAGGTCCACCCCCACTCTTTTGGCCTTCCAAAAGGGCTTTAAGACCTGGCTCTGCTGGTTGGCATGGGGCCCTGTTGAAGACACTTTAGGCTGGACATGGCTGGTGCAGTGACAGAAGAGGGCACCACCCCCGCTCCGTGTGAGCCCTTGGGGTTTTTAGTCTATTCTTGTAATTTTAACTGTTCCTATATTTATAATTGACTTCTAGATCTATTTTTATTGCATTGTACGCCACCCAGAGTCGCTTTGGATAGTGACTATATATAAATTTAATAAATGAATGAATGAATAAATAAATCTGTCAATGAAACAATCCAGTCTTTTCATACACTGTGTGCACAATTATTAGGCAAGTGAGTATTTTGACCATATCATCATTTTTATGCATATTTTCCACCTCCAAGCTGTATAAACTTGAATGCTTATTGGATATACGCATATCAGGTGATGTGTATTTGTGTAATGAGGGAGGGTGTGGCCTAAGGAGATCAACACCTTATATCAAAGTGTGCATAATTATTAGGCAGCTTTTTTTCCTCAGGCAAAATGGGTCAAAAAAGAGATTTAACTGATTCTGAAAAGTCAACAATTGTAAAAAGTCTTTCAGAGGGATGTAGCACTCTTGAAATTGCTAAGATATTGGGGTGTGATCACAGAACCATCAAATGTTTAGTTGCAAATAGGCAACAGGGTCACAAGAAATGTGTTGAGAAAAAAAGACACACATTAACTGCCAAAGATGTGAGAAGAATCAAATGTGAAGCTACCAGGAATCCATTATCCTCCAGTGCTGTCATATTCCAGAACTGCAACCTACCTGGCGTGCCCAGAAGTACAAGGTGTTCAGTACTCAGAGACATGGCCAAGGTAAGGAAGGCTGAAACCCGATCACCACTGAACAAGACACATAAGTTGAAATTGCAAGACTGGGCCAAGAAATATCTGAAGACAGATTTTTCAAAGGTTTTATGGACTGATGAGAGTGACTCGATGGACCAGATGGATGGGCCTGTGGCTGGATCAGTAACAGGCACAGAGCTCCACTTCGACTCAGACACCAGCAAGGTGGAGGTGGGGTACTGGTATGGGCTGGTATTATTAAAGATAGCTAGTTGGACCTTTTCGGGTTGAAGATGGACTCAAAATCAACTCCCAAACTTACTGCCAGTTTTTAGAAGACACTTTCTTCAAGCAGCGGTACAGGAAAAGTCTGCATCTTTCAAGAAGACCATGATTTTTATGCAGGACAATGCTCCGTCGCATGCATCAAAGTACTCCACCATGTGGCTAGCCACTAAAGGCCTTAAAAATGAAAGAATAATGACATGCCCCCCTTCCTCATGTGACCTACACCCTATTGAGAACTTGTGAACCCTTCTTAAATGGGAGATTTACGGTGAAGGAAAACAGTACACCTCTCTGAACACTGTCTGGGAGGTGTGGTTGTTGCTGCACAAAAAGTTGATCGTCAACAGATCAAGAAACTGACAGACTCCATGAATGGAAGGCTTATGACTGTTATTGAAAAGAAGGGTGGCTATATTGGTCACTGATTTTTTTTTTGAACTGTCAAATGTTTATTTGTAAATTTTGAGTTGTTTATTATTCTCACTTTAACAGATGAAAATAAATGAGTGAGATCGGAAAATTTTCGTTTTTCATTTAGTTGCATAATTCTGCACACTAATAGTTGCCCAATAATTGTGCCCACATACAGTAGATAGTCTCCTAAGAAAGCCAAAACCTCACTTTTACTTTCTTAAATATTCAGGTTTGATGTTTATTAACATTTTGGGTTGACTGAGATAAAAATAGAACTTGCCTAACAATTGTGCACACAGTGTAGTTTGAACCACTTGCTTCTGAACCAAGCCTGAAATTGCGTGAGAGTGTGTAACTAAACAAGTTCCTTAATGCATTAAAACAAATACAGCTGCCTTAAATCATTGTGCGTTCATTTTTTTTTCCAGGCACATGATAGACCTCTCCCATATCAATGTGGCACTGATAGTGGAGTGACCCACTGAGCATAAGTTGTCTTAAAATAAAGCAAGTTATGGAGGAAGTCAGAAGGGTAGAATCTTCCTGTAATTTCTGGTGCCAGCTTTTCAGACTCCTTCTGAAACTTCAAATTATTTTGTGACAGCTGCTGACAGCAACAGCCTTGCTACAAATGAAGTTTGATTTCAAGATTGAAAAAGTTCTGTATTGAACATACATAACTACAGTATGAATAGTGTACACGAATGTTTTCAGGCAATTACTATGTGATCACAATGACTTGGAACAAAAGAACATTGACTCTTGAAAAGTTTTTTTTATGTTTTTTCTTAGAAAAGAATATTTGATAATGGTTGCCCTTATCTTCAGTGTGAGGTGTTGAAATCAGAATACACCCATAATCTACTGTTTGTAGCTAAGCATATAGATACCTATAATATAGAATAAAAGATCTATGTAGTTTGGGGGGGGTTGGGTTTTGTTTTGTTTTTTTCTTTGCTAAGAGGCTCTGAAGCTCATTCTTGAAAGCTCTTATTCCTAGTAAGGTGAATGTACAGGTAGTCCTCGACTTACAACAGTTCATTTAGTAACCATTCAAAGTTACAACAGCACTGAAAAAAGTGACTTATGACAGTTTTTCACACGACCTTGCAGCAGCTCCATGGTCACATGATCAAAATTCAGATGCTTAGCAAGTGGTTCATATTTATGATGGTTGCAGTGTCCTGGGGTAATGTGATCAGCTTTTGCAACCTTCTGACAAGCAAAGTCAATGGAGAATCCAGATTCACTTAACAGCCATTTTATTAACTTAACAAATGCAATGATTCACTTAACAACTGTGGCAAGAAAAGTCGTAAAATGGGGCAAACTCATTTAACAAATGTTTCACTTAGCAACATAAATTTTGGACTCAATTGTGGTCGTAACTCGAGGACTACCTGTAGTTTGTTGCACATAAAAGTCCCTCTCGGTGTTCCCAGCATTATTTCTTACCAACCCTATTTTGGATAAATAGTCTCACCAGTTTGATGTCCTTATGTATGAAGGATGCTTGTGTTCAGACTCCAGAATCTTGGATCGACATATCTTTTAGCCTTCTCTTGTGCTTTCTTAGAGTGCTTGAATGGCCAGGAACTAACTGAAAGCTGTTGGTGGTGAGAATGTTTACATATTCATGTCCACGAGATCCATTTTGGTTAGGCTTGTTGGGAAATGAGTCACTGGTGTTGAGCTTCATATTTTAATTTATTTTTGTTAATAATTGGCAGTAATGCTTGATAACGGTAGAATCTGCCAAATCGTACTCTAGCGCTGTTCCCACATCACCTGGTGAATTATGAGGACATTTCCTCTGAGATGTGGGCTGTTCTGATAAAATGTGCAGACTTTATGGAAGTTCTGTTTTTATACTAAATAAACTCTTTCCTTCAAAGAAAGGTGCTTGTGACACTGTTCCCTGCTTCCTTTGGTTAGTGAGAAGAGAGAACTCCTTTTACTACTCTTAGAAATCTATTCAATGTTTATGTATTTGAGGCCAATAAATATAGTTAGAGCTGATAAAGATTATGACTTAGACAGTGAGTTTGAGCATATAGAAAAATAGTCAAAGAATGTTTTCTCAGGACTGCAGGTTATATGATATTGAGAAGTAGTGATGTTTCTTTTCTAATTATTCAAAATATTCTGAACAGACAAAGGCTTTTAAAACTGTTCCCAGTTAAAGAGAAGATATGGGAATCAGCTATAAGCAATTAAGATATAAAAATACATCATGTCTTCTAAAGGCAAAGCTGGCTTTTTTCCTCCACTGGTGGAACCATGGCTATAGCATCTTTGGTATAATGTAGGGTATGAAGGTATGTTAAAGACATTTTATCGACTAGCTAGAAAAAAAATCTTCATCTTGCGGAGTATCCTACCTTGAATTTGACCATGCCATAGAGGTGAGTTTTGCTGTCCTTTATTATTTATATCTCTTAATTTGTGTTCGTTAAAAAAACTGGGATTTTAGTTTATGGTGCAATTTAGGCTAGCTTTTCTCTGCTTAGAATTGTGTTAAAAACTAACAGTCCCTCAGGGTCAAAAGAGAGAGACTATCATACCTTTGCCCATCTCAGGACACGTTACAGTCTTTCCACAAAACTAAGATTGTGCTTTAGGACTTAACATGTAAAGTAATATTTTTAAAAAAATATGTCTTCACTGCACAGCTCAGGTACAATTTGTCCATGACAAACAAGCACAATACCCCGATAGTTCTGAAAACAGAGTAGGTTGAAACTGAATTCACTATGCAGTAAAGAGCTGGGCTCAGTCATTGGCAAGGTTGCATCACTTTGGCAGGATTAAATGCAACAATGCCTGCCAGAAGAGGGGATTTTATAATGTCCCACCTCTACATCACATTTGAGATCCGAGGAAACTTTTATTTATTATGTCAGCAGGTCTTTGATTAGACTGGATAACCTTCAAATAGCTTAGGGCAGTGATGGCTAACCTTTTTGCCATCGTATGCCAAAAGCGGAGGTCATACGCACACATGCCCACATCCATAATTCTATGCACCCCCCGTGCTCCCCCCGCTTTTGGCATGGTGGGCCCGGTAGGCCTGTTTTTCACTCTTCCCAGGCTCCAGAGCCTTTCTAGGAGCCTGGGGAGGGCAAAAATGGCCTTCCCCGCCTCGGAGGCCGGAAACAGCGCGTTTCCTGACTTCTGGTGGGCCCAGAAGGCCCAAAAATCTGCTGGGAGCTGAGCTCGCGTGCCCACCGATATGGCTCCACGTGCCACCTGTGGCACCCGTGCCATAGGTTCGCCATCATGGGCTTAGGGCATTGTGAAGACTGGGAGCGTTAATTAATGCTTTAAGGTTTACAACCTCTGTATGTGGGAAATATATAGTGTGCCATTTAAAATAACGGTGTGGACTTTTGTATGATTTGTCTGAGGCCCATTTCTTACGCATGATGGCAAATGCCTAGTAAGTCTATAATATGCTCACCATTTTGGTAGAGGGGATTCTCAGATATGGTAAAGAGAAAGAAGAAGATGACTTGTGATTTTTTTTCTCAGTCTCTCTTTGTAGTGAGCAGAAGGAAACCTATAGTATGGCACCAAATCTCTTGCTTGAATTGTCTTTAGATATTACAATACCTTGACTGATTAATGCTAAATTAGAACTGAGTTTGGCATGATCATAGTAATGTTCGTTCCTAATTTTGAGGTGTCTTCCACAAAAGCAAATCACAGAAAAATAGGAGACCTGTTCTTTACATAATGCTTCCTGACCCTATCTCCACATCTTTTGTAGAAGATCTGTTGCAACCATTATCTTGTTCTTTGTTTATCATGTGTTCTTATGAAGATGCAAAATGCAGGCATTGCATTTAATGTATTGTGTAAATATGAGACTTTTTAACAAAATTTAGATGAAGCTGTTCACATGAAAGCTTATTTGGTGGGATGGGGAGGAAGGCAGTTATATTGTCTTAACAGAGTTGAATGGAAATGGTTCTATAAATGTTGCTGTTGTTATTATTTTTGGTGTAACTCTTCTGTTTTTTTATAAAGATGCCAGTAAGTCAATACATGTCTCTTGACCTGTGTATTATTTGTTCTAGAACTTCAAAAGCATACATTTGGTATAAATGTTTAGCCAGTGACCACTGTATGTGGAAAATTTTTTCTCATATACAGATAATTTTCATTTAATTTGGCAACATTTTCTAGGTCACTTTAGTTTTAATACCCATACCAATGAAAAAGTGTAGTCAAGTTATGTGTAGATGCTGAAGTATTAATGACTATATAGTTCAAAGTTAAATGGCCACTGTAGTATTCATTAATTCATGTATTTTTCACATTCATTTTGGACAAAGTTGGGTAATTTTAATTTCATAAGAAATTAAAGATAATCTGCATAATGGTGTTTTTGTCCAGGCTAAAATGAGAGTGATTTACTCTTGGCTCACCTATCATAAGAAGATTACAGAAAATCTTCCCTATATAACTATTGTGTTCTTCCAATTTTCAAAAATTGTTCTGAAATATTGGTCATAAAGGAGAGATGTTCAGCAGAAGTCAAATTTATAATTATTAGATATTGCTAGGACATTAAAACCTACAAAAATAGCTAGACTGTATAGAGATGGCTGTACCAACTATTTGTAGTTTGTATCAAACTAGACTGACTGAACAATTGAACCACTATTGACCAAGTGATGGCCTTTAGATAGCCTCTAGGTGCTAGTATGAATTATGTGACAAGAATATAAACCACTATTGAAGAGACCTAGTGTGAGTTATACAGTATATCAGTGAAGGCTTACATATATCAAATTAGAGTGAGTTGATCAGCTTTATAGGAAAATGCTAACATAAGATGACATTTCTTCATTCTTCCATGGTTTATTGTTTTTCCATATGTGGCCCAAATGATGAAACTAAGGGATTGCTGTATTCCTTTTCAGTGACTGACTTTAAATGGTACAGTCAATATTTCATTACCAAGAGGGCTCACACTGAACACAGAAGAAATGAAGAAGCAATGTTACCTTGTGGTGACACTTTTCAAAGAAAGAAGTGATACTACAAACTTCATAGTTGATTCAAATGAGTTTTGGCAACTTAATGGATCTTGTTATTAATCTTGCAGAAACTTTTAGCTGGCATCAGGAAGTCAAACTTAACTACACCATCTATGGGATTTATCTTAGATGTTAGTTCACTTATTCTAAGTATTTATTTGGATAGGATAAACTCCTATTTCAGTTTTCATGATTGTATTCATGAATTGTATAGCTTTATTTGGTGGTACTACTTAGAACCTTTTATGGGCATTCCCTAGTATTAGGAAAACTAATAAGATTTGTTTTCTTATTCATCTTTCCAGAGTAGACTCTTAGTATCACAGGCATTCTTTTCATTAACTAGGATGTCAGTCTAACATTCATATGGATGGGGAATGGTTCTTGTTTGTTTTTTTGCTTTGATTGCCTGCTTATAAACTTTCTCACTGTCTTCTAAGCTTTATTTTGCAGCTGCCATTTTGGACAAAACGAAGGGTTGGAGAATTCTTTTAACGAATCCAAGATAGTGCAGTTGGCTTTTAAAGCCATAACATACATCTGAGTAGCATGGCTGAGGTGTACCTGCATTAAGGTCACCACAAAATAGCAAAGATCCATACTATTTATCAAAGTATTGCATTTGCAATGTATTACAAAACTATTTTAAATCCTAAGGATTTTGTGTAAGGTTATTTGTAACCCATTTTTATTATATACAGTACTGTGCAAAAGTGTTAGGCAGTTGTGCAAAAATGCTGTAAATTAAGAATGCTTTCAGAAATAGAAGTATTAATAGTTTATTTTTATCAATTAACAAAATGGAAAGTAAATGAACAGAAGACAAATCCAAATCAAATCAATATCTGGAGTGACCACCCTTTGCCTTCCAAGCAGCATCAATTCTTACACTTGCACAAAGTCAGGGATTTTGTAGGTTTAGAGTCAGGTGTATGATAAACCATTATACCAAGCAGGTGCTAATGATCATCAATTTTATATGTAGGTTGAAATACAGTCATTAACTGAAACAGAAGAAGTTGTGTAGGGGGCTTATAACTAAGTGAGGAACAACCAAACTGTGCTACTAAGGTGAGGTTGTGGAAGACAGTTTCATGTCACAGGTCATACACCATGGCAAAACTGAGCACAAGAACAAGACAAAAGGTAGTTCTACTGCATCAGCAAGGTCTCTCCCAGGCAAAGATTTAAAAGTAGACTGGGGTTTCAAGATGTGCTGTTCAAGCTCTTTTGAAGAAGCACAAAGGAACAGGTAACATTGAGGACTGTAGATGCAGTGGTCGGCCAAGAAAACTTAATGCAGCAGATGAAAGATGCATCATGCTTCCTTCCCTTTGACATTGGAAGATGTCCAGTGCCATCAGCACAGAACTGGTGGAAACCAGTGGCACCCAGGTACACCCATCTATTGTCTGGAGAAGTCTGGCCAGAGGTGGTCTTCATGGAAGAATTGCAGCCAAAAAACCATACCTCTGACATGGAAATAAGGCTAAGCGATTCAACTGTGCATGAAAGCAGAGGAACTGGGGTGCAGAAAAATGGCAGCAGGTGCTCTGAACTGATGAGTCAAAATTTGAAATATTTGGCTGTAGCAGGAGACAGTTTGTTCACCAAAGGGGACTGGACAGTAGTACAATAATGAGTGTCTGCAGGGAAACAGTAAAGCATGGTGTAGGTTCCTTGAAAGTTTGGGGCTGCATTTCTGCAAATGGTGTTGGAGATTTGGTCAGGATCAATGGTGTCCTCAATGCTGAAAAATACAGGCAGATACTTATCCATCATGCCATGCCAATCAGGGAGGTGTGTGATTGGACCCACATTTATTCTGCAGCAGGACAACTGCCCCAAACATACAGCCAATGTCATTAAGAACTATCTTCAGTGTAAAGAAGAAACAAAAAGTCCTGGAAATAATGGTATCGGCACCCACAGAGCCCTGATCTCAATAACATCGAGTCTGTTTGGGATTACATGAAGAGAGAGAAGGATTTGAGGTAGCCTACATCCACAGAAGATCTGTGGTTAGTTCTCCAAGATTGTTTGGAACAACCTTGAAGGAACCTTGCCTAGTTCCTTCAAGAACTAGTAAAATTGATGCTGCTTTGAAGGCAAAGGGTGGTCACACCAGATTTTCATTTGGATTTCTCTTCTGTTCATTTACTTTCCATTTTGTTAATTGATAAAAATAAACTAATAACACTTTTATTTCTGAAAGCATTCTTAATTTACAGCATTTTTGCACAACTGCCTAACACTTTTGCACAGTACTGTATGTTACTATCAATGTGTGAAATTAGGCATTTTATAAAATGCCTAGGAAATTTATAGAATGTCAAAAATGGGACGTCAAAGTATGAAATGCTTAATATTTCACACATTTCCTAGGCATTCTATGCAATGCCAAAAGACAAACTGGCAAAGTATAAAATACTACCACTAAAATGCCATTCTAGCCTTCCTTGTTGCAACAAGTAGGTCAATAGTGGTCTTTTTCTCTTGTTTTTTTCAGTAAGAAAGTCCTGTACTTTATTTTGCATTTTTTCTTTCATTTTCATATATGTCCTTTCAATAAAGTTTTAGAGTTAACCCTAACCTTTTTCAGGACTCTTCATACTTTGCCTAAATAGTTCTTGCCATTCTGCATAATGCCTACATATTACATTACTTTTTTGTTTTGTTTTGTATTGTATTGTATTACGTATACAATTCCTAGGGAAAGTATATAGCATATTAAAACAAAACAGATATTTCATACTCTTCCTAAAAAGTCACATTTTCTATAGGTTTCCTAGGCATTCTATACAATGCCAGCTTTTCACACACTGCCGGTAATATATATATTTAATAACTTGTTACTAATATGAGCCTTGGGTCCTAATGTACAGAACATTGATTCATATTGGATCTCATGTATGCCATCTTTTGGTATAAATCTGGTTGGGAAGGATAATTTTTAACTCTGATATTCAAAGCATATATTCCAGTTTCCATACTCAACTTTGGTAGTGCTACCCCTTTTCATATTATGTAAGATCTTTGGTTGAGAATGTCAGGTTAAAAAACAATAAAAGTCAATGTTGCCCTTTGCTGTTGGTTTAAAAACACACCTCACCAAAAGAAGACACTGTGTTAACCTTTCCTCATGGGAGAAAGTTGTTAATGAAAAATCTGTAATGCACTCTAGCAAACTGGTAAACAGGAACCCCAAAACCAGATCATCAATAAACAGATCATCTAGCCAAATGCTGTTTGGTGCTGCTCTTAATTTGGTGCTACAGAAAATGTGTTTCTTTAGAGAAATTATTGTTAATTAGAATAAAATTGTATGGTTATCTGCTTGATATATATGCATAATACTGATCTTTTCTAAGAAGCTTGTTTTGTTTCCTCCCATTTTATGTAAGTGAAAATGAAGATATACTTTTAAGTAACTGCATAATTTTCCTTTCAGATTATAGGGAAAGGAATTAATTCCTGACTCTTTTCCAGTGTTTAACCTTGAAATGAATCTTTTTTTACAGGTGGAACCACTGTGTCAGACTCATCTTTTTGTAGGAGATCTTTGAGTTTTCATATCTTATTCAATGTTAGAATTTTATTTTATTTTTTTGCTCAGCAGTTGTCTTAATGTTAAATTATGCTTATAGCATTTTTCCAATCATGATTTTTCATTCATTGGCCCTTTGTACCAAACTGTTATAAGGGTTAATGAAGCCATCCAGTTTGCTGAAATTCCTAAGGATGGGACTGCAGCTCTTTCAGGTCCCAATGTACTCCTACCAAGGACTCAATTCTTTCTGCAATATGATAACTCTTTCCATCTTTGTTCTCCCTTTGCAGCTCGTTTTCTTTTTTTAGGGAGAGAACCCGATGATTTACGTTAAATTGTCTGTTGAGTTCTTATTGAGCTAAGAAAATTATTTAGGACCATGGAGCGTAATTCTTGTATGTGATTAGAGTGGCATAAAGTAGGAACATGCTGCTTTGGCCATTTCAAGGCCTTTCTAGGGTTTGCACGGTTTCTTGAGGGCTGTACTCCAAAAGTGGCCAGGGATTGCAGGCCAGTCATTCAGATTGGACCTATTTGGCAAGGGCAGTTGCAGAATTGTAAGAAGGAAAATGGGTCCATTCAACATTTGCAACCCGCTACCTCCCCCCCAAAAAAATATGAAAGAGGGCATTTTCCCCCTTATTTTTAGGTGCTAAAATGGGGGCTATATGACTTTGAGTGGTAAGTGTAGCCCTTTTGCCACTCATATGACTGTGTTCCAATTGTTATTGGTGATCCACAGTGCCATATTGCAGGTCAGTTGTTCAGTTTAGTTCTAGAGCAGAGTTTCTCAACCTTAGCCATTTTAAGATTTCTGGACTTCAACTCCCAGAATTCCCCAGTGAGCATTGCTGGCTGAGGAATTCTGGGAGTTGAAGTCCACACGTCTTAAAGTTGCCAAAGATGAGAAACACTGTTCTAGAGTATCCTGTGTCTCATGTTAAAATATTCAATCTTCTCATCTTGTGGCATAAAGATTTTTGCATTCAAGTAAATTATTTTACTACACCATAGCAAGCAATGCTACCACCTGACTTCTTAGAGGTACTAAATGTACCTCAAAAATCTGGAATCAGAGCTGCACTCTTGGATTCTGTTCTTTCAGCAAGTCATAAAGTTACATTTAGAAGAATTAATGGTCTATGTCTAGCATAGATAACACACAGCTATCCAGTCTAGATATTTGGGATTGTATCCTTTGAGAATTGTAAACCTGACACATCTAGAAGACACTAGGTTGAGAAAGGCTGTTCTTAGAGATCCATCTCTTTATACCAAACCCTGACACAGAATCCATCAAGTTCTGCGACTACTGTCTTTATCATCAATGGCCAGCAAGTTGGGTGATTACTGCTAATCTTTTGTTTAGAAATCCATTGACTAGTTTCATTAATGTGCCACTATATACTAACATAGGGATGTGCAAAATTCATCAAATTTTGACCATCCCAGAGAATCCCAGAATATTCTTTCTTTCCCTACAGACCATGCCACACGTCTGGACCCTGATGTTCCTGTTTCTTTTAGAACATAATATTTGGAAGCCCTTGAACAATTTCTGGTTTGGAAGACTGATGTCTGAAAACCACAGAACTGCTTCCAGGATCAGTGTGGTTTACTGGAAAACAGAACATTCTGGGTTTCTCTGGAATGGTCCATTCCAGATAATAGCTTTTTGACATACCCATACTCCTTATGTGTGGACTTGTATACTTGTAATTTCCTAACCTATACTAATATTTTTCCTTTACAGGTTTTCTCTTTTTAGGAATGATTTATATACTGGACATCTGAATAATCTTATTTAATAAGAATTTATGTGTATTATTTGTAAAAGTGGCATCCATGACTTCTTCCAGCAGAATGCCGTATTACTAATCTTTTCCTTTTTCAAGGGACTTCTAGTTTTCTTTGAATACAGTGGTAGTAATAGCTTTGTAATATTTCTTATGTAGTAGAGTCAGACTTGTGAATCCTAGACTACTGTTACTGAGTGTGATCCTTCTTAACCTGTAATGTTGTGAAATACTGTATATGCCTGTATAGAATTAGAAAAGCTGTTCAAACGCATTCTGCTTTAATGTTGACTGTGAAACATGTTTTCTGGGACAAATGGAGTAAGGTCTGTCTTACTACTGATGGGGGGGGGGAGCGTCATGTTTATAACAGCATTAGTTACCAAATAACTTTACAAGTGTAAAGATGCAAGTTTTACGCATTTTTATGCCATTTCTCTTCTTGTTTTAGAATGATTATCTACAGAGTTTGTTATACTGCAGAAACTGCTTTACAGATTGTGATTCATGATTTTCAGCTGTCATGCTTATGAACAGATTCAGTTTTTTAACATATGCACTGTATTTGAAATGTGAAAATAAAGAGGGTTTCTTTGTAACCTCGTGTTCTGTGGATTTTGTTGAAAACTTTCTCAAATGGGGGGGAGGTTCTGATGTAAATACAGTATACCAAAGCTGCTCTACCATATTCTCAAGGCAATGAATACCAAGTCATGGGCTGCTGTATATTTAAAGCTATAAGGGAGAAGAAATCAAATTAATTTTGTGTGAACTAAGATGTCTCAAAGGTGCTTTTTCAACAGGCAACTGGACTATGTTGTTTCCTTGAGGAGGAAGATGTTTTGCTTCTCATCCAAGAAGCTTCATGAGTTCTGACTGGATGCTGGGGGTGATGGAAGGATTAGTTCTGAACTAAGTGAAAACTAATCCTTCCACACACAACACACCCCATCCAGTCAGAACTCATATGACCTGGATGACTGAGAATCTCCATAGATAACTGAACTAACATATTCTGTCTGTAGCCTCCCACCTGCTTTATTTAGAAGTTTATACTCTCAGCTGAAGGTAAATTATTTTAACTTTTGTACACAAATGTTTTATTCTGGCTGTTCACCGCCCTGAGTCCGAAAGGAGAAGGGCGGTATAAAAATTCAATAAATAATAATAAATAATAATAATAATAAATTACCAAGAACTAGATTTAAGAAAACTTGAATAAGGTCAAAGTAAAAATAATATAAAACAGAACAACTCAGCAATCTAAAAGCAATACAAATAATATAGAAACCAGCAAAATTCTTAAGACTTACAGCCAAGGTAAGTGCATCCAACAATAACATGCAATACAGCCACTGAACTGGCTCTAGGACATTCTGGGTCCTCATGCCCATTGGCAAAAACATGTTTACAGGGTCTTTCAGAAGGCCAGCAGGATCGAGGCCAATCTGATCTCCAGAGGCATGATCTTCCAAGGCTTTCTTCCTGGACCCTGACAGATGACATGGCTTTCACAGTGTCCTGCAGTTACATGATTGCCATTTGTGTGTTTCACAGCCAGCTTCCAACAAGCAGAGAAGTCAGCAGTAAAATCAGAAGTCTGGGTCATGTGATGTCTCACTTAATAACCGCATTGCTTAACAATTGTGTTGCCAGTTCCAATTGTGGTTGCTAAGCAAGGACTACCTGTACCTCCATTGCCATGAGGTCTACTTAGCGATGGTCAGGTGTGATGGGATTTGCTGCCCAGTATCATTTGGAAGGCTGCTGGTTGCCCATCTCTGGCCTAGAGCTCTCTTAGTGCCAAATAGGAAAGGACAGAGCACGTGGCTGGAGAAAGGATTGAGGTGCTGTGCTATCTAGGCTTGCAAGTATCCTGTCTTTAAGTTATCACCTATCTTCTAAACCCTGGATGAAGTTTTATCTGGACCCTTTTCAGTTGGATTTCAGACCTGGATATAACACTGAGAGGGCATTGATTGCATTTGTTGTTGTCCTTTGGTGGCACTTGAATGGGGACAGTATGTCCATCCAGACCCTCATTGATCTCTCAGCAGCCTTTGATACCATTAGTCATATTATCCTTATGGATTGGGCCTATGGACTGGGAGTGGAATGCCCCAAGTTGCAGGATTCCTCCTTCAAGGGCAGTCTCAATCACTGTTGCTAAGAGGAGAAAGATCTAGTCTAGATCCCTGTCTCAGCCTGTCAGGGCTGACCTGGCTGGAACTACAATAAAGCCAACATGACACGATCACAATGGTAGCTGGAGCTGTGTCTTTATTTCATCCGTTACAGGCAAGCCACAGAACTGGGTGAAAATGCAATAAGACGTGAAGTCATCTCTGGGAGCAGCTGCTCCCAGAAGGCGGCTGCTCCCAGAGCTGTTTTTATCCCCCACTTTCCACCCCAATTATCTGGCTTTTGTCCTCCTAATTATCCAATTACCCAACCATCAATTACCCAATTATGCTACAGCACCCCCCCCCCCCCCAGTAAATCAGAGGTCCAGGCTTTTGCTCTGATCAAAGATGTCTCCCGCTCTCACAGAGAGCTTTATTTTTTATACAGTTTTTACAGGCTGACAAAAAGAAAGGACAGCAACAGTGTTCTAATTGGTAGAAACTATTCACCCCCCTCTCAAGATGCCATCCTCTGAAGGTGAGATAATACAGATCAGAGCCAAAATGAGATCATACAAGCAGGCACGATCCACAGCGCATGAGCTAAGGCAGTGTGCTGCTCTTAGCCTGGCACTACCTTTGACCTACCTCTACATTCCGCTCTGTTTTGTTTTGTTTGTCAGGGCATCGTAATCATAATCAGGAGAGAAATATCCCTGCAGTTGCTTATACAAGGCATAAACCTGACCCTGAGGCAGCGTAAGAGGGGGTTTGGGGTGAAATGCAGTAATACATATGTTACAAAAAGAGGGAAGACACTGAACAAAACAGCACACACCAATTAAAATAGCACAAATGATGACTGAATAACGTAAGATGTTTCCCAATAAGCCTGTAGGTAACCAAGACCAAAGGCTTTCCCACCAAGATCCTAAAGTTATCAATTTTTAAATCAGAGGCCAAATTATGTAAAATGTTAAGTTGATGCTGAATGTTCCGTGACTCATCTGAAATGTTAAAGCAACAAAATCCTTCAAAACTTTCACAACCCAAATGCTGGCGTAGAAGCAAATAATCAACAGCAGCGTGATTTTGAAGAATAGCTTTTCTAAAAGCTTGCAGCTCATGATTGATTGCTGAAATCGCTGAAGTCGCATTAATGGCTTTTGCTAGATTACACGCAATAGCATTAAGATTCAGAAGAGCACGCACAGCAAGTGCTGGCACACCCACCATAGATACAGCCAATGTTATGTATTCTGCTTTACTAAGTAATTCTATTTCAGAGTCACAAGTGTCATCTAGGGTGACCCCACACCGAATACGGCTCGAGTGAAGTTGTTGTTTAGAAAGCAAAACAGGAATCAACCAGCTAAGACAACACTGTGCTTCACTAATATTAGCAGGAATATAATTAAAGGTTTCTTGACCACATGTAAAAAACCACCCTTGCGGTAGCCAAACATGAGCAAAATTAAAGGAAGCCTCTTCAAAAGCTGTACAGTTTAAGACAGGTGAACTAATGCGAAGACAGTGAGGATTTTTGCTTGAAGAAGTACAATTAACCATTTTTACACATGTTACATTTTCAGGGACCGCCACCACTGGAGTATGCAAATCAATTGCGTTAGGAGGTGGATAATATGCAGCTATCCCCCAACTAGCTATAGTCTTATAGTTATAGTGCCCTTCTAACAAATACCTACCCAAGCCAGTAAGGTTCTGAATTACAGTAGTAGGGGTACAAACAGGGATTAAACATGTAGAAAGCAAATTTTCCATATCATAAACTTCAGACAAACAAAAGGCATCAGTTTTTGTGATGTTTGCAAGCTGCACCCATAAGTTTTGTTTCATCCGTTGTTCGAGAGAATGTTTAGGTGGGATGACAACTGCTGTTGCCAAAGTACAGTTATTAACAATCAAGCACAAATTATGACTAAGGAATTGGCAGTTAAAACCGCAAAAATGGCAGCACACAAATTCTCGGGTTCCACTTGTTGCTGTTGCAGTACTGCCTGCGCTTTGGTGGTCAAATTCTTCACATCTCCCCATGTCACTGGATGACTGGCACGACGGGATTGGGTTGCTCGCTGCGCCATCTGTAGAGTCACCTTTGCCATCTCTGGGATAGGGTTCAGGGGTTGGTGCCACGACATCCTTGGCTGGGCGAACACAACGTGTTGGAACCCACAAAGGTCCTGTAGAAGTAAGCACAGCAGCATAGCCATGCCCCCAAGTAATTAAAGGGACTGGTCCTAACCATGTTTTATCTGGTAATGCTCTATAATATACCAGAGGAGGAGGCAAACTTGTTTTTTGTTGAAAATGCCTCTGATAAGCGGTTGAATTAGAAATTGAAAAATTCAATTGATTCAAAGTAAATAAAACTTTTGTAACCTGTTGTGTTACCCATGACAAATTTGGGACCCGAGAGCCCTCTTTTTTTATTTGTTTGTGAAGGCAGTCCTTAAAGGACCTATTAGGACGTTCCACAATGGCTTGACCTGTGGAATTATAGGGAAGACCATAAGTAACAACAATATTCCAGGTTGTACAAAATTGCAAAAAAGCCTGTGAAGAATAGGCAGGCCCATTATCTGTTTTTAAAGAAGAGGGCTTACCCAGAGTTGTAATGGCCGAAAAAAGATGAGAAATAACATGATTAGCTGTTTCCCCTCATTGAGGGGTAGCCCAAATCACTCCAGAATAGGTATCAATAGATAAATGAATATATTTCCAAGGAGCCAAAGAAGGAATGTGGGTAACATCCATTTGCCATAATTGATTAGAGGTGAAACCACAGGGATTAACTCTCGTGTACCCTGAGGGGGAGGCCCCAGAACATTGGGGACAGGATGAAACAATTTGCTTAGCTTGCTCTAGTGGAATGTGGCAAGCTTGTACCAGCCCCCTGGCATTTTGATGGAAAAAAGAATGACTAAAATATGGATCTGTAAACAAAGTAGGTAAAACATGAACAGCAGCATCACCATGACTGTTGCCTTCAGAAAGAGGCCCAGGAAGGGATGAATGACTGCGTATGTAAGAGACAAAATACAAATGCTTCCGGTCTTGTAGTAATTGCTGTAAAGTAAGAAATAGGGCCATAAGATTGGAGTCAATCCTGGGTGTGATATAAGCACCTGGAAGATTAAAAATAAGTTGACACACATACAGGTGAAACTCAACAAATTAGAATATCGTGCAAAAGTTCATTTATTTCAGTAATGCAACTTAAAAGGTAAAACTCCTCCTCCTCCCCCTGCCAGCCTCACCGTAAATCTCGGGGTTTGCCTTACCGGGGAGGGGGGGAATCTTCCCATAGGCAACGGCGGCTCCTCCTCCTCCCTCTGCCAGCCTCACCATAAATCTCGGGGTTTGCCATGAATCCAGGAGAACCCTGTAATTGTGCACCAACTCTATCTGGGGGAGTGCCACTCTGTTCAAAGCTAAGGATGAAAAGTCTCCAGATTCAAAAGACCC
>WNWU01012688.1:33207-54068 GCA_012654045.1 Ptyas mucosa
ACCTTTTAAGTTGCATTACTGAAATAAATGAACTTTTGCACGATATTGTAATTTTTCGAGTTTCACCTGTATATTCCATTCCTCTTTTATTTTTTTATTTTGGGGACATATTTGTAATTTATGTTCTGTGTTTTTTAATTCTTCGTATAGTTTTCTAACTGTTGTCTCCTCTCTTTATTTTTCTTCCCTATATATGCAGTCATCAGCCCACTTATGTACGCTTTTGTTGTATCCCAAATATTCTGTAAGGAAGTATCCTGTTTTTTGTTTATCTTAAAAAATATTTCTAATTCGTTTTCTAACGAATCCTTTTTCTTTACATATTTTTTGATTCATTGTCCATCACCTAAATCTTTTTTTCCCCTTCCATTTTATAAATATTGGGTTGTGATCTGCCCATTCATTTACTCCTATCTCTATTTTCTCTACCCCAGTCCTAATATTCGGAGTCATCCAAGCCATATCGATTCTAGACCAGGATTGTTGTGGATGAGAGTAGAAAGTATATTGATTCTTATCTTCATGTGTTTCCCTCCAAACATCTTTCAAATTTAATTCCGCAGCCATATTAAAGAATTCTTTTGGAAGTGTTTCTTTCTTTTTCTTATTTTTTTTACCGCTTTTGTAATCTTTTTTGGCATCTACTATAGCATTATAATCTCCATTAGGCAGATATCTTCATATTCTAATTCTAATATTTTTTTGTGTATTCCTTTGAAAAATTCCTTTTGATTTTTGTTAGGGACATATATTACTACTAATAATGATTTTTTCTTTTCTACTTCTAACTCGACCATCACCGTTCTTCCTTCCTCGTCTGCATATATTAATTTCGATTCTATCCTTTCTTTTACATAGACCGCTACTCCTCTTTTTTTCTTTTTTTTTTGTATCGGCGATGTATATAATTTTCCTAATTTTGGGTTTTCCAATATTTTTGGGTATCCTTTTTTGATGTGTACCTCCTGGAGGCATATCACATCTGCTTCTGATTTTTGTAGATTTGTAAATGTTTGCGTTCTTTTCTTCGGTGCGTTTAATCCATTTATGTTTACCGAGAGAAGTTTGCTTGCCTCTTCCATTGCCTAATGTAGCTGTTTTTTGGTGTATCTTGTCTCCATCCGTCTTTTTGCTTTCACACCTTTTTCCTCTCGTTCTTTTTCTTGACTCTTTCTTACTTCTTTTTCTTGCTCCACAGCTTCTATTTGCTCTTCCTCTTGACTTCTACTTTCTGTTTCTTCTTTACTTTCCTGTTCCTCTTCCTGTGTAAAGTGCAAGTTAAAGAATTATCGTGCTTTCTCTAATGTGTCTATTTTATATTTTTTGTCTTGCCATGTGATTAAGATCCCGTCCAGTGTTAGCCATGTAAACATTATTTTATATCTGATCAATTGAGTTGTTAAGAACTGGTGTTGTTGGCGTTGGTTTCTAATTCTTCGAGGTATTTGTTTTAAAATTATGATTTCCTTACCCTTGTATGTCAAAGTTTCTTCTCTTGACTTTCTGTATACTTCATCTCTAATTGTTCGTTTTGAGAATCTAACGTGCACTTCCCTCGCCAGTCGATGTCTTCTTATGTAATTTGTATGTACCCGATATATTTCATCCAAATGCCCTCTTATTTCTGATTTGTCTCTTTGTATTATTTCTGACACTATCTCCGCAATTTTTTCTCCCAAATCTTCATCTTTTTCTTCTATTATATTTTGAAAGCGCAAGAAGTATGAAGCTTTCTCCATTTCAAGCATCGCTATTGAGTTGGACAGTTCCTTATTTAGTTGAAACGCTTTTTGCTCCATTGTCTCCACTTTTGTCTCTACTTGGTCTATTTTTGTTTCTGTTTTTTTAATTCTTTGTTTTCTGTTATTGTTTGTTGGATATCTCCAATTTTGTCATTCATGTTCTTTTTTTTTTATTGAAAAAGTTTTAAAAATTTTACATACATTTTCTCCCCCCTCCCCAACCACCCCCCCTGACTTCCCAGAGCAAATACAATTACAAGATAAAATACAGCTCAAATTCTCTAAGTTAAACTCCATTTCACACTTATCATAATCCTAATCATTAAACAAGTAGATAAAAGGAAAGCAAGTCTTCTTTCTTCTTATTCCATCTAATTCAACAGAATTAATCTCCATGTCTCCATTTATAATTACAGCAGTTGATAAAACAATTAAGTATTACGTAATCACACCTATCATTACTCAATATAACTAATTAATACTTAGCAAATTATTAAGTCTATACGATCTAACAAGATATTTTATAACTTCTTTCATTTAAAACAGAGAAAAAAAGAACCCCCAACAACAAAGAAAAATAAAGAAACCCTCAATCAGAAAACCCCCCCAAAATTTAAAATAAAATACTATATAAAGTCTTCCGTCCTCCATTTTTAAACCATCAGGGTCCTATTATAATTAAAACACTTAATGAAAAAAACAATAATAATAAAATTTTTAGTCAAAAAAAGAATATAACAATCAAACCTCTTATAAATTTATCAATACAGATAAAACATCATTTAGTAACTATATCAAACATTTAAATTCATCATACTAGATTAAACCAGTTGCTAATCTTCTTGTCTTCACATCTTCCAACAGCGTATAGAATATCTTCATCATTTACGTCTACCCACCTAAATAGAAAATTACTTCTTTATAAAAAAAAACCCCCGAGTGACTTTATAATTATATTTGTAATAATATCCATCAAATCCAGTCAAAAGTTAAATTAGTAGATTCATCAAACGTATTAGGGAAACCACCAAATCAGCTGCAATTGCTCTAGATCCATAGTCCTTTTGCCTTATATTTATTACCATCAAGCAAGAAGCTCCAGTTTAGTATATTCAATAAAACTTCTACATTTACAGTTAGATCCAGATTTATCACAGTCCTTAATAAAATATTCCAAATCCTTCAAGTCAGGGCATATTTCACAGCCCAACACACCAGCATTGCAGTGATCTGTTTATTCTTCTCAAAATATTCCAATACAGCTATAAATTGCCTCCTCATCGTTCATCACTTGGTTAACTGGCATTAAACTGCTGTCTGCTTTCCC
The DNA here is from genome assembly GCA_012654045.1 of Ptyas mucosa. Taxonomy (NCBI): domain Eukaryota; kingdom Metazoa; phylum Chordata; class Lepidosauria; order Squamata; family Colubridae; genus Ptyas; species Ptyas mucosa. The sequence goes on from WNWU01012688.1 coordinate 36,277, forward strand.
CCCCCAAAAAATTCAAAATCTTTAAACATTTAAACAATACTTTTTAAGGACCATCATCTCGTCAAGCAGGGTTATTTTCCATTTCTCCAGGCTTTCTTCTTTTCCTTTTTACGAACTTTCTTCTTAACTTTGATCCCTCTGCCTTTTTTAACTCCAGAAAAATTTTGCGGTTTTTGGGATTGGATATTATAAACTTTTTGCAGGAATGTAGCTTCTTCTGGGAACAGCTCTTCATCAACTTCCAGAGTTTCTTGCTCCTGCTCAGCCTTCATCTTTCTCTCTTCTATAAGATCGGCTATGGTCTGCTTTTGTTTTTTTTCCTTTCCCAGCTCTTCATTCAATCCCCCACTGCTAGATTGCAACTCAGTATTTCCATGTATTTCATTGTTTCCAGCTTGAGAAGCCTGAAATATAGTATCAATTCTTTTCAATAAAGCAGAGGTAATTGAGCTCAAAGCTTCCTCAAAGTCAGACCATTGAGGGTTAAATAACCCTCCTTTACTTTCTTTGTTTTCAAAAAGCCCAGCCATCTTGCCCCCCTTCTTCCTTCCCCTCCAGAAGGACGGGGAAAAAAAAAAGAAGAAAGAAAAAAAAAGAATTTCAAGAAGAAAAAAGGAAAAAAAAAGACTTTTTAATTTATATTGCTGCTTGAATTGTTATTATTATTTCATCCACTTTTCAAAAAGGAGTTTTACGTTTCAAACAGGGGCTTATCAATAGTTGCTTTTAACTTTCATTTCTTCACACCCCGTTGAAACTCAAACGCCATCTTGCTTTCACTTTCCACTTAAGAGAAATCTTTTAAAGAAAGTAAATCCTTGGAGTTAAAAAAAAAGAAAAAAAAATACTTGCTGTTTCCTTCGTGCATCTTGTGCTCTGCCATCTTAGTTCAGGAACTATTTGTTTAAAGTTGTTTAATGGGGTGGCCACGGCATCTAGTTCTGACAGGGAAAAAGTTCCCCGTCAGAGGCATCCCAGGTCCGGAGCTTTGACAGGCTTCACGGGGAGCTCTCATCTTCGAGCACCAGATTATTGGCAAAACCTGGTGCTCTTAGGGAGCTCTACCCCACCCGTCTGCTCTCCTTCCCCCCTTCTTCCTGGGGGGAAGGATTCCAAACCGCAAGACAGCTGATTTTTGCTGTTCTTGCGATTCTACGGAGTCTGGGGCTGGCGCTTCACAAAGAAGCATCTGGCGATGCCGGCGGCTCAGCCGGAAGTCATTCATGTTCTTAATATCCTCCTTAACCTCTCCTATTTCGTTTTTGATTTCTGCATGGAACATTTTCATTTCTTCGTGATTATCCACAATTTTTTCTTGTGTTTTTAATAATGTTTCTTGAATCATTTGAAACATATTCTGCATAGCATTTAGTGTTATTTCTGGCTTTTCTTTTTCTTTTCCTATCATGGTATCTGTTCTGTCCCCGTCTCCCACACATACACACACACACCCTCAAACAGTCAGCCGTGGGTTAAAGAATAGCTCAAACAAACAATGTCCATTATCAGGAACTTGGCAGCAGCACGAGAACCGACTGCCAAGTGCTTTACTACAAGAAGGAGGGGTTGTTCCTCCACCAGATAACATACACAAATACACACCGATTTGGAAACAGTCCCGCTCAAAAGCCTTCAACAGATTAAGGCGTTGCACAAAGTGACTTCCAGAAATTAGCTTTGTTCGTTACAGAGTCTGAATGGCCACCACACTCCCTTTTATAGCCTGTGGGGTGTGGTCCAGTGACTCAGCTTAATCCCTGGCATGCCTCCTCATTTGCTGTGAATGTTTATCTCGCCGATGCTGGTGTGGATCCAGCCACGACTTATCACCCTCGTTCTCACTCTGATCGGAGACACCTGGCTCCTGGCCAATCTCCTCTCCTGCGGCAGACACCTGAGGAATTGCCAGAGAGGAGGGGCCTGGAGAGGGAGGCCTGGCTGGCTCCTCTCCTTCATGTTCGGAGTCTTCTTCCTCCGATACGATGGGCTCGGGGGTTGGAGCCACAACAGGTATCTATTGTTCTTTGCTGTAGTGGTGATGCCACTGTTGTTGTAGAATTTACAGTTGGTTTTTTTCCTGTTTTCGCTATAGTGGTTATAGTTGACATTTTAAATGCTCATGTGAAGTTTTCCCACACTAACATATAAATATTTATCGATCTTTCTCCTATACACACACCTTTATCTTTATCTTTTATATATTTTCAGTTATTCTACTTATGTAAATATACACTATAACATAGTACTATGACACACTAACAGTATCACAATATCACAGTATTATTAATTATTATCTTGCAAATCAGTGTAATTATAATTATTTACTTATTTTTTCTTTTATATTCCGTAATTATAAAATTAATAGAATCTTTTTTCAATGCAATAAACAATTATAACTGTAATACAATTCCTCTTCCCCCCCCCCCTTACTTTACTGTTTATACATATATTTTTGTATATAGGAATAAGAGTATATATTTATTCTTTCCTTGTTGTTATTTGATGCTCCTTCTCTTCTACAATCTTGCTTGTAGTTATAATTATAATTATTTTCTATCGTACAATAATGTCAGTCCTCTTTCCAATCTCAGTCTCTCACCTTCAGTCCATTACAGTCACCGATCACAGTTTAAATCCCACAAATTTTCCAAAAGTTTCTTATTTTCTTGTTTACCTTTTAGAGTATTTAAAGTTATTTGATTTCTCTGATTTTCCACTCTCTCCAGTTCTCTCCGTCTCCGTCTCTGTCTCAGGATCTTAACTCTGTCACTCCTCTGATTCTGCTTACTCACTCCCTGAGTTCCTCCTTCTCTCGCGCTGTTATCTTCCTCTCCTGCTGCGCTTCCCCTTTAATCGCTGCCACTTGTTAGTCCGTCCTTTTCGCATCCACGTCACTCTGCGCTTCTCCGTGTTTTACAGTTTCTCCTTCTGGGTCTATTTCTGCCACTCAAAACTGCTGTTTTCACTCTTTGCTTCCCTCTAGGTGGCCGCCATCGCTCCTATCCACCTTAAAGGCCGACTTCCTTTCCACCAGCTTTAAAGGGGGTTTTCCTTTATCCTCCCTGGCGATAGCGCATCGCTCGGGGTCTTCGGAACTTCCCCTTTTATTTCCCGATCCCTACAGGCTCGAGAATGCCCTATAAGAGCTTCTAACAGAGAGTTTTTTGGGTTCCAGAAACGGCGCCCCGTTTCTTCACCCTCTCCACGATGACGTCACCACCAGAAGTCGGTGCCGGCAAACTTATGTGGGCAAGCCCCTCGCCCCTGCTCCGTGGGTTTGCAGAGCTGAGCGTCTGGCATCCTGCTTCTCTTGCGCTGGCCACCACCTTGCACACGGCTGATCGGTGCTCCAACGGGGCTTTTCCGGAGCGTGGCTGCAGTCAGTGGCACCACAGATGGCCCTCCCACCAGAACCTTTCTCCCCCCCACAGTAAGGCAAACCCTGAGATTTACAGCGAGGCTGGTAGGGGGAGGAGGAGGAGGAGCTGCTGCTGCATCTGCAAAGAGGATTTTCCCCCAACCAAGACCTTTCTCCCCCCCAAAGGCAAACCCCGAGATTTACAGCGAACCTGGCAGGGGGAGGAGGAGCCGCCACCTCTGCCTCTGCAAAGAGCATTCCCCTCTTTCTCCCCCCCCAATAAGGCAAACCTCGAGCAGAGACAGCAGCGCAGGCAAAGAGGCAGTGCTGGTTTGCCGGCACAAATGGCCTCCAACGTGGATCCCAGGAAGCGGCTGTCAATGGCATGGCTGGTGCGCATGCATGCTAAGAGAAGCTGCCCAGTGGGCATGCGTGTGCTGGGAAATAAACTTCTGGTTTCCGGTGCACGAATGTGCATCAGCCACCTGGTCTTCTGGTTACTGGCGAGCATGCATGTGAGACAATCAGCTGGCCAGCTGATCTTCTGGTTTCTGGAACAGCTGCATGTGTGAAGTCCTGCTGATCATCGCACACGCATGTGCACCAGTAACCAGAAGACTAGCTGGCCGGTGCGCATGCGTGCACCAGAAACCCGGAAGAGGAATGGGCACCACTGTGCGTGCCAGGCAACATGGCTCCGTGTGCCACAGGTTCGCCATCATGGGCTTACTCTAACATCGAGAAAGCATTTAAGGCTGCCACTCGCCCTCATTTTGGCTCCTCAGATTATCTCTTTGTGATGCTTATGCCAGCATATAAATATTAATCAGAGCATATTAATCAGAGAGAGACCAATTAGAAAACAAGTGAGAGTGTGGCCAGCAGGAGCTATGGAAGCGCTACAAGATTGCTTTGAGTGCACTAATTGGAACACATTTAAAGAGGCTGCAACGAATGGACAACATACTGATGTGAATGAATACGCTTCTACTGTGTCTGCTTATATGCAAAAGTGTATGGAGGATGTCAGTGTTCTTAAAACTTTTGTCATATGAGCAAATGAAAAATTTTGGATGTCACAGGACGTTCGTGCGATGTTGAAGGTGAGAAACACCGCTTTCAAATCAGGTGATGTGGCAGCACTTAGAATAGTGAGAGCTGATTTGAGACATGCTGTAAAAACAGCAAAGCGGGCCTATAGTCATAAAGTATAGAATTTCTTTCAAGATCCTATGGACCTGAGACATATGTGGCAAGATATTTGGGTCATTACTGACTATAAGACAGCTTCCCTGACATGTAAGGGTGACACGGATTCTCTAAACAAGCTAAATATGTTTTTTGGATGGTTTGAGGCCACAAACAACATTCCAGCAAGGAAGGCTGCTCCCCTCCCTGATGAGCAGGCACTCAGGTTTGATACAACTGCTGTTTGGAAGGTCCTGCAGAAAGTCAATACTAGGAAAACTGCTGGTCCTGATATAACCTGGGTGAGTACTTAAGGAGTGTGCTGACCAGCTGGCCACAGACATCTTCAACCTCTCATTGCATCAGGCCATGGTTCCATCATGTTTTAAGACTGCCATCATTGTACCAGTGCCCAAAAAACCTATCATCACATGCCTTAATGATGACCGTCCAGTTGCACTCACTTCCATTATGATGAAGTGTTTTGAGAGATTGGTAAAGGACTATATGGTTTCATGCCTTCCCCCTACATTTGACTGATTACAGTTTGCCTATTGGAAGAACCACTCTATAGATGATGCACTTTCCTGTGTGCTTCATCTTAGCTTGGCACACCTGGAGGAGAAGAATACTCATGTGCGAATGCTGTTTGTTGATTTTAGTTTGGCATTTAACACAATAATTCCTCAGCATTTGGTGAACAAACTGGGCCTATTAGGTTTTAATACTCCTTTATGTAATTGGATACTGCATTTCCTTATTGATAGGCCCCAGTTTGTGTGAGTTGGAAGAAAAGTCTCCATCTCCTTGAGTACAGCTTCCCCACAGGGCTGTGTCTTGAGTCCGCTACTGTTCACCTTGTTGACCTATAACTGCTGTGTCAAATCTGCTACAAATCATATTGTGAAGTATGTGGATGACACAACAGTGGTGGATCTTATCCGGGATGACAATGAAGATACATATAGGGAAGAGGTAAAGGCTCTGGTGGACTGGTGCAATAAAAGTAACCTGGTTCTAAATGTTAATAAAACAAAGGAGATCATTGTAGATTTTAGAAAGAGCCAGCATGGTCATACTCCACTCAGTATCAAGGATGCAGCTGTAGATGTGGTCAACAGTATTAAGTATCTGGGGGTGCAGATAACTAACAATCTGAACTGGTCTCTCCACACGTCATCCTTAGTGAAGCGTGCAAACCAGAGTCTGCATTTCCTGCGTCAGATGAGGAAAGCACATCTTTCTCCTTCTATCCAGGCCACTTTTTACAAAGGCACAATTGAGAGTGTTTTAACAAACTGCATCACTGTTTGGTTTGGTGGCAGCAGCACCTCAGATAAAGTCCATTCAGAGTGGTAAGGACAGCCGAGAAAATTATAGGAAGCTCACTTCCTGTCATTCATGATACTGTTTATAAGCACTATGTGCTTAGAGATCAAAGCATTGTTAGAGACCCAACACACCCACTTCACGGTCTGTTTCTGTTGCTCCTCTCTGGGAGGAGGTTTCAAAATATTTCTAGACTACCAGATTCTGTAACAGCTTTGTTCCCTATGCCATCCGTCTGGTAAACTCACAAGATTTGTTTCTCTCGCCATGTACATGCATACATCCCAACTAGACTGTGTTGTTTCTCCATGTCATATATGTGGGTATATGCATAATTTTGTATTTATTTATGTATTTATTTAATTTTGTCATGTTTATGTAGTGCATATTAGAGGTGGAGAACCTTTGAGAGCTGTATGCAACGAAATTTCATTTTAATGTATGCCGATTAGTGTACATTCAAAGTTATAAAGTTATAATAAAGTTATTCTAAGTCTGTCTGATTGTGTTTTTCCTCCCCACCCTCTTATACCTAAGAAGTCAGCCTGACTCTCTTCTTAATCCTACCTCCTTTCTCAAAGCTTAGGAAAGGCTTTTGTACTCTTGCTTTGACCATCTCCATGACTCTGCATCTGCAAAGCAGGGTGTCGAGCCCAGTCCTCAGGCTCATCACAATTGGGGGGGACAATGCGGGAGTAGCGGAGGCGAAGGCAGCAATACCTGGCAGAGGTGTAATCTACCAGCACGTGTCCTGGATCATGGGAGACACCGAAGAGCCCATGCACCTCTTGACTGAACACTGGCCTGGAAGGCCGCCGGGGAAGTAGCCTGACATACTCCTTAGTCTTCTATGCCGGATGTTAGCTGCTGGGGGGTGGGGGGGAAACACTGTAGGATAATTGGGTAATTGATGCTTGGGTAATTGGATAATTAGGTGACAAAAGCTGGATAATTGGGGGTGGAGAGTGGGGGATAGAAACAGCTCTGGAAGGCGGCTGCTCCCAGCGCAGACTTCACATGTCTTATTGCATTTTCACTGAGTTCTGTGGCTTGCCTGTAATGGATGAAATAAAGACACAGCTCCAGCTACCATTGTGGTCGTGTCGTGTTGGCTTTATTGTACAGTAGTTCCAGCCAGGTCAGCCCTGACAGGCTGAGAGAAAGTCAGCACTGCATTTCTTTTCAACAGTTCCCTCTGCTCGCTGCTTTCTGGAAGGGACGGCTGGAGTCTGTAATGGCGGAGGGCACTGTGCTGGAGGTACCCGAGATGGTGATGGAGGAGGAGACCGCAGGACCAACACCTGAGGTACCGGGGGAGTGTGCAGCCTGTGGTGCGGCCAAAAGTGAGAGAAGCCCAGGCTGGAAGGCCCAGACAGGGGCTGGCTCGGGACAAGGGGAATGGTGGCACAGTTCGGCAGTTACTGGGACTTCTGCGACAATGCCTCCAACACCACCACACCCAAGGGGCCACTCACATGAATGGAGGGGGAGGCGATTATAGGGGTAAAAAGACTGGTGAGGCCCATTAGATTTGAGCAGGTAGACGGCTCAATTCTGGGGGGGGCTGCTGGCTACCCATGTCACGGAGCCGGTCCGGCTAGAAATAGGGGAACATTGGGAACTCATTCGATTCATTGTAGTAGCCACAATGAATAAATCCCTGATATTAGGCTTAGCATGGATGGACAAATGGGGTCTCACAATATGGTGGGAGGGGGGGTTCCAGAAACTACAGATAGCCACTGGCCGCAATCCACCACCACACGAATGGGGGTGGGCAGAGGGGTCTGTAACCCGTGATAAGCCTGTGTGTCAAGCCACCCTGGACCCCACATTCCCTCGGGTTTATGCTGATCTGGCAGATGTATTCAGTGAGGCAGAATGCGAGAACTTGCCCCCTCATAGGCCCACAGACTGTGCCATCAAGTTAATACCTGGGGCAAGGTTACCAAAACCCTGGAAGTAGTCGATGACGCCACAAGAAATGACCGAGTTAAGAAGGTATATAGATAAGAACCTGGCGAGGGGTTTTATTAAGCCCAGTAGGTCCCAGTTAGCTGCACCTGTACTGTTTCAGGAAAAAAAAGATGGCGGGTTACCTCATTGTGTTGATTTCCGGGGTCTCAATGGCATTTGTGTGGAACATCTCTACCCCTTACCATTGATGAAAGACCTGTTAGCGACCCTTGCGAAGAGCCGTTTTTTTACCAAGTTAGACTTACGGGAGGCATATTATTGAGTCAGAATCTGACCGGGTGATGAGTGGAAAACCACATTCAACTGAGTAAGGAGCCTGAGTGGCGTAGGAGGCTAATGCCTCCTACTAAGGCAGCATTTAACATCCAGCTGCCTGCAATTACTGCGAGTTCAATTCTCACCAGGCTCAAGGTCGACTCAGCCTTCCATCCTTTCTAAGGTGGGTAAAATGAGGACCCGGTTTGTGGAGGCAATAAGCTGACTTTGTATAAAATATAGAAAAGTATGAAGGCTATTGCTTAACTCATTGTAAGCTGCCCTGAGTCTCCAGAGAAGGGCGGCATATAAATAAAATAAAATTTAATTTTTTTTAAAAAAAACCTGTCCGTTAGGGAGCTACCAGTTCCAGGTGATGCCGTTTGGGCTGCAAGGGGCCCCAACGGTGTTCGTGCAGCTCATCAATGAGGTTCTGCATGAACACCTATACCGGGGGGTCCTTGTATACCTCGATGACATTTTGATATACACCACCACAATGGAGGAACACACTCGATTAGTGAGGCAGGTGCTTCAGAAACTCCTAGCGGCCAAGTTGTACGTGAAACTTTCCAAATGTGAATTCCATCAAACCCGGTTGGATTATCTAGGCTACCGTATTTCTAGCCAAGGGGTGGAGATGGATCCACATAAAGTGCAGACCGTTCTGGAATGGAAAGCTCCCCGGACTAGGAAGCAATTACAGAGCTTCTGTTGTGACCCAGGCCCAAGTAGGTATTATCAGACGCAATCAGTTCGAAAACAAATAGACTTTATTAGAATAGCTGAGAATTAACTCATTCTCAGCGTAGTCCAAACTAATTCAAAACAAATTCTTCATAACACAATTCTTCAGTCTTACCACCAACCTTGGTCTAATTAGGCAACCTGCCAAAGGCTTTTCTTGGCAAAAGTTCAGGAGCAGAAGACGCCAACAAGAAATAAATGCAGCAAGACAAGAAACAAATCTATCAACGTTGTTTTCCAACAAAGAGCCCAAGAGCCGTTGCTGGTCTTTTAAGCCTTATGGGAGGGGCCAATCATCTCTTGGCCTTACTCCCAAGTCGCCCTTTTTGCTTTAGCTGCTCTTGCTTTCTGGTAGCTCTTCTCATGCGTGCACTAGGAACAGGCTCCTCCTGTTCCTCTGCCTCTCTGCTGTCAGCCTCTGGAGGCTCTGGAGTCCGCACATCACTCCCAGATTTATTTTATTTTATTTATTTTATAAAGCTTGTGTGCCGCCCTATCTCCAAGGACTCAAGGCGGCTCACAACGACAATCGACCAAGCGACTGTTAAAAACAACCAATATACACAAAAATATCAAGAAAGTTGACACCAGCTGACATTGTCTAGCCGACGGCACCCTGAGTAGGCCCTCTCTGTGAGAGTGCACTGGGCGATGGGAAGTTGACACTGGTTGCAGGTGGTCCAACAAATAACCTGGGCCTAAGTCATGAAGGGCTTTGTAGGTTAACACCAGCACCTTGAATCTCACCTGGAGGGCAACCGGCAACCAATGCAAGCCACGCAGGAGTGGTGTAATATGGGAGTATCGGGTCCCTCCCGCAACAACCTGTGTGGCCGCATTCTGTACCAGCTGAAGCTGCCGGGTGGTCTTCACGGGCAGCCCCAGGTAGAGAGCATTGCAGTAGTTGATCCGGGAGGTGACTAGCACATGAGTGACTGTGTGTAGGGCATCTCGGTCCAAGTATGGGCGCAACTGGCGCACCAGGCGAACCTGGGAAAACGCCCTCCTGGTCACAGCCATGATATGACCCTCCAGACTCAGCCATGAGTCCAAGAGGACGCCCAAGTTGCAACACCTCACCCCCAATAGACAGCGTTGGAACCTCTTGCTCGGCCCAAGATGCCGGTATCCACAGCCACTCGGTCTTGGCTGGGTTAAGTCGAAGCCTGTTACTCCCCATCCAGATCCATACTGCTTCCAGGCACCGGGACATCACGTCGAGAGCATCACTGGGCTGGTTCGGGGTGGATATAAAAAGCTGGGTATCATCAGCATACTGATGATACCCCACCCCAAAACCACGGATCTCTCCCAGCGGCTTCATGTAAACGTTAAACAGAAGGGGTGAGAGGACCGACCCCTGGGGCACCCCACAAGTGAGGGGGCTTATGGCTGACCTCTGCCCCCCTGCCAACACCGCTTGCATACGACCTGAGAGGTAGGAGGTGAACCACCGTAAAATGGTGCCACCCACTCCCAACCCCTCGAGGCGTCGCAGCATGATACCATGGTCGATGGTATCAAAAGCCACCGAGAAATCTAATAGGACCAGGACTGAGGAATGACCCCTGTCCCGAGCCCTCCAGAGAGCATCCACCAGCGCGACCAATGCCGTCTCTGTGCTGTAACCGGACCTGTAACCTGATTGGCATGGAACGAGGTAATCTGCTTGATCCAGGGCCACCAGAAACTGACGTTGGCCCCATCTCTGCCTCCGACGCAGCACCCTCATCTGGGCCTTCCCCAGCCTCCACATTGTCCGACTCTGCTGCCAGCTCCGCAGGCTGCTGGCGGACCACAACAGCTTCCTAGGTTTTGCCAATTTCTATTGGCAATTCGTTCCATCTTTTGCACAGGTCACCTTGCCGTTAAATTACTTACTACAAACAAAGAAGACCAATACCAAACCCCGGCCAGGCCAACCCTTCCTGGACGGTGGAATGTCAACGGGCGTTTGAGGCATTAAAGGCCCTCTTTGCACGGGAGCCCATATTAAAACACCCTGATCCCGAACAGCTGTTCGTTGTTCAGGCCGACACCAGTGATGTTGCAGTGGGCACGGTTTTATTACAATTGAATACCGACGGCCATTTACAACCCTGCGCCTATACGTCTTGGAAGCTAACACCTACGGAAAGGGGTTGGGCCATCCGGGAAAAAGAGGCCTTTGTGGTAAGATGGGCACTCTTTACATGGTGGCACTTACTGGAAGGGGCCCAACAGAGGTTTGAGGTGTGGACGGACCATAAAAATCTTGAGGCTTTACAGACACCCAGACACCTACCACCAAAACAGGTCTGATGGGCACAATATTTTCAAAGGTTCTATTTCACCCTCAAGTATTTCCCAGCCAGGAGGAACTTCCTAGCTGATGCATTATCACGTATGCCGCAGTACCATAGCTGCAGGGTGGATGTGGTACAGGCTATCATCCTGCCATATCAACAGGTAGGCCGGGTGGCTGGGGCTGACATAGGGGAATGCCTCACTGAGGAGCTAAAAATGGCGTTGATAAATGACCCATGGTTAAAGGGGAATCAAGGGCTGTGCACGATGTGAAATGGAGTACCATGGAAAGGGGACAAAATATATATCCCAATGGCCCTTTGGGTCATGGTCCTACAACGGTGCCATGAAGTCAAACTGGCTAGCCACTTCGGGTTTCTTAAAACCTTATATCTTGCCAAACGGCAATTCTGGTGGCCTCGTACGAGGGCAGAGATAGAGGAATATGTCCAGAGCTGTCTGATTTGTGCCATGACGAAACACAACCTGGAAAACCACTTGGCCTATTACAGAAAGTGGCTAACCCCGTTCGTCCATGGGAGGAGATCGCCATGGACTTTGTGGTAGATCTACCTGATAGTAACAGGAACACGGTTATATGGACTGTAATAGATTTATTTTCGAAGCAGGCCCATTTTATACCCTGTGAGGGAATCCCTTCAGCATGGAGACTAGCTAAGTTATTCATTGAACATATCTATTGCCTCCATGAAGTACCTCGACGTATCATCTCAGATAGAGGGGTTCAATTTACCGCCAGATTTTGGTGTGATTTCATCTGGCTGATCTGCTCCACCCAGGGGCTAAGCTCTGCATTCCATCCTAGCACCAATGGAGTGACTGAAAGAGCTAACTCCATGATTGAACGCTACTTGAGATGCTACATCGACTACCAACAGAAAACCTGGGCTAGCCTCTTTCCCTTTGCGGAGGTGGCGTATAATAATGTGGTTCATGGGAGTACTGGATTCACCCCCTTTGGGTAGTTAACAGGATTGAATTCGTAGCCATACCTGACTGGAACAATGACCCCCAAAACCCCGAAGGAGTGGGCCAATACAATACCTGATGTCTGGGGTTGAACCCACATGGGGAGACATCCAGCAATTATTAAACACTTTATTCTCCCTGGAGGACCGAGAAAAATTCAAAATAGCTAAGAATAAAGAAGAAATTGTTTATTGTTCTTCCCACCTGGGCTTTAGCAGGTAATTTAAAAAGAACAAAAATGTAAAACCTGTCTAAATGAGAAGACTCATATAATTTGACTTGATCAATTTGGTGTGATTTGTTACAAAATTCCTGGATATGCATCTATAATAATAGCATGTAGAATTGACTGTGATATGTCTGGTCAGCCTGCAAATTAAGTGAACATTTTAGCTTGAAGCTGGGGAAAACGGAAAGTAGTTAGGGCCCACAATCATATTTATGATTTAAACTGCTCTCTGAGTTTTCCCACTGCTTTAAGAATAAGCTATAGGTTGCCCAAGGAAATAAAATTAAAACAAAACAAACAAAAAACAACCTCCACAGGTCTGGAAATGTTTGATGGTATGTGTGTATGTATGTAATCATTTCCAAACCTGCAGGAAATATGAAATCTTCTAATAACAGTACATAAAAAGTTATTTAGAAAATGGAGCATTGGCTTGTGAAAAGAGCTCCCTGAAATAATTATGATTGGTTTGCATGAAGGAAGCAGTGAATGAAATTTTTGTATGTGAAATTGGTTTTTAGAAAAAGTCTGATTGCAGTACAAATGTGAATGTGCGTGTGTGAGATGTCCGGACTGAGATCTGTGAATGCCTGTGTGTTGAGGATGTGGAAGGAGGTTAGAGAGAGAAACGCAGAGGGTTAACCCCCTCCCTTGGAGGAGAGAAGTGGGGGGGGGGGGCAGGCTGCAGCTTGTGTTCTTTTAAACCATTTTTTTTTCTGCTGAAACAGCCTGAGAAAGGAGGGGGAAATGGGTGATCTGCTCATGCAGCCTTGCCTCTCACTGTTTCGGCCTCTTTCATCTGCATATAAAAGCTATGCAGATATATTTTCTTTTCTGCTCTGAATACAATTTTGATTTTATTTTTTTCTAGAAATTTTTGAGGTTTGAAATATTTAATTAAACCTATATAAAAGAAATAATTTTGAAAGATTTTCTCAATCTGGCTTGCATTTTACTAAAGGCAGAGAATTGACACTAAAGTTTGATCCAAATATATTTCAGAGCATCGATCCAAAATACTTCATTTAGATTGTTAGTTCTATTTTTGAAGCTGTTTTTTTGTACTCTTTTCTGTCTTTATGTCTGCCTGCAGTTTACATACTTAGCAGAAAAGGTGCTCTATCCTATGGCACATTTGTTTGTTTCTTTATTTGTTTGTTTGTTTGTTTGCTTGTTTGTTTGTCAGCAGCACAAGTTGCTGCCCTTTTAGGAATTGTTACAGAGATGAGTTAGAAATTACAATATGTAGTGTTGGAAGATAGGAGAAACTTTATATTAAAAGAGCAGGGAAATTCCCTAAAAGAAATAAGCAGAAACTCAGGCAGAGTTTCAGCCCCCACTTTTATCGATGGGCCATTAAGAAGCTGAAGCTACCTTATTTTCCACAACAAAGGGGAAAACACAGAAATAGCAAGCTGAATAATTATAAGAAACGAACATGTCAGAGCGGCAATCAGCCCCGTTACCTTGCTTGGGGTAATTGCCCTCAATTAATGTCGGATCCTGGCGTTCTCCTTGTGTATATTTTTGAAAAATAAACCCGAAGATGCGGGTTTCTAATTAATTTCTAATTAAACTCATATTTATTGTAAAGAAAATTGTATTGTAAAGAACGCTGTGCTTGTATCTGTTTCCAGCCGGGAGTTTTGAATTCAAGAAGGGAACGCTCTGCCTTCCAACAATCCTTAAAGGGAAAGGCTTCTTTTTCTTTCAACCGTAGTAAGAGGGTCAGTGGCATTTTTGTCTATGCTGATCTTACCAAACCCCTATATGCAAAATTAATTGAATCTTAACCTTGGAGTTTGAAATGGGAGGAACACGAAAGAGGAAGCCTTGAAAATATGATACAATTTTAATGCAGCAGACAGACTTGATTTTAACTACTAATCACAATTTGAATCCAGCACAGTTCTTAGCCAACACTAGATCAATAGATCAGTATGGATTAGAACATTATTGTGCTGAAGTAATTGATTTACAAACAAAAATAAGACCTGATTTTGAGGAACACCCCCTGGAGAAAGGAGAAGCAATTTTTATGCTATTATAAATGGATACACTAAAGAGATCCTGGTGTTGCAGGAAAAGAAACGGGACCAGGCCAAGCTCTTCAATGCAGGAAAAAGTTTATTGTGCACGGTTCAAACAGCCTCAAGGCAAACCAAAAAGTCTGAACCTTGAAGGGTCCTCCATGGCACATATTTATACAAATCAAGTACATACACACATCAGGGAGTGTTACATTTAACACGTAGGAACTATCCTTCTTTGTCCTTACAAACATCAAAGAAGGGAGAAAATAATAAACACTTACTAACACATTCAGGTTGTCTGGTCAGTATCTCAAGACACAACAAAAGAAGATAAGGGACTGAGAGACGCCTCAAGGGTAATAAAGGAAGCAGCATTTTTTATCTAGGGATATACATGACATTTGGTGTGCCATAAACAAAGAGTAACAGGATGCATTTGTTTTGGGTCAAGGTACCCTTTTACAAGAAGCCCCCTTCGTCAAATACCTTCGGCAGCTCAGCAACCTTTTATCGGCCCAGAAGAGGAAGATCATCCTGGACTATAGTTTTAAGACTATAATATTCAAAGTATAACCAATATCAGAATTTAGGCTGTCTCACTGGAAGCAGGAGTTTTGACTTGAAATTGATCTGCTCAAACCTGTGAAGTGTATGCACTAACTCAAGCGCTATGTATCTTAGAAAAAAAAATTGAAAGGGCTAATAGATCATTGAAAGCAATTATTACCAAACTGTGCTTAGAAGCCCACTTGCCATGGCTTCAAGTTTTTTCCATGGCTTTGTACATTTCTTAGAACAGCCCAACGAACTAAATACCAGCTGTCTCCCTTTGAGCTTCTGTATGGTAGGCCCCCTGCCTTGTTTAAACACCACTTTCAAGGCTGGCCAGGTCTAGTTCAAACAGGGGGGAGTGGAAGCAAGATGCAAGAATGTAGACCTCCCCCTAATACGACTGCAGGTCACGATTACAAACCAGTTAAGACCTAAGAAGGAAAATCCTGTGTCCACTGGACAAGGTTGAAACCCACAGATCGGGGTGACCCTGTCACCTACAAAGGGACAAAAACTGACAAGCCATGGGTGCTAAAGTTCAAGAAGAATACATCCTGCTGAGTTCTACCGGCAACGAACTCTCAACGCACGGTGGTGATCATCAGCCTTGCTGAACCACTCCAGAAGCTGGTTCCCAGCGCACGGCTGAAGCTTGGAACCAAGGAAGACAACGTTCTCTGACTGTAATTTGTAATGTAAAACCCATTAACTGTAATAGACACCAGTAAGGAATTCTTAAATTCCTTCCATGTTTGAGGAAGATTGGATGTGGGGAATCAGAGTAGTTGCTATTCTACTCTGGGCAGCTGCTATCCTAGCCCTACTATTGGTACTGTGTCATTTTCATGAGGAACGGTTCTGTGTGACACCTAGGAATATGATTGATACTGCTTTCCCAAGTTACACATATCCCTAACCCTCTTCCTGACGTGGTGAGTTTGTAAAATAAGGGTGTTGTGATATTAAGGCCCTGTTTGTGTGTATGTGTGTGTGTGTGTTGAAAGGAAGTGATTATGTTTTCTTTATGTCTTTGGATATTTTTAGCAAAGGGTCTATTAAGTGATGGTATCTTCAACAATAGTTCCCAATGTTGTGAGAATGCTCAAGAAATCCCCCTTGTTCATGAGGACGGATCCAGAGATGTTAAAAACCCCAAGGAACCAGACAGCATCAGGTTACTAGATAGAGACACTTTAGGTCAAGTCCACTCCCGCCAACGACATATTATCAATAGTTGGGGTCGTAACTTTAGACCTAAGCCAACTCCAAGACCTAAGGTTGAACAATTGACAATCCCGGTAAAGGGGGGAATAGAACAAAGAGAGAACGGACCCCTGCAACAATTAAAGAAAGGGAACTACATGTCAAGGATACTGGAATTAGGTCAAAGTCTCGTTAATCTGTCTGATTCTGCCTTGGTTCAAAACTGCTGGTTGTGTTTGTCTGCTAGTCTTTCATTTTATCATGCTGTTCCAGTTGAGCAAGATCTCTGGGAAAGGACAAAAGCTACCCTAGTCCTTAAAAGGGATATTAAAAACAAAGCAGCAACATCAAAGGCAAGGAGATTTTTATAACGCATTCAAAAGACTGGGAATAAGCCACCTTCCAATAGCTGGCCCTATAGCCACCGGTGTAGAAATCATAGGAACACCCTCTCTGTGTGTAAAGAGACATCAGACATCTGGTAGGCCTGTAGGATCCCTGACAGAAGAACAATGTCCATCAGAAATATACTTTGGCCCTAGAATGAACCTTAGGGATGTAAAACTAACCAAAGATCTTTTTCCTTCTGCACACCACTCATTTCACCATAAGGTCACTTTCTCACTACCACCAACTGCCATCATCACAAGATGGGGAGGATGGAAGGAGTCCTGGAATGTATCCAAGGAAAGGTGTCTATTCCAGCCCCCTCGCTTCCCTATCTGGCTCTCCATTAGGTCCAGCACAGGTTTATGTATTCTCTTTCCCCCTGGAAATGTAACCTCCCGTTATCTTCTTGAAGGCCCAACTCTTAGAGATAAGCAAAAGGACCCTTCACTAGAAGTCACATTACAGCCGCTGACTGGAATGTTTGTGGCAGGGACTTTTGGGGTCTGGACTAATGAAAAGAACCACCAAGCTCATGCCTTTTTCATAAATATAGGTGTATGTCTAGGGGAAAAAGGAGGTTTCTTCTTCTGCGGGAAGGATGCGTATTTATGTTTGCCAACAAATTGGACAGGGACATGCACATTAGTACACCTTTTTCCTAAAATAGGTGTTGTAAGCGGAGAATATACCATCCCTGTTCCTCTCATGGGACATGTTCAGAAACGGGTGCCAGTCCTAGTCCCACTATTAGTAATCATGGGGATAGGAACTGCAGTTGGAACAGGTATAGGTGGAGTGACACACTCAATAATACAGTTTCAGCAATTATCAGAGGAGCTTCAAGAAAGCCTGAACCAAATTGCTGGGACTTTGGTAGAAGTCCAAGACCAAATAGATTCTTTGGCAGCAGTGGTTCTACAAAATCGACATGCCATAGACCTCCTAACAGCAGAAAAAGGTGGTTTGTGTATATTTCTGGGAGAAGATTGTTGTTTCTATATGAATAAATCAGGTGTGGTCAGAGAAGTTGCCAAGGAATTGCAGGATAGGGCATCCAAGATAGGTCAGAGGTTACAAACGACTGATATGTGGTTTTCTTGGGTGCCTGGATCCGGGTGGATTAAACAAATGTTATTCTTGTTGATATGTGCTGTGGCAGGCCTAGCTTTTATTCCTTGTGCAATTCCTCTGCTCCAACAGCTATCAATGTGTTGTGTCTTCGGCTCCCGAGCCCGGACCTCCGGAGGAGGAATCC
>WNWU01012688.1:59619-116141 GCA_012654045.1 Ptyas mucosa
GCTTCTGACGTTGTTTGTTGTTCAGGAGCGGCTTGACAAGAGGAATACGACATTTGAAGCCCATGTCCAGGATCCGTCTGTGTGTGGTGGCTCTTGATGCACTGACTCCAGCCTCAGTCCACTCCTTGTTAAAGTCCCCAACACTTTTGAATGGCCTTTTCCTGACAATCCTCTCCAGGCTGCGGTCATCCCTGCTGCTTGTGCACCGTTTTCTTCCACACTTTTCCCTTCCACATAACTTTCTATTAATGTGCTTTGATACAGCACTTTGGGAACATCCAACTTCTTTTGCAATTACCTTTTGAGGCTTTCCCTCCTTATGGAGGGTGTCAATGATGGTTTTCGGCACAACTGTCAGGTCAGCAGTCTTTCCCATGATTGTGATTCCTACGGAACCAGACTGAGAGACCATTTAAAGGCTCAGGAACCCTTTGCAGGTGTTATAGCTTAATTAGCTGATTAGAGTGGGACACTTTGAGCCTAGAATATTGAACCTTTTCACAATATTCTAATTTTCTGAGATTGTGAATTTGGGGTTTTCATGAGCTGTAAGCCATAATCATCAAAATTATGACAAATCAAGGCTTGAACTATCTCACTTTGCATGTAATGAGTCTATCTCATCTATTAGTTTCACCTTTTAAGTTGCATTACTGAAATAAATGAACTTTTGCACGATATTCTAATTTTTTGAGTTTCACCTGTAATTAAACATAAACTAAATTTGATAAATCAAAAAGAAATAGCCCAGAAAATAAAAATGGCAAAACAAAACTATTTTGAGTGTGCGAATAAAACAGGCAGATGGTTGGCATATAAACTGAAAAAAGAAAAAGATAAAAGAATGATATACCAACTCAGGGATGAAAAAGGGGAAATTCAATATAGAAAAGAAGCCAAAAAGGAAATTATACAGACATTCTTTTCAAATTTATACAAAGAAGAAGAAGTAGAGGAGGAAAAAGTAAAGCAATATATAGAGGGATCAGAAATGGCAACAATTACAGAAGAACAAAGAGAAATATTAAACAGACCGATAACTAAAGTCGAATTGGAATTGGCACTGAAAAAAACCCCCAATAAAACACCGAGGCCAGACGGGCTACCGGTGGAACTATACAAAAACGTACAGGAAATATTGGAAGAAACCATGTTAGAACTATATAATGAGACTTTGGAAAAGGCAAAAATTCTGACAACCTGGACAGAAGCAATAATTGCTATCATACCCAAAGGAGTTACGGACCACCAGTTAATTCAAAATTACAGACCAATCTCCCTGCTACATACAGATTACAAGATATTTGCAGCAATTATAGCGGAAAGAACCAAAAAAGTATTAAATAATCATATACACTCCGACCAAAATGTATTTCTACCAGGCCGTCAAATCAAGAATAATATGAGGATAATAATAAACACACTAGAGTACTACGAATCACATCTGGAAAAGCAAGCTTCACTGGTTTTCCTTGATGCCCAAAAAGCATTTGATAATCTAAATTGGAAATTTCTAATGGGACAACTAAAAATTATGTAATTCGGGACAAAATTCAAAAAAATTATAGGGGAAATTTATACAAAAAAATAATTATGAATGATGATACCACAGATCAATTCGGCATAACAAAAGGGGTTAGGCAGGGATGCCCACTTTCTCCACTATTGTATATTTTAACATTGGAGATCCTTCTAAAAAAGGTCAGGGAAGACCAAGAAATTAAAGGGTTAAGGATAAGGAGAGAAGAATACAAGGTTCAGGCCTTCGCTGATGACCTTGTTTTTATAGTAGAAGAACCACTAGAGTCAGCACCAAAACTGTTTAAAAAATTAGAAGAATTTGGAGAACTGGCAGGATTAACAATAAATAAAAACAAATCTAAATTAATAACAGAAAATCTCACAAAGAAACAAGAAAAAGAATTGGAGAATATTATACAAATTCAGATAACTAAAAAAATAAAATATCTAGGGATTTGGCTATCGGCAAGAAGTTCGGCAATAAAAGAAAATAATTACGATAAATTAATAGTACAGATAAAGAAAGACTTAGACAACTGGAGAAATTTACATATATCACTAATGGGAAGGATCGCCACCATTAAAATAATAATAATAATAATAATAATAATAATAATAATAATCATCATCATCATCATCATCATCATCATCCCGGGAGGCCAGTACCAACCAGGAGGGACACGGGTCCAATAAACATGTGGCGGCACTAATCTTACCCAGAACCATGTCCACATCCTCGGGAGCTACAGGCTCAAACTCCTCCCAGATAATATTCTCAGGACCGACCCTCGTCTCCTCCCCTGGACTCATCCAATCAGAGTCCAAGCCATCCCAAATCCGAGCGACTTTATCATGCAGGAATTGCACAAAATCCTCAGCACAACCCTGCAAGGGATCTTCCCACACTTCCCCCCGAAGAAGAGAGTGGATCACCCTGAACAGAGCGGCTGGGCGGTTCTCTGCAGATGCGATAAGAGCGGAAAAATGGTTAGATTTCGCCATTTTTATCGCCACTACGTAGGTCTTGAGATAAGACCTCACCTGTGTCCGGTCGGAATCGGATTGACTAGTCCTCCAAATGCTCTCTAGGCGTCTTTTCCGATGCTTCATCTCTCTCAGCTCCTCAGAGAACCAAGGAGCCAATTGAGATCGGCATCGGGTCAGAGGCCGCAAAGGCACGACGCGGTCCAAAGCTCTGGTGGCCGCATTCTCCCAGGCGGCCACCAGCTCTTCAGTCGAGTCGTGTGCCAGTCTCAGGAAACGGCCCAAGCTCCGTCAGGAACCTTTCGGGGTCCATCAGGTGCCTGAGACAGAAACATCTGGTCGGTTCCGTCTCCCTGCGGCGGGGGAGGAAAGCGGTAGGAAAGTCCAAGTGAAGGAGTGAATGATCTGTCCATGACATGGGTTTGATGTCTAGATCCCCTCTACCAAGATCATTCAACCACTGACCAGAGACAAAAATCAAGTCCAGAGTGTGTCCCCCTATGTGAGTGGGGCCTTGAACTAACTGGGTCAGGTCCAAGGCCGTCATGGAAGCCATGAACTCCCGAGCCACCTCTGATGTCTCACCCGCAGATGGGAGGTTGAAATCCCCCAAGACAATAAGTCTGGGGGTATCAACTGCCACCCCGGCAATGACATCGAGTAGCTCGGGCAGGGTCGCTGCCACGTGGCAGGGAGCCAGGTACGTAGTCAGCAAACCCATCTGCACCCCACGGCCCCACTTCAGAAAAAGGGACTCACATCCGGCTATTTGAGGAACAGTGGTCTCCCTCGGACAAAGACTTTCCCTAATAATCACTGCCACTCCCCCTCCCCTCCCCTGGGCCCTTGGCTGATGAAATGCACGGAAACCTGGTGGGCACATTTCAATGAGGACTCTTGGCCCAACCAGGTCTCCGTAATACATGCCAGGTCCACACACCCCTCCAAAATAAGATCACAAATGAGGGGGGCTTTATTAACAACTGACCTGGCATTACACAACTCAGCCGCGGACCCTGGGCCTGGGACTCTGAGCAACCCAGGACACGAGTCACGCATTGGGGGCCGGAGTACGTAATCACTCGCAAATAGCGCATGCGTACCCCCGGAACATGATATGGCCCCCTGCACCCACCATACCTGCCCCTCCCACTCACCATTTCAATTAAGCTGCCCTTCACCTCGCCCACTGGCGCCCCGTCCTCATCCCCTCCACTGCGCCCATCCAACCCACCACCCTCATCCGTGGCTATATGCCCCCCCCCGATCCACATCTACAGCCCCCTCCCCCCCCCCCGGTCCTTTTAAAATTTTCGTTAAAAATTTTGTTAAAAAACCTTTCAATCTATGTCCCTTAAAACCCTTAAAATCCTTGTGCCATCTCTCGGGGTCCCAGGACCCGTCATTAAGGTAGATCTTTGCAAGGCCCACTGGCCACACCCAAGAATGGGGGGAACGTCTCAAAGCAACCAGGTCCGCGATTGTATAAGTTTGTAAAGTCATCCTCAAACATAGAGATGGGAATGTCCATGGTAGCGGGGGCTATCGAGATCACAGGTCAGTAGTTCAAGATCTAAAGTCTGACATCCGCCCTGGCCATAGGCTGTAGAAACCTGTATTCCCAGGCACCCTCTCACGGCAATAGGAAAAAACAAATATGAATATTTTACCAAAAATTTTATTTTTATTTCAGGTCATACCAATAAAATTGGAAAAAAACTTTTTTTAAACATTGAATAAAATATCCAAATTTATATGGCAGGGGAAGCGTCCAGGAATTAAACTTAAATTACTACAGGACACAAAAGACAGAGGAGGAACAGCACTCCCAGAATGGGAAAATTATTAGCAAGCGGCTGCCTTATCCTGGTTAAAAGAATGGATGGAATTAAAAAATAATAGAATTGGAAACGGACCTGAATAGAGAAATTGATTGGTGGACCTACTCACAAATTCAATCTAAATATAAGGAACATACAAAAACACATGAAATTCAAAGAGAGAAACAAGAATTAGATAAAATTATATTAGAATCAGAAGAAAAACTAATTAGCAAAATTTATAAATTTTTATTACTATATAAAATGGAGGAGGAAACAGTGAAGAATACAATGATCAAATGGGCGCAGAATTTTAATTATACAATAGATTTGGAGAAGGGTGAAACAATGTGGCAAGTGAATGCAAAATTAACACTATCGGTGGCATATAAGGAAAATCAGTTGAAGATGTTTTACAGATGGCATCTGTCACCGACAAGACTGGCAAAGATACACCCAAACAACAGTGCAATTTGTTGGAAAGAAAGAAAGTAAGGTAAGGTAAGAAATCCCAAGGAACATATTACCATTTATGGTGGACGTGTCCAGCAGCAAAAAAATTTTGGTCAAACATTAAGAAATGGATAGAACAAATAACAGAACAAATAGAAAAGAAGCCAGAAACATTCTTGTTAGGAATTTTTACAAAACCATATTCCAAAGAAATAAAATATTTGATGCTACACATCTTAACAGCAGCACGAATAACGTATGCAGAAAACTGGAAACAGGAAAGAACTCCAACAGAGGAAGAACTAATAGATAAGATCTTAGAATGCACTGAGATGGACAGATTAACAAAAGAAATTAAGGAAAAAGAAGAGACAGAATATTATAGAATATGGAATAAATGGTATAATTGGCTTATGACTAATGTGAATGATGCAGGGTCACCCATATGAACACTGAAGGGCCCTCTCTAGTACTATTATTATAAGAAAGAAATTTGCTTGTAGAACAGTGCTTGTTTAGAGATTACGCGAAGTCAGCTAAATTACATCCTGGATAATATACATACATCTTCTAAGGGGCCTAGCTGTCAAGAACATCCTGGGAAACATACATATATCTTTTAGGGAGGCTTAGTTGTCATGATTGCAAGGACATCCATATGGAATCAAAAGTTACTTATCAACTGAGGAAGCCATAACTCTGAGCATCAGCAATTACACAATTAATAAAGGATGAACTTATGAACTAGAAAAATAATATAGGAATTTAGTAATTAGGAAATGTCAATTAGCATGCAACAAATGTTTGTTAACCATATATGGAAAACTGCTGTGCACACAACTTCTTTTCTCTTAGAAATGTATAAAAGCAGTTGGGTTAGAGCCCTTCTTTGTCCAGAATCCCAGAACAAATCTGATTCTGTACCTGCGCAAATAAAACTGTCTCTGACTGATCTGGAATGTTGTTTGGTCCAATCATTCCATAACAAGACTAACAATAAAGAATAACAACTATTAGGAGAGAAAAATAGAAGTACAAAATAGAGATGTATCATATGTGCAGAGTGGAATAAAATGTATATAATATGAAGGTAGAAATGTATAATAGTAAAGAGATAACTAAAATGTACAGTTCTCTATAGGGGAAAAAGGAAAAAAAAGGGGGGGGAAAGGAAAAGGAGGGGAAGAAGATGGAGTAATAGATTAAGATAAAGGGGAAGAAGAATAAAGTAATAACTGGAAGACCACTAAGAAACAATGCTTAAATATGATAAGTTATTTATATGTTGTATGTTGTGTAAATGTCCAATATGTGTTTTAATAAAATTACAAATAATAATAATAAAAAAGTTTGCCGGCACCACTGCCTCTTTGCTGGCAGAAACGGCCTTCCGCCGCTGCCTCTTTGCCGGCAAAGTTACGTAGGCAAGCCCTGCGCCCCGCCAGCGCAGACCATGCTGGAAATTGCCTGACCGGCTCCAACGGGGCTTCTCCAGAGTGCGGCTGCAGTCACTGGCACCACGGACGTCCCCCCCCCGGACCTTTCTCCCCCTGTAAGGCAAACCCCGAGATTTACGGTGAGGCTAGCAGGGGGAGGAGGAGGAGCCGCCCGTTTTTGGATTTGGAGAAGAAAGGGTTTTCGGGCAGCAGCGCTGAGATCCCCTCCCCGAATCAAAAAAGTGCACTGCGTTTCAGGCGGCGGATCTGGCTTTCTGTGGAGGAGGAGGAGGAAGGCGCGCGGTTCTGCAATGTGCACCGGAGAACCACAGAGGAAAGTGTTTTCCAGCAAATCCAAAAACGGAGCGCGCGACTGGCCGCGTGCCCTTCTACTCCTTCTCCGCAGACTCACTTTCTCTTTCCTCCTGGCCAGATCTGCCGCTGAAATGCAGTGCACTTTTTTGATTCGGGGAGGGTATCTCAGCACTGCCACCCGAAAACCCTTTCCTCTCCAAATCCAAAAATTGCCCCCCCCCCAGGCCTGGGGCCATGCCAGAAGCCTGCTCATGTGGGGAGACAGGGAAGCCCCGGCTCGTTCATCCTTGCAGCCACCACCCCCTTGACCCTGGGGGCGGCGGTTCTCGCGTTGCTGCAGGGGGCTTGCCAGGAAGCCCAGCACCCAGTGGGGAGGAGCCCAGGCAAGGCTGCGTGTTCGGAGCTTCCCCAGCTGGCACATGACGGGGCCGAGAGCGCTGCCGCCAGCCGGGGAACGGCTGTCTCACCAGGGAACAGTTCGGTATCTGGTTGTCCTCTGTAAGAGGCGTGTCGGCCCCCTTGGAAAAAGTGGGGCGGATGTGCAGGGGGCGCGCATGCGCAGTGCGGGGCATGCGCAGTGCAGGGTGCATGCATGGGGAGGGTCATGTGCACATGCGCAAATGGGATGCGTAATGCATTATGGGTGCTGGTACCTGCGAGCGCGGTAATCCTAAATGATTAGGATGACAGTGAATTCTCTTTGCAAATAAAAGGGTCTACATTTAACAGCCAAACATTCGATATCAGGGGAGCACTGGCTGGAGGCTACCTTAGCATTAGTACACCATCTCTCATTAATATAAATACATACACCCCAGGGGTGAAATCTAAAATTTGTTACTACCGGTTCTGTGGGCGTGGCTTGGTGTGTGGGGGGTAATGTGACTGGGTGGGCGTGGCCAATTTTTTTTTACTTTTAAAAACCATTTTTTACATGTAAAACCATGTAAAAAAATGCTTTCAAAAGGCTCTGACGATCCCAGCTGTGTTGCCTGATTAGCAGGCAACTCAGCTGGGATCGTCAGAGCTTGGATCGTCAGAGCCATTTAAAAGAAAAAAAAGGCTCTGATGATCACACGGCTCAGCTGAGTATGGGGGGCGGGGGCAGGGAGTTTTGCTACCGGTTCTCCGAACTGCCTACCGCCATCGCTACCTACTCGCCCGAGCCGGTCCAAACCCGGAGCATTTCACCCCTGATACACCCCCACCACAGGACTTGCAAAAGTATGTTAATATAACAGTAGAAGAGAATATTTGTAGCTCAGAGTTGAACTGTGGAGTCTGGTGCTGAGCTTGGTAGTTTTCTTGCAGACGTTTCATTACTGAACTAGGTAATATCTTCAGTACTAGCTAAAGAAAACCTCAACCCTAGCACTGAAGATGTTACGTAGTTGGATAATGAAACATCTACAAGAAAGCAACAAAGCTCAGAGAGCACCAAGGACTCCACAGTATGTTTAAGCTTAGATCTAGTCTTGTGGAGTCTTGTTTCCTGATCTAGTTAATGTTGAAGCGCTGATAGTGGAGTGCTTCAGGACTCTTACTTTTTCCCCATTCCTATTTAACATCTACTGTGTGAGATCACCAACATGGGGTGAGGTATCATCAGTATGATGATGATGCCCAACTATAAATCTCTGCCCCAGGTTCCACATATGATGTCTGGAATTTCTTGGCATCTGGATGGAGAAGAACAGGCTCCATGTCAGGGCTTCCTCCATTCAATCCCTAGGAAAGAAAAACTCTTGGCTTCATAGATTTAGATAAAAGATAAATTTAGATAAAATTTTACTAGGAAAGAACTGAATACAGCAGATGTCAGGCAAGATCTGGAGCAAACGCGTGTGAAGCATCAAATTGAAACAAACCCTAGAGCCCGCCCACCCCCTTGTACCTAGGCAACCAAAATTCAGTTATCAGCCAGAAGATGTTTTGGGAAAGTGTCTGAGTTAGGTAATCCCTTCTGCATTCTGAAGCCAGATGAAATGACATTGAAGAGATAAGCAAAGTCCAAGCCGGACGTTGCAAAGCTTCATGAAAAAATGTTACTGTCTCCACCTGCACACTTCCCCTCTCAAGTGTCCTCAAGTGCCCATCGCTCCCCCTCCCCCTGTTGCTATGGCAGCTGACAGCAAGCAAGCAAAGATGGAGGCTGACATTCAAGATGGAGTGGCTGTGGGTTTGGGGTCTTTTGAATCTGGAGACTTTTCATCCTTAGCTTTGAACAGAGTAGCACTCCCCCAGATAGAGTTGGTGCACAATTACAGGGTTCTCCTGGATTCATGGTTCCTGCTCAGGAACTATGAATCCAGAAAACCCCATAACTGGCAACATGACCATGAGTCGTTTGCATATATTCACCTTGTACACCAATTGCACCCAATACTGGATTGGGAGGCACTATTCATAGTCACACCTTACATTCCATTTGGATTACTGTAATGCATTCTACATGGGGCTGCTCTTGAAGAGCATTCAGAAATTGCAAGTGGTCTCAAATGCACCAGTGAAGATGGTTTGGGGCATTTCATGATACAGTCATATAATACCACTTCCCCATGAGCTGCACTAATTTACAATGAGCTTCTAAATGCACTTCAAGGTGCTGGCTATCACCCATACTTTGCACAAGGCCAGATTTTTTGCAGGACCACCTATTTCCCATTGCTTATGCTCATCCCACCAGATCCAGCAGGGCGAGCATTCTCCAGGTCCCTTCCATTAAGCAAAACCATCTTCTGGGACCCAGGAGATGTGCCTACTCAAGCACAGCACCTGCCCTGTGGTACAGCATCC
Organism: Ptyas mucosa; assembly: GCA_012654045.1. NCBI lineage: Eukaryota > Metazoa > Chordata > Lepidosauria > Squamata > Colubridae > Ptyas > Ptyas mucosa. The sequence continues at coordinate 68,945 of WNWU01012688.1, forward strand.
CACCTGAGATTTGGATGGCGTGATCATATTGGCTGTCCATAAGCCATTAAAGAGCTGTATTTTCCCTCAGGTATTTGGGCTGGGATGTCAGCTGGGCCCTATTGGTTGGTTCTATGCTGTTTGCCTGTTTAGCATCAATATGTACAGTAAGTTGAAGTCTACAAATCTTCAAGCTGCCAAGGTTGAGAAACACTGCTGTAAACAAATATAAAATGGTGTCCAAGCACATAACATAACCCAAAGGGAACTCAACACTCAACTGGCCTTAATGCCTGGGGGAATACCTCTCACTGATCCCCTCATCACAAGGCTTTGTCACAAATTTCTTTTATTTTATCAAAATGCAGCCCCTGCTGAATCTGGTGCAAATAGCCATGTTTGCAGCAGACTCCAAAACCTCCAAAAACTAAACCAGTGAAAATGTACCATTGGTTCCTCTCTTCCTTATTTCTCCCTCAGTCTGAGTCATTCTCAGATCCTGTCCATAAATTGCATCCTTCTAGGTTCAATGGAAACCTTTTAAAGAAAAGGTATTTTGGACTCTATATCAAATAGGATCTTGTTTCCCTTATCCACTCACCCTAATTACATCCTTTGTCAACAAATAAGTATCCCTTTTCTCTATTGAGGCAGACACGGTGATCTTGTGGATCCTCTGCCAAACTTTCCATCCCTTTCCTTCAAAACACCAGTGGGTTTTAACATTTCTTTTTGGTCATCTTTATTTCCTGGCTTATTTCTCCATCTTTCTCCTCTAATCTTCCTGCCCCCTTCCTCATGCATTGATGATTTTTCTTCCTTCCAACTGATGATGCAAATGGGCCTGAACAGCAGAAAAATAGCACAGCAAAAAGGGCATCACGGTTGTAAATGAGGCCAAGAGATGACAGATTGGGGTGTCCTGAGTGAACCTAATTGCCAAGTAATAATTGCCTCCTCTGGAAAAGAGGAACTGAACACTTGTGCTGAATGCAACTGATGAAGGCCTTCTGAGACAGAGAGGCTTAGATTGGTTCATAGTGTGGGTTGTGTTTGCTGCTCTTCCGGCTTAAGATGCTGCATGGGCTTAGCTCATTGTGACTAGAAAGCTGCTGGTATGATGAACTCTTGTTGTTGTTAGTTGCGAAGTCATGTCCGACCCATCGCGACCCCAGGGACAACGCTTCTCCAGGCCTTCCTGTCCTCTACCATCCTCTGGAGTCCATTTAAGCTCACGCCTACTGCTTCAGTGACTCCATCCAGCCACCTCGTTCTCTGTTGTCCCCGTCTTCTTTTGCCCTCAATCTTTCCCAGCATTAGGTTCTTCTCCAATGAGTCCTTCCTTCTCATTAGGTGGCCAAAATACTTTAGTTTCATCTTCAGGATCTCGCCTCCTAAAGAGCAGTCAGGGTTGATCTCCTCTAGGACTGACTTGTTTGTTTGCCTTGCAGTCCAAGGGACTCTCAGGAGTCTTCTCCAGCACCATAGTTCAAAGGCCTCGATTCTTTGGCACTCAGCCTTCCTTATGGTCCAACTTTCACAGCCATACATTGCAACTGGGAAAACCATAGCCTTGACTATACGCACTTTTGTTGGCAGGGTGATGTCTCTGCTTTTTACTACGCTGTCTAGATTTGGCATAGCTTTCCTCCCCAGGAGCAAGAATCTTTTAATTTCTTGGCTGCAGTCCCCATCTGCAGTGATCTTGGAGCCCAAGAAAATAAAATCTGTTACTACCTCCATTTCTTCCCCATCTATTTGCCAAGAATTGAGAGGGCCGGATGTCATGATCTCATTTTTCTTAATGTTGATGTCAGCGGCCTAAGTTGTATTTTTTCATCGCTGCCATAATCAAAGAGAAAAGGAAAAAAAAACCCGGAGCTAGCAGTACAGTTTGAAATTTAGTGCTTGGCATTTGAGATATTGTCCTTCTCCCCCTCCCTTACTAGATAGGGTTACCCAGGTGATGAAGGGAGGGGGACATTCCTGTGATCTGAAGTAGTGGGCAGAAGAGACTGACTTGGAAGTTGGCCAATGGGCATTGAGATATTGTGAGGCAGAAGGGGAGGGGTTTGGTTTCAGAGAATCAGTTTTGGCTGCATATGAGTTTAGGTTGGATCGTAAATTCTTTAATAAATGAGAGATTCATCAAAGACTTTGTGTTTGAGAATGAAATTTATTTGAGATTACGCCGAAACCTGACAGTTGAGTTTCAAGCCAACTTTTGCACTCTCTTTCTTCACTTGCATCAAGAGGCTCTTTAGTTCCTCTTCGCTTTCTGCCATTAGAGTGGTATCATCTGCATATCTGAGGTTGTTGATATTTCTCCTGGCAATCTTAATTCCAACTTTTGATTTATCTAGCCCTGCCTTTCTCATGATGTGCTCTGCATATAAGTTAAATTTTAAAGATTTTTTAAGATTTTAGATTTTTAAATTGTCCAATTGGGTTTTAGTTATGAGGTTTTTAAACTTTCGGCCACAATTTATAATTCTTTTAAATTTTAAATTTTGTATTGACTGTTTTTTATTTCTGGCTGTGCACCGCCCTGAGTCCAGCAGGAGAAGGGCGGTATATAAATTAAATAAAAGAAATAAAAGAAATAAAAAGAAATAAATAAATAGTCAGGGTGGCAGTATACAGCCTTGACGGACTCCTTTCCCAATTTTGAACCAATCAGTGGTTCCGTGTCCAGTTCTCACTGTTGCTTCTTGACCCGCATATAGGTTTCTCAAGAGACAAATAAGATGGTCTTGTACGCCCATCTCTTTAAGAACTTGCCACAATTTGTTGTGATCCACACAATCAAAGGCTTTAGCATAGTCAATGAAGCAGAAGTAGATGTTTTTCTGGAACTCCCTAGCTTTCTCCATGATCCAGCGTATGTTGGCAATTTGATCTCTATTTCCTCTGCCTCTTCGAAATCCTGCCTGTACTTCTGGTAGTTCTCAATCCACATACTGCTGGAGCCTAGCTTGTAGGATTTTAAGCATAACTTTACTAGCATGTGAAATAAGTGCAATGGTGTGATAGTTTGAACATTCTTTGGCATTGCCTTTCTTTGGAATTGGAATGTAAACTGACCTTTTCCAATCCTGTGGCCACTGTTGAGTTTTCCAAATTTGCTGGCAACTTGAGTATACACTTTTACCGCATCGTTTTTTAAGATTTTGAATAGCTCAGCTGGAATACTGTCTCCTCCACTAGCTTTGTTGTTGCTCAGATTTCCTAAGGCCCATTTGACTTCACATTCTAGGATGTCTGGCTCGAGCTCAGTGACCACCCCCTCGTGGCTATCAGGGATGTTAAGCTCGTTCTTGTATAGTTCTTCTGTGTAATTTTGCCACCTCTTCTTAATCTCTTCTGCCTCTGTTAGGTCCCTGCCATTTTGGTCCTTTATCATGCCCATCTTTGCATTAAACGTTCCCTTCATATCTCCAATTTTCTTGAAGAGATCTCTGGTCCTCCCTATTCTATTGCTTTCTTCTATTTCTTTGCACTATTCATTTAAGAATGCATTCTTATCTCTTCTAGCTATTCTCTGGAATTCTGCATTCAACTGGGTGTATCTTTCTCTTTCTCTCTTGTCTTTCGCTTCCCTTCTTTCCTCAGCTATTTGCAAAGCTTCCTCAGACAACCATTTTGCTTTCTTGCCTTTCTTTTTCTTTGGGATGGTTTTAGTTGCTACTTCTTGTACAATGTTATGAAGCTCCGTCCATAGTTCTTCAGGCACTCTGTCTATCAGATCTAATTCCATAAATCTATTTGTCACCTTTACTGTATATTCATCAGGGATATGATTTAGTTCATACCTGAGTGGCCTAGTGCTTTTCCCTACTTTCTTCAATTTAAGTCTAAATTTTGCAATGAGAAGCTCATGATCTGAGCCACAGTCAGCTCCTGGTCTTGTTTTTACTGACTGTAGAGAGCTTTTCCATCTTTGGCTGCAGAGCACATAGTCAATCTGATTTCTGTGTTGACTGTCTGGTGATGTCCATGTGTAGAGTCATCTCTTGGGTTGTTGGAAAAGGGTGTTTGCTATGACCATCGTATTAACTTGACAGAATTCTATCAGCCTGTGCCCTGCTTCATTTTGTATTCCAAGGCCAAACTTGCCTGTTATTCTGGTTATCTTTTGGCTTCCTACTTTAGCATTCCAATCCCCCATGATGATAAGGACATCATTTTTTGGTGTTGATTCTATAAGGTGCTGTAGGGCTTCATAGAACCGGTTAATTTCATCCTCTTCACCACCGGTGGTTGGGGCATAGACTTGGATTACTGTGATATTGAATGGTTTGCCTTGGATTCGAACTGAGATAATTCTGTCATTTTGGGGATTATATCCCAGTATTGCTTTTCCTACTCTTTTATTGACTATGAAGGCTACTCCATTTCTTCTGAGGGATTCTTGCTCGCAGTAGTATACCTGATGGTCATCTGAATTAAATTCACCCATTCCTGTCCATTTTAGTTTGCTGATTCCTAAGATGTCGATGTTCAGTCTTGTCATCTCTTGTTTGACCACGTCCAGCTTGCCTTGATTCATGGATCTTACATTCCAGGTTCCTATGGAGAAAAAATCTTTACAGCATTGGACTTTCCTTTCACCACCAGATGCATCCACAGCTGAGTGTCCTTTTGGCTTTGGCCCAGTCGCTTCACTCTTGCGCTACTAGTACTAGCCCTCTGCTCTTCCCCAGTAGCATATTGGACACCTTCCGACCTGAGGGGCTCATCTTCCGGCATCGTATCTTTTTTCCTTTTGCTACTGTCCATGGGGTTTTCATGGCAAAGATACTGGAGTGGGTTGCCATTTCCTTCTCCAGTGGATCACGTTTTGTCAAAACTCTCTGCTATGACCTGTCTGTCTTGGATATCCCTGCACGGCATAGCTCATAGCTTCATTGAGCTACACAAGCCCCTTCGCCATGACAAGGCAGTAATCCATGAAGGGGATGATGAACTCTACCAAGTGATAATGAGTTGTGCTGTGTGACAGTTCTTTCTCCTAAATTAATACCATGATGGGGGCGGAACTTGCCGGAATGGATGACAGACACTGAATTTCTGCCTCTTCCGCGCTATCGCAGAGAATAGATTTAAAAAATATAACACCCATCTAAAGATTATGAAATTTAAGACATTATGAAATGTCTTGCTTTTCTCCTGAAGATTGGACTGTATTTGACTTGGAATTGGACATTTTTCAGAGGAGCTTTGAGCTCAGACGTTTGGTTAAGAGACTTGAGAGGCCTTTGAAGGTGGACAGGAGAGGAAGGGCCCTATGATTCAAGGCTGAGAAATAATTTGGAAAGAGCTTAAAGGAGTACAGCTGAGAAGATAATAGCTGATTTATGAGTGTATAGTGTGAAGGCCCATTACTCCCTTTTTTCAGTGGAAGTGTTGAGACCTGGAGAAGGTGAAAGAACCTTTCACTGAGCCCTGAAGACTCTTTTATTCCAACAAGCCGGGCTGGCCTAATAGGAATTTTTAAATTGGGTGTTTGTTAGTTTTTAATTTTGTGGGCCAAATTTTATATATTTGTTTTTAAATTGTTCTTAAATTTCGTGGTTTATATGTGTTTTAATATGGCTGTACACCGCCCTAAGTCCTTTGGGAGAAGGGCGGTATAGAAGTTCAATAAAATCTAAATCTAAATCTAAAAATCTAAATCTAAATATTTTTAAGACAGAGCCTTGGTAAGGTATGTGTAATAAAGTTAACTGTTGCCATTGGATTTATTTAGTTTTATTAAATTGCATTTATGGAGATAAGTTGATAAGGATGAGACAAAGGAGGAAGTGACGTTTATGGATTATAGACTGTAAAATTCTTAAAAGGTCAAGAGCTCTTTTTGGATGATCGGATGACAAAATGCAGCAAAAGTGTGGAAAGTGTTTGGCAAAGACCCAAAGTAGGCCTTAGACCTTCAGAGTTATGCCTGATTCGAGTGGAAAAAGCCTTAGAAATGGAAGTGAGGAAAAAAAATCGCCTGAGAAATCACTGACTCAATCAGATAAATTTGATGTTCTCTTACAAGAGTTAAGAGAAATGAAGAAAAATATAAAGGAGGATTTGAAGCAAATAAATGATAAAATGGATAATATTTATTTATTTATTTATTTATTTATTTATTTATTTATTTATTTATTTATATTAAATTTATAGACCGCCCTTCTCCCTGAGGACTCAGGGCGGTGTACAGCTGGAATTAAAAAACACATAATATAAACAATAAGAACAATTAAAAATAGACTAATAAATTTCAGCTCAAATTAAAATACCAATCCCCATTAAATTTAAAATTTAAAATTTAAAATACTGCTTGAGCCAGCCCGGCTTGTTTGAAAAAGTAAGTTTTCAGGGCACGACGGAAGGCACTGAGGTCTGGGATTTTCCTTATCTCGGGGGGTAACTGATTCCAGAGGGTACGTGCCCCCACAGAGAAGGCTCTCCCCCTGGGGGTCACCAGCCTACATTGTTTGGCTGACAGCACCCCGAGGAGGCCCTCTCTGTGGGAGCGCACGGGTCGATGGGAGGTCGTCTGTGGCAGTAGACGGTCCCGTAAATAACTAGGTCCTATGCCATGGAGCGCTTTAAAGGTGATAACCAGCACCTTGAAACGCACCCGGAAGACCACTGGGAGCCAGTGCAGCTCGCGCAGGAGTGGTGTTGCATGGGAGCGCCACGTTGCTCCCATCACTACCCGCACGGCTGCATTCTGGACCAGTTGGAGCCTCCGGGTGCCCCTCAAGGGGAGCCCCATGTAGAGAGCATTACAGTAATCAAGGCGAGAGGTGACAAGGGCGTGAGTGACTGTGCACAGGGAATCCCGATCAAGAAAGGGCCGCAACTGGCGAATCAGGCGAACCTGACAGAAAGTCCCCCTGGTGACAGCCATCAGATGGTCCTCTAAGGACAGCTGCCTATCCAGGAGGACTCCCAGATTGCGAGCCCTTTCCGTGGGGGCCAAAGACTCGCCCCCAATAGTCAGCGATGGAGTCAACTGACTATATCGGGATGCTGGGAGCCACAGCCACTCAGTCTTGGAGGGGTTGAGCCTGAGCCTATTCCTCCCCATCCAGGTCCGCACAGCCTCCAGGCACTGGGACATCACTTCAAGGGCATCGTTGGGGTGGTCTGGGGTGGAGATGTACAGCTGAGTGTCATCAGCGTATTGATGGTATCTCACCCCAAAACCACGGATGATCTCGCCCAGCGGCTTCACATTAATGTTGAACAGAAGGGGCGAGAGGACCGATCCCTGCGGCACTCCACAGATGAGAGGCCTCGAGGTCGACCTCTGCCCCCCTGTCAACACATACTGCGACCGGTCGGAGAAAAAGGAGGAAAACCACCGCAACACGGTGCCTCCCACCCCCAGCTCTTCCAACCGGTGCAGCATGATACCATGGTCGATGGTATCAAAAGCCGCCGAGAGATCTAACAGGACCAGAACAGAGGAGCAACCTCTGTCCCGAGCCCTCCAGAGATCATCAACCAACGCGACCAATGCCGTTTCCGTGCTGTACCCAGACCTGAAACCTGACTGGAACGGATCTAGATAGGATGCTTCCTCCAAGAATTGTGGGAACTGTCGTGCGACCACACTCTCAACAACCTTCGCCATAAAGCGAAGGTTGGAGACAGGATGAAAGTTGGCTAATAATGCCGGGTCCAGGGACGGCTTCTTGAGGAGAGGCCTCACCACCGCCTCTTTCAAGGCAGCGGGGAAGTGACCCTCACTCAATGAAGCATTAATAATGCCCTGGAGCCAGCCACGTGTAACCTCCCGGGAAGCCAGTACCAACCAGGAGGGACACGGGTCCAATGAACATGTGGCTGCACTAAGTCTCCCCAAAATCTTGTCCACATCATCGGGAGTCACAGAGTCAAACTCTTCCCAGGTGATACTCTCAAGACTAGTCCTCGCCACCCTGCCCTGATCTACCCAGTCGGAGTCCAAGTCCCCCCGGATCTGCGCGATTTTGTCATACAGGTATTGTCCAAATTCTTCCGCCCTGCCTTCCAAGGGATCCTCCCGCACTCCCGGTTGGAGCAGGGAGCGAGTCACCCTAAACAGGGCAGCTGGACGATTCCCTGATGACGCAATAGAGGCGGAAAAGTAGTTAGACTTTGCCGCCTTTATCGCCACTAGGTAGGTCTTAATATGCGACCTTACCAGTGTTCGATCAGATTCAGCGCGACTGGCCCTCCAACCGCTCTCTAGGCGTCTTCTCCGGCGCTTCATTTCCCTCAGCTCCTCGGTAAACCAGGGAGCTGCACGGGATCGGCATCGGGTCAGAGGCCGTAAAGGCACGACACGGTCTAAGGCTCCACCAGCCGCCCGATCCCAGGCGGCTACTAGGTCCTCTGCCGAGCTGTGTGCCAGCTCCTCAGGAAATGGCCCAAGCTCCGTCTGGAACCTCTCAGGGTCCATCAGGTGCCTGGGGCAGACCCATATAGTAGGGTCCGCCTCCCTGCGGCGGGGTGTAGCGGTTCGAAGATCTAGGCGGAGGAGTGAGTGGTCAGACCATGACAAGGGTTTGATGTCTATATCCCCTACAACTCGACCACTCAACCACTGGCCAGAGACAAAAATTAAGTCCAGAGTGTGTCCTCCTCTGTGAGTGGGGTCATGCACTAACTGGGTCAGGTCCATGGCCGTCATGGAAGCCATGAACTCCCGGGCCGCCTCAGACGTTTCGCCAACGGATGGCAAGTTAAAGTCACCCATGACTAAAAGCCTGGGTGTCTCAACTGCCACCGTGGCTACCACATCGAGTAGCTCAGGCAGGGCTGTTGCTATGTGGCAGGGAGCCAGGTACGCAAGCAGCAAGCCCATCTGAACCCCATGACCCCAACTCACAAAGAGGGACCCACATCCGGCGATCTGTGGCACAGTGGTCTCCCTCGGACCCAGATCCTCGTTTATAATAACCGCCACCCCCCTGCCCCTCCCATAGGCCCTCGGTTGATGAAATGCTCTGAAACCTGGTGGGCACATTTCAGTCAGAGGGACACCACCCTCCGGGCCCAACCAGGTCTCCGTAATACCCGCCAGGTCCGCTCCCTCCTCGTGTATAAGGTCGTGAATGAGGGGGGCCTTATTTATTACGGACCTGGCGTTGCACAGCATCAGTCGAAGGCCTGGGTCCTGAGAATCTGCGCCACCTAGTAACTGGGCAGAGCCTTGGGGGCCGGGGCGAGCAATTGCTCTCAAATAGCGAGTGCGCCCCCCCAACACATGATGTGGCCCCCTACTCCCGTCGTATCTGCCCCTCCCATCTACCGTGCAGATGGTACAACCCTCCTGGATGTCGCTCCCCATTTTCTCCCCAGTCCCTCATTCTGCACCTCCCCAGCCGTTGCCCCGTGCCGGGCTATGCTCTGACCTTGGCGGATTTCCCCCCCATCCCCACTGGTCAACTGTCTAAAATTATTTAAGAAATAAATATTATTAACCCCCCTCCCACCCCTTAAAATCTTAAAAAATCTATCTAAAAAACCCCATAAACCCTTCCTTGCCCCATGCAATCTCTCTGGACTCCAAAGTCCGTCATCGAGATAAGCCCTTGGAAGTGTAAGGGGCCACACCTGCGAGAGGGGGGAATCTCGCAGGGCGAGGAGTTCTGACACTGTATACATCGGATCATCATGGGTAGGGATAGTCCAAGGTTAGGAGACGCCAGATGTTATGACATGGGGAAATTCCAGTCCCTGGCTCAGGCCACCAGTCCATTGCCCTCTCACAGTAATGGAAAAGAAGGAGGTACGCGCCATTCGACCCACGGAAGATTCTTGGCCAGCCATCCTCTCACGAGACCGGCCCGTAGAACTTGGATGACAACTCGGTGGTGAAGGTAGTCGTATTCCGCCTCCCAACGGCCTGAGTCCCTAGGTCCGGTGCCCCATGCAGGTTAGGAGAGCCTAAGGTCCAGTCCCCTAGCTCAAAAGGAGGTTTTAGGTCGAAAAAAAGAGATTGGGTGAGGGGAAATCTTCCATAGGCAGGAGTTTCAGAGGCGGCAAGATGAAAAGAAGGGGGGAGTGGGAGTAATTCAGCAAGCCAGGATAGCGGGGTAGCTATGACCTTAGACAGGCCTACAAGGGCCCCAGCTGGTCCAAGGAAGGAAGGGGGGGGGGGAGAATTCAGGTCGTAAAACCCAAGTCATCTTCCAGCCCCCTCAACCCCTCAACTTCCATTTTGGTGGAATAATGCTCCCCAGTTCTTCCCCCCCCACATTCATCTTAAAGGGGGGGGTCTCCAGGTCCGTATGGGGTAGCCCACCCCCAGGCTAACACACTCCAGTCGCCTGGGAATGTCCATTGGGTAGCTGATAAAAGTCCCACGCCGCCTCAGCAGATCGAGTGGGGTCTATAGGCCTTCAGGAGCTGCCCCCGACATCGGCTGCCCTCCCCGTGACCACCGTCACGGCCGCCGCCGCCACCGTCACCGCCGCCGCCATTGGCCCTTCCGCGGTCGCCCCAGCCCACTTGGCCTCTCCAGATGTCATACAAGGCCTCCAGGGGCATAGGGAGCCTCCGCAGGGGTCTCCAGCGTATGAATGTAAGAATAACAGATTTGGTGAAATAAAGTCAGGATATGACACAAAATATTACAGAAGTGAGAATTCAGATTGGAGAACATGATAGGGTGTTAAAAAGCCAGAAGACTATGATGCATCAGGTGAAAAAGGATTTGATCGAGATACGGGACCGTCAGCACCGTGTCAGTTTTGGAAGCCATATTAGCACCGGAAGCTTCCATGGTGCCACCTTCTTGTGTGTGGGAAAGTAGGAGGGGGTATTTAGTAGAAAGAATGTAGTTAGACAAAATAGCATTCTTCTTTTCGGTCAAGGTCAGGACAATCCTGCATCTGGAGAAGGAGTGGTTGGAGTGATGTCTCGAGATGGGACAGATGGTGATTGGACCATGTGATGGACTAATGAGTGAGGGGATAGTTTTGGGGGTTTTGATTTACTGAGGGGAAACCCAGAACTCTCAGATTCGGGTTTTCCCAGATGTGCCAGTATACCTACTGTCAGGCTTGCCTCCGTTCAAAGCTCAAGAAAGAAAAAACCCAACTCCATGTTTATAGAGAAAGGTACTTTTACTGAGTATGAACTGAATGCAGTGAAAAAAAAGGCAAAGTCTGAGGCAATAGGCACGAAAATTACATATTGAATACATCCCCCCAGATCCCTCCCCCCACAGTCCCAAGGCATATGTCCAATCCACATCTCCCCAAGGTGTCATGTGGGGTACTTCCTTAGGCAGCCCCATCTATCTGGTATGCCAGAACGTTTGACCTCGGCAGTTATCAGTTCTTCTCTGCAGCTGCTAAAGAAACAGCAAGAATATCCCTCCCTTTTCCAAAATGTCTCCACCAGCTCACTTCCCCCCCTCCCAAATACCATCAATACCTCCTCCCTCCCATTACAATGGCAGCCGAAAGCAAGCAAGCAGAATGAGGCTGACCCCTACTCTAATAAATGGAACTTTGAGAAAATGTTTGTGCTAAGTCTGGACACAAAAAGAGAAGCAGGACGATCGTAGTGAAGTAAAACAACCGTTTATTGCAGGCAACAAGGAACAACAACAAACTAACTACGAACTGAGAACTGCCCGAGGCTGCAGCTCCTTTTCCCGGGAGCTGTCCAGCCTGTCAGCCACTGACACTTGATCATTTTCCCGCCGGCAGGAAAATGAACCAATGAGTGAAGGCTGATGTAAGACTCACTCCTACTTGCATATTCAATACCCCTCCCAATGAATGAAGGCTGATGTAAGACTCACTCCTACTTGCATATTCAAAACTCCTCCCTTCTGGATGAGAGTTATCCAATCAAAATGTGTTACGAGACGTAGTCACGTAAGTAGGTGGGCCTTCTATGGGTGCGCCCTGACCTCCGCAGCTCATTTGACTCGGCGTCGATGGTCTGAGCAGGCAAACCTTCTGTCGCTCCTGCCTCCACCTGTGGAACTGCCTAGAACCTTTCCGGAGGCCTGACTGGTTCTGCGGTTTGGATTATTTCCATGACTCCTGGTCGGACCCCTGGTTCCTCAGAGACCCTTCTCTGGACTCCTGTTTCCTCAGCTAAGTTATTGTGTTTGGCTTGAGTATAGTGTGGGGAAGTGAGTTAATTGTGCATTAGTATTTCTAGTTGTCAGGGCCTGGTCTGACTCTGTTTGTTTATGGGCACTGTGTGTCCTTCCTCCCTGGAGCTGGTCAATGTGCCTTCTCCAGACCTTACCGTCCTCTAATTCTATCTGGTAAGATCGGGGACCTGTGATCTGGGTTACCCTTCCTGGTATCCACATAGTACCCCCTGTATAGCTGTGGGCATATACTGGGTCTCCCACGCTGAATGACCGGCATTTTCTGGTGGAGTCTATGGGTACTTCTGCACTGTATTGGGGGTGCAGTTTGTCTAACTTTGACCTTAATTTCCTACCCATCAGTAGTTCTGCTGAACTTCTGTGTGTCGTTGCACTGGGGGTGATGTGCTGAATGAATAGTAAGGTGTCTATTTTTGTTTGCCAATCTCCCGGTCCCATCCTGGTTAATGTTTCTTTTGTGGATCTCACCATCCTTTCTGCTTGACCATTAGTGGCTGGATCCCCTGGCGCAGAGAGGGCATGGCTGATCCCTTGTTCAGCTAAGAACATCTCAAATGGATTGGCTGTAAATTGGGGCCCATTGTCAGACACCACTACGTCTGGTAATCCATGCGTTGTGAATAGTTCCCTCAGTACCTTAATAACAGCTTCTGCTGTGGTTGTGGCCATGATTGTTACTTCCAGCTACTTGGAATAGGCGTCTACTACTATGAGGAATGTTTTCCCTTGTACTGGCCCTGCGAGGTCTATGTGTAATCGGGACCAGGGTGCCCTGGGTGTGTCCCATTCTTGTGTGGGTGCGATGGGTGGTGCCGGCCTGGTTTCCTGGCACGGCTTACATGTGGCGACCCAAGCCTCTATCTCTCTATCCATCCCCAGCCACCACACATAGCTCCTAGCTAATACTTTCATCCTCACAATTCCTGGGTGCCCCACATGCAATGCTTCCAACACAGCTTCCCTTAAGGTTTGTGGTATAACAACTCTATCCCCCCATAACAAACACCCCTTCATTGCCGACATTTCTGTCTGCTGGAATTTAAATGGTTTAAGTTCATCCCCCAATGTTCCATTTGGCCACCCCCTCCATGCCCAGTTTAAAATTGGTGCCAAAGTTCTGTCTTTTGCCGTTTGCCTTGCTATTTCGGCCACCGTGATGGGGCCCTTCACGATTTCTTCTATTTGGAGGATTTATGATGCCGATGCAGGGTCCTCCACCAGGTTGGGGAGTGGGCATCGGCTGAGGGCATCTGCGTGGTCGATGGTTTTTCCGGGTCGGTGTATCAGACGGTATTTATATGCAGCCAAAAAACCAGTCCATCTTGTCATCCTGGGTGACAATATGTTCGGGGTTGGTTGGTCTCCTGCAAGGATACCTAGAAGTGGCTTATGGTCCGTGATGAGTTCAAATTCTCTTCCGTATAGGTATTCGTGAAACCTTTTCACCCTGGCGACTGCAGCCAATGCTTCTTTATCTATTTGACTGTAATTCCGTTCACCTTTTGACAGTGTCTTGGAATAAAATACAATCAGAGCTTCCTTGCCGTTTGGTAGTCGGTGGCTGAGGACAGCGCCAATGCCAAAGGGGGAGGCGTCGCAGGTCAGGATGAGGGGTAAAATGTCATTGTATTGTACTAATACGCGGTTTGATGTTAAAAATCCTTTTATTTCTGTGAAGGTAGAAGTTTCTTTATGTCCCCAATGCCAGGCTGCCTTCTTATCCAATAGCCTATGGAGTAGTTCAGCAACGGTTGCTTTCTGCGGCAAGAAGATACTATAAAAATTCAATAGTCCTAAGAATGCCTGCAGTTCTGTCTTATTTTTTGGTGTAGGGGCTTACTTAATTGCCTTCAGCTTGCTGTTGGTGGGGTGAATGCCCAATTCTTCTATGAGATACCCCAGAAACTTGACCTGGGGTACAGCTATCTGGCATTTTTCCCTCTTTACTTTAAGCCCTGCTTCCTGGAAACGGCTCAGGGCTATTCTTAATCGGTGGCTGAGTTGTTCCATATTATCTGCTGCCAGAAGGACGTCATCGAAATATGGAACTACTCCCGGGATGCCCTGCAGAAGGCGCTCCATTAAGCTCTGGAACAACCCAGGTGCCTCACTAACTCTGAATTGCAATCTGTTGCATTTTAATGCCCCCCTGTACGTGACTATAGTTTGCGCATCTGCTGTGGTGGCATCTACTGGTGACTGTTGGTACGCGTGGGCCAGGTCGAGTTTGGCAAAAATTTTGCCTTTGCCCAATGAATGCAACAGATGCTGAACCACTGGCATGGGATATGTGCTCTGTTGCAATGCTTTGTTAATTGTACATTTATAATCAGCGCAGATGCACACAGACCCATCTGGCTTAATTGGCATGACAATTGGGGTCTCCCACCTGGTGTGATCGATTGGCTCCAAAATTCCCTGTGCAATTAGCTTGTCTAGTTGATCATCTATTTTGGGCCTGAGAGCAAAAGGAACTCGCCGCGGCTTTAGTCGGACAGGGGCAACTTGGGGGTCTAGGCTAAATGATATAGGGGTCCCCTTGTACTTGCCTAGAGTCCCGTCAAAGACGTCGCTGAATTCTCGTATTATGTCCTCGATGCTGTCCTGGTGATGATGGATGCCTGTTATAACCAAGCCTAGGGCATCGAACCATTCTACCCTGAGTAGGCTGGGTAGGTCTTTGTGCACTATTGTGAGTTGTAGGGGTTCTTTGAATTTCTTGAAGCTTATTTCAAAGAGTCCGCTCCCGATCACTGGTATATGTTTCCCTTGGTAGTCCTTCAGCAGTGTTCTTTGTGGTTTTAATTTCTGCCTGGTGATTCCCGAGATCGCTTTCTTGATCATAGTCCAGGACACAATGGACATATAGGAACCCGTGTCCACCTCCATGTTGCATGGGGTTCCCTCTATTTTCACGGTGATATGAAATTTTCTGGACTTATATGCATCAGAGTGCCCTACTATTGTCTGATGTATTCTGCTGCAAGCTCTCGCAAATTCGCAACAAAATCAATTATTGTCTCAGCCACCTGTTGGTCTCTGTGGTAAAACCTGTGTCAGCAGGCTAGTGGGGAGGCAGATGGTGCGTAATGGTCCTTGAGGATGTCCTGCAGCTTTCGCCATTCGATGGTTTCAACATCTGTGGGTGCTGCCAGGGACTTTGCCATCTTGTAGATTCGTGGTCCACAGTAGGTCAAGAAAAGAGCCCTTTTCTTGGGATCCGACAAATCTTGTAGATTGTTGCATTCCATGAACATCCGAAATCTGCCCATGTATGAAGACCATTCTTCAGTGGTAGGGTTGAAATGTGCTGGTGGAGCGTGTGTGGTCATTGTGTAATGGCCGATGCAGTCCTGAGGTTTTTGCGAAGATGGCCGTGGATGCCATGAGGTTGATCCATCCTTTGATCTCTCTCAGTATCCCACCTTTGTCACCAGTGTTAAGTCTGGACATGAAAAGAGAGGCAGGACAATCGTAGTGAAGTAAAACAACCATTTATTGCAGGCAACAGGGAACAACAACAAACTAACTACGAACTGAGAACTGCCCGAGGCTGCAGCTCCTTTTTCCGGGAGCTGTCCAGCCTGTCAGCCACTGACGCTTGTTCATTTTCCTGCCGGCGGGAAAATGAACCAATGAGTGAAGGCTGATGTAAGACTCACTCCTACTTGCATATTCAATACCCCTCCCAATGAGTGAAGGCTGATGTAAGACTCACTCCTACTTGCATATTCAACACCTGTGAGGTAGGCTGGTGGAGAGAGTCCTGCTGATGTAAGATTATCTCATGGCTGAATTCACATATCACCTTAAGCTAAAATTTGGTTTGTTTACTTCTGGATGAGAATGGCTGGCTGCCTGGCTGGTTGGGGAATTCTGGGAGTTGAAGTCCACAAGTCTTAAAGTTGCCATGTTTGGAGACCCCTGTTTTAAGGGGACATTTACTGTGTGGTGAGAATCAATTTATGCCAGCCTGCCCTAACCTATTATGGCCTGGAACTTTAAAAGAACACTGGATCACTGCACATCATCACACTAAAGAGTGAGGGAAGCCCCCCTCTCCTAGAAGAATGAAATATTTTGAGAAATATTAAAAAAAGGGCAGAATATTATATTTCCCTAGATGAGAAATGGAGAAACATGTTTTTTTAGAGGGAGGAAGCAGCCCCAATCTCCTTGCCCCCAAGCAGAAACCAAGGAGGCACCTTTTAGAAATGCAGATTTGGTAATCCATTCAAGACAAGATATTTTGAAACTCCCTGCAGCAAAGTCTGAACAAAGGCTTTGCCCCTCTCCCAAGATCCAAAACAGGATGAAAGCCATTAAGCCACAATAGGAATTGCCCAACACCCTTGCAGAACACAAGCCCCTTCATTGCATGACTCCAGAGTAGTCCAAACTTCACCTGGGAGCTCAGATAAACAATAAGCCAGAGGTTGACCAGATTAGCTCAGACAAGCACCTAGGATTTGCAACCCCCCCCTCTTTTGCCTATAGAGCCAACTATGACCCCTACATAACCCCTACATGACCCCATAGGAATCTGACAACAGCCAATAGAATATTAAAGGACATGTTCTTTCACAGGAACAGGAAGCTCAAATACAAAGCCCAAAGAAGGTATAACCCCTCCCCAACTCCATTTTGTCAGCTGCCCAGAACCACAAACTCATGTGGTTCTGCTCCATCAATAAACCATCTTTCCAATCAGCCTCCATGTTTCCAGTGTCTTTCTCCCAGCTTGGAACTGAACCAGATGGATATTTCTTCCTACAAGAGCAAGAGCAAAGCTGCTTTGGCTATAATCAAGAGATTAACTCTCTTGAAAACCTCTTGTTGCTTTCCAAGTTCAGATCTCGCTTCTCACTTGGTTCACCAGCAGCCAAGTGTTGGCCTTCCTCACTACTCGCATTTGCCCAGACCTTGTACGAGACATCCTGTTATCACTTGAGTAATTTGTGCTGCTAAATTTGTGCTGTCTTATTGCTTCAAAAATGGGGCCAGGTCGTTCCACAGGGAAGAGGCAGTGAGCTTTGTAGGTAAAGCATGTGCTCCAAAACCAACAGCAGATGGAAGGCTGCTTGTTTGCTCAACTTGATATGGCGTGTGTGCATGCATGCAGCCACACAACCATTTTTAGGGAAAGCTGGATTGAGGCTACATTCCCAACTCTGATTATTTTAAAGCAAGGCTTTTAAAATAAGATGTTTTCTTTTCTCAAAGATGATAGTTGGAAGCTGGGCAGAGGGAAGAGGTATGGGCAGAAACCCAGTGGAAAACAAAAATACAGAGGCTGTGTGTTCAGCCCTCCTCTTTCTTGGGATGCCTTTATTCTTAGCATGAGGTGTGAAACTAATCAGCACTCTTGCAAGAGACATCTGCTGTGAGACTCAGAAATAAAGCCGGAGAGGCCCTGCCCAGCGCTGCTAAGCTCTCTCAAAGCTTTGTTATCTCTCTCTTATTCTCTGGCTGATGAAAAGAACAGCACTGCCAATGCTTGTTTGGGCTGAGCCAGTTTGATTCAATGGTTAAGATCAGGAGTGGGGGAACTAGAGTTCTAGTCCTATTGTAGGTATGGAAGCCAGCTGGCCATTCATTCGCTCTCAGCCCTAGAAAGAAGGCAACAGCAAGAAACCTCTCTTGCCCAAAAAAAAAAGCATGGACTTTTAGTTCTCAACTTACAACAGTTCATTTAGTGACCATTCAAAGTTACAACAGCACTGAAAAAACAGACTTATGACTGTTTTTCACACTTATTGACCATTGCAGCATCCCCACAGTCACATGATCAAAATTCGTATGCTTGGCAACCGGTTCATATTTATGACGGTTGCAATGTCCCGGGTTCATGTGATCCCCTTTTGTGATGTTGTGACAAGCAAAGTCACCGGGGAAGCCAGATTCACTTAACAACCAGGTTACTAACTTAACGGCAATGATTCACTTAACAACTGTGGTAAGAAAAAATGTAAAATGGGGCAACACTCACTTAGCCACATAAATGTTGGGCTCAATTGTGGTCGTAAGCTGAGGACTACCTGTACTTGCCAGTATTGGAAGAAATGTCTATCTGGGTTCAGTTCCAAGTGGGGAGAAAGACACTGGAAACATGGAAGCTGATTGGAAGGATGGTTTAATGGAGCAGAACTATTAAGCACATGGTCCTGATGCAGTTGAACACATGGAGTGAAGAGAGAGTTATATTTATTCCCTCTCTTGGCCCTTGCCCTAGAGCTTCCTGTTCCTGTGCAAGAAATGTATCCTATTGGTTGTCAGACTCCCGGGGGGCTATGCAGGGGTCCAGCTAACCTTGTAGGCTGTCTGTGTCCCAGGCTTGGTTGAATCTTTCTGGATGATGATGTAATGAAGAGGCTTGTGTTCTGAAAGGGTGTTGAACAATTCCTATTATTCCTTAATGGCTTTGTCCTGGTTTGGATCTTGAGTGAGGGTTAATCCTATCACCCTGGAGCTGAAGGCCTTTTGTCTTGTAGATAAGATGGCCCAGTTTTTCTGGGGCTATTAACAAAGGTGGGGGCTGCTTTCCAAGAGCATGTTTCTCCTTTTCTCATCCAGGGAAATATAATATTCTGCCTTTTTAATATTTCCTACAATATTTCATTCCTCTAGGAGAGGGGTGGGTGCTAACTTTCTACACCAGGATCAAGACTTACTCAAAACAAAAACAGGTGTATTTAATTTCAGCCAGTGGGGCCAAGGCTACATCAGAGATTGCTTTGAGGCTGAGGTTTGCTGGTCCCCTCCTTCTAAGGAACTGGCTCCCAGTGAGCTTTGCCCAGAGACCCCTTCTGCTGGGTTCATGCCAGATTATACCCAATTCCAATACCTTGATGAGGATCAGGAAACGCTCCTACTATATACTCCAAGAGAGTTTCTTCATGGCCAGACTTATCAAAAATGATACCCCTTCCCCATAGTGATATTCCTTATCAGCTTGTAGGGGTCTCAGTGTGGTTGGCTAATAAGGGAACAAGGTAATACCCATCAATATAAAAGGCAGGAGGAACAACGAGACAGTGATTAAAGGACAGCAGCAACAAAAATCTCCCCACAGCCTTTGAAATCCAGGATTAAGAGTTGAGGAAATTAAATTGTCATTCTACAATAATAGGGTTAACTCTGTTAGAGTGGGGGCATTAAGAACACATGTATTGCATTGATTTTGAATATTCTGTCCACATATGGACAAGGTGAGGGGGGAAGCCCCTCTTGCATACTTTATGAAGGCTGCTCTGATCTTCCCATAGATCAAGAAAGGGCAAAGCATAAGGATGTAACAAACTACTGTACTACTTGTTTCCTCATTATCTATTTTCCAACTGAGGAAAGGGATAAATTATGTAACTGAAAAATCCCCCTCCATTTCCCCAAAGCAACAGAATGGTCCCTCTGATTTACCTGGATACGGGCAGCCAGCAAGGGATCTGTTTCCTGGTGATATGTGGACACCTACAATAAGTGGCTGGTGGCTTTTTATAAAGCAAGGGGATCACAACAGTTCATTTAATGATCGATCAGTTATAATGGCACTGAAAAAAGTGACTTATGACCGTTTTCACCCTTATGGCTGTTGCATCATCCCATTGGTCATGTGATCAAAATTTGGATGCTTTGCAATTGGTTCATATGTATGACGTTCGCAGTGTCCCCCAGTCACCTGATCGCCTTTTGCGATCTTCTGCCAAGCAAAGTCAATGGGGAAGGCAGATTCACTTAACAACTGTGTTACTACCTTAACAACGGCAGTGATTCTCTTAACAATGGTGTCAAGAAAGGTGGTAAAATTGGGCAAAACTCACGTGACTGAGCTGAAGAAGCTTCTTGAATGAGAAGCAAAACGTCTTCAAAGAAAAACCAGAAAGTCCAGTTGCCTCTTGAAAAAGCAGCTTTGGGTCACTTGACAAATGTTTCACTTAGCAACAGAAATTTTGGGCTCAATTGTAGTTCTCAGTCGAGGACTACCTGTACATTCAAACTCCTGTTCCAAGTTTGCCCATGACTTGCAGAAGCAATTGGGGGGAGTAAGATTAAGTCCAAAATGTGTTTATGAAAATGCTCTACACTTGGGATGTACTTAACATACCTGTACAATCATAGTCTTTGGCACTTATGGCCACTGTGTGCCAAAGACACTGGTGTTTTTGGCACTTTAGTTACAAGAGGTTCATATAGAGGTTCTGTCAGCATAGGTCAACCATTCTCAGCTTCTCCTTTGGATGTGCCAAGATTAAAACTGGATTTCCAGCCAGCATGTCCAATAATGTTCCCATCTTAGCTGGGAATTTACGAGTTTTAGTCAGGGAGTAGGGCATCAACCAAGTCAAGATGCTGGCCACAACCATGCAATTTAAGCCCTGCCTCTTTGATTGTGGCTGCCATCTTGACTTTTTTGACTCCCCCCTTGCTGATACCCTGGCTGTAACCTTAACCCTTCTGCAGCATTCAAGGCTGGGGAAGGAGCAGAATTTCCCCTTACCTATGAGTAGTCCTTGACTTAAAACAGTTTGTTTAGTGACCATTTGAAGTTACAGTGGCACTGACAAAAGTGACTTATGACCATTTTTCACACTTGCAGTATCCCCATGGTCATGTGATCAAAATTCAGATGCTTGGCAACTGACTCGTATTTATGACAGTTGCTGTGTCTCAGGGTCATGTGATCACCTTTTGCAACCTTCTGACAAGCAAATTCAGTGGGGAAGCTAGATTCACTTAAGAACTATGTGACTAACTTAACAGCTGCAGGAAGGTGGAAAAAAAGAATTTTAAAAAGCCGAGGGGAGGAGGGGAGGGCAACCGCGCCTCCTGGGCTTTGACTTTATGCGCTGCCACTAAAGCAGCAAGTTAAAAAACAAAAATGGAGAGGGGAGGGGAGGAAAGAAGGCGATCCGTCAAGGCAGCCATGGCACGTCAAGAAGCCTGGCTGTTTCAGACTTTAAGCCTCACGATACAGGCAACACCGTGCGCTCCTGTTGGCCCACAAGGGGAAACTGACTGGCTGGCTGGCGGGCAGGCAGACAGGCCGGCCATCGTGGAAATGGGGAAGGGTTAAACGCTGCAAAACAGTGGAAGGGGGGGGCGAGAGAGAGAGAGCAAGCGGCCACGTTCCTGCCCCCCCGCTTTCTGTTGGCTTCATCTGCGCACACATCAGCAAAACAGACGCTTAGAACATGGGCCTCGATCCCACCTGCTGCTGCTGCTGCTGCTGCTGCTGCTGCTGCTGCCGCTGCCATGGGATGCATCCTCTGGGAGAACACGCGCCGTTTGGCTGCTTTTGCTTCCCTTCTATTAAAGCTGGCAGCGCCTTGGGAAAGAGAAGAGGGGAGAAGTCTCGAGCCCCACAGGCAATGTGAGGAGAATGGCAAACTCGTGGAGATGGGGGGAGGGGGGGAAAGAAGATTGAAGAGAGCGAGGCTGCAACAGAGAGAGAGAGAGAGAGAAGAGGGTAGTCGTGATGTTGGCGCTCAGGGCCGCGACGTGAGCGGTCTCGATAAAAAGATCTGTGCTTCTCGTTATCAAAATCCAAGTGGAACTGAGGATCCCTGCCACCTGGAACCACCGGGAAATGTGACGCACGGAGGCCGACAACCTCCGAAGGGTGGGGGTTGGCAGGTGGGGGTTGGCGGGTGGGTGGGACTACATTTGGTGTATAAGATGCACCCAGATTTTCACCCTGGTTTTTTGGGGGAAAAGGTGCGTCTTATACTCTGAAAAATATGGTATTTTCCCTAAGGGAGAAACATGTTTCTAAAGACATAAATTCAGAGCATCAACTCCCTGACAAGCCCCCCCCAGCAGATATTTTGGTGCCAACCTATCTACAAGACAAAAGGCCTGGCCATCTTATCTACAAAACAAAAGACCTTCACCCTCATGACATAATAGGATTAGCCCTCACTCAAGATCCAAACCAGGACAAAGCCATTAAGCCTTGGATAGTACAGTGGTCTAAAGCCCTGTTATTAACATCAGCTGCCTGCAATTATTGCAGGTTCGAATCTCACCAAGGCTCAAGGTTGACTCAGCCTTCCATCCTTTCTAAGGTAGGTAAATTGAGGACCCAGTTTGTGGGGGCAATAAGCTGACTTTGTATAAATATACAAAAGTATGAAAGCTATTGCTTAGCACATTGTAAGCCGCCCTGAGTCTCCGGAGAAGGGCGGCATATAAATCAAATTTTTTAAAAAAAGCCATAATAGGAATTGCCCAACACCCTTTCAGAACACAACCCTCTTCATCACATCATCACCCAGCAAGATTCAACCAAGCCTGGGACTCAAGACAACCTACAAAGTTACCCCTGCATAGCCCCCTGGGAGTCTGACAACCAGTCAGAATACATGCCCTTTCCACAGGAACAGGAAGTTCAAATTCAAAGCCCAAGAGAGGGTATACTTTATTTATTTTATTTTATTTTATTTTATTAAATTTATATACCGCCCTTCTCCCCGAGGGGACTCAGGGCGGTGAACAGCCATAAATAAAAAACATATGTACAAAATTTAAAAACCAAATAAAACCGAATTAAACATTGGCCCCAATACTTTAAAATCCCAATTTACAATATTAAAACATTAAAATATTAAAACCCCCAAATTAAAATTTTTTCAATTCAAAATTTCTAAAATTCTTTTACGACGGAAGGGGAAAAGGGAAGAATTAGGCCAGGCCCGCCTGGTGGAACAGGAAAGTTTTTAACTCACGGCGGAAGGCACGAAGATCCGGGATCCTCCGTAACTCTGGGGGGAGCTCGTTCCAGATAGTGGGTGCCCCCACAGAGAAGGCTCTCCCCCTGGGGGCCGCCAGCCGACATTGTTTGGCCGACGGCACCCGGAGGAGCCCCTCTCTATGGGAACGTACCGGTCGGTGGGAGGCAATTGGTGGTAGTAGGCGGTCCCGTAAGTACCCGGGTCCTAAGCCATGGAGCGCTTTAAAGGTGGTAACCAACACCTTGAAGCGCACCCGGAAGACCACCGGGAGCCAGTGCAGCTCGCGCAGGAGGGGAGTAACATGGGAGCGCCATGTCGCTCCCATCACCACCCGCGCGGCCGCACTCTGCGCCAGTTGGAGCCTCCGGGTGCTCCTCAAGGGGAGCCCCATGTAGAGAGCATTACAATAGTCCAGGCGAGAGGTGACGAGGGCGTGAGTGACCGTGTGTAACGAGTCCCGATCCAGAAAGGGACGCAACTGGCGGATCAGGCGAACCTGATGAAAAATCCTCCCGGTCACGGCCGTCAAATGCTCCTCAAAAGACAGCCGCGAATCCAGGAGGACGCCCAAGTTGCGCACCCTCTCTGCCGGGGCCAATGATTCACCCCCGATAGTCAGCGATGGTACCAGCTGGCTATATCGGGACGTCGGAAACCACAGCCACTCGGTCTTGGATGGGTTGAGTCTGAGCCTGTTCCTCCCCATCCAGATCCGCACGGCCTCCAGACACCGGGACATCACTTCAAGGGCATCGTTGGGGTGGTCTGGGGTGGAGATGTACAGCTGGGTGTCATCAGCGTACTGGTGATATCTCACCCCAAAACCACGGATGATCTCGCCCAGCGGCTTCACATAAATGTTGAACAGGAGGGGCGAGAGGACCGACCCCTGAGGCACCCCACATATAAGGGGTCTCGGAGTCGACCTCTGCCCCCCTGTCAACACCGACTGCGACCGGTCAGAGAGAAAGGAGGAGAACCACCGTCACACAGTGCCTCCCACCCCTAACTCTTCCAACCGGTGCAGCATGATACCATGGTCGATGGTATCAAAAGCCGCTGAGAGATCTAACAGGACCAGGACAGAGGAACAACCCCTGTCCCGGGCCCTCCAGAGATCATCAACCAACGCGACCAATGCCGTTTCCGTGCTGTACCCGGGTCTGAAACCCGACTGGAACGGATCCAGATACGTCGTTTCATCCAGGTACCGGGGAAGCTGTTGCGCAACCACACTCTCAACAACCTTCGCCAGAAAGCGAAGGTTGGAGACCGGACGATAATTTACCAACATTGCTGGGTCCAGGGAAGGCTTCTTGAGGAGAGGCCTCACCACCGCCTCTTTCAAGGCGGCGGGAAAGTCACCCTCACCCAGCGAAGCATTTATAATCCCCTGGAGCCAGCCTCGTGTCACCTCCCGGGAAGCCAGTACTAACCAGGAGGGGCACGGGTCCAATAAACAAGTGGTCGCGTTCAGCCTGCCCAGAATCCTGTCCACATCCTCAGGGGTCACAGGATCAAACTCAGTCCAGATAACACTCACAAGACCTGCCCCTGTCTCTCTCCCCGGGACTACCCAGTCGGAGTCCAAGTCTTCCCGAATCTGAGTGATTTTGTCATACAGATACTGAACAAAATCCTCAGCTCTACCCTCCAAGGGGTCCTCCCGCGCTTCCTGATGAAGTAGGGAGCGGGTCACCCTGAAGAGGGCGGCTGGGCGATTATCTGATGACGCAATAAGAGCAGCAAAATAATTACATTTAGCTGCTTTTATCGCCACTAAGTAATTCCTAATATGGGATCTCACTAGTGTCCGGTCAGATTCAGAACGACTGGTTCTCCAACTACTCTCTAGGCGTCGTTTCCGGCGCTTCAACTCCCTCAACTCCTCGGAAAACCAAGGAGCCAATTGAGATCGGCGCCGGGTCAGAGGCCGCAAAGGCACAACCCGATCCAGAGCACCCGTAGCCGCCCTATCCCAGGCGGCCACCAGGTCTCCGGTCGAGGCGTGTGCCAGAGCCTCAGGAAATGGCCCAAGCTCCATCTGGAACCTATCAGGTTCCATCAGGCGCCTGGGGCGGAACCAACTAACAGGCTCCGCCTCCCTGCGGCAGGGTGCGGCGGTTTGAAAGTCAAGACGAAGGAGAGAGTGATCTGACCATGACAAGGGCTCGATGACTAAGTCCCCTATCTCAAGGTCACTCAACCACTGTCCAGAGACAAAAATCAGATCCAGTGTGTTTCCCCCCGTGTGGGTAGGGCCATGAATTAACTGGGTCAGGTCCATAGCTGTCATGGAAGCCATGAACTCCCGAGCCACCTCCGACGTCTCGCCGACAGATGGGAGGTTGAAATCCCCCATGACCATAAGTCTAGGGGTTTCAACTGCCACCGCGGCGATAACGTCAAGGAGCTCGGGCAGGGCTGCTGCCACATGGCAGGGAGCCAGGTACGTGACCAGCAAACCCATCTGAACCCCATGACCCCACTTCACAAGGAGGGACTCACAACCGGTCGTCTGAGGAACTGTGGCCTCCCTCGGTCTCAGACCTTCTTTAATAACAACCGCTACTCCCCCGCCCCTGCCCTGTAACCTTGGCCGATGGAATGCAAGGAAACCTGGTGGGCACATTTCAACGAGGGGAACCCCCCCCTCCTGGCCCAACCAGGTCTCCGTAATACCTGTCAGGTCCGCTCCCCCCTCACAAATAAGATCACAAATGAGGGGGGCTTTATTTACTACGGACCTGGCATTGCATAACATCAGCCGAAGGATCGGGCCCTGAGGATCTGTGCAACCTGGGGAACGGGTGGAGTCTTGGGGGCCGGAGCGCGCCACCGCTCGTAAACAGCGGGTGCGCACTCCCCTGACTCGATATGGCCCCCTACTCCCGCCATATCTACCCCTCCCACTCACGGTAGTGATGTTCCAGACACTATCCAGACAACCTCTAGCTCCCCTCTCACCCCCAGGATCCCCTCCTCCCATGCCATGATTCCTTACCAGGCCTGCCCTTCCCCCTCCCCTCCCCTCCCTCCCCTCCCCCTCCCCAGAACCCCTTAAAAATTTAGTTAATTTAGTTAATGACAATTTTAAAAAACCCCTTAGCCCCCTCTTGGCCGCATGCCACCTCTCGGGGTTCCAAAACCCGTCATCGAGGTAGGCCCTTGATAAAATAGAAGGCCAATCCTGCGAGAGGGGGGAATCTCGCAGACCAAGAAGTTCAGCTGCCGAGTACATGTTGCTTCAAGAGGATAGGTGACCACATCCCCGGGTCTACATAAAAGATAAAAAAGGTCCAGGGGAACGCAAATAAAATGGGGGCATCCACAATCCGAGTCCCAGACGACTGTTCCCTCACAACAGTAAACAGGGTCTCTAGCCAAGTCGACATAGTTCAAGGGGGATACAATCCAACCGCCCTCTCACAGTGGTTGGTCAGATGGTCAGATGGTCAGTCCCCTCTACTGGTGCAAGGCAGTAATAAACCAGTGCAGGCTATCGAGCACAATCCAAGGGGATTAAAGTCCAAAACCGCCCTCTCACGGTGGTTGGTCTGATGGTCAGTCCCCTCTGGTAGTGAGATGGAAAAATACACTGGCTCCCATAGCAACCCCACATAAGTGACAGTTCCCCAACGACTAGGGGGGGAGCTAAGATGGAAACAAGCCATGGTTTAGGTATCAGCGAGTCAAAAGGCTCAGATGGAAATAAGCCATAGTCTAATTGTCAGAGAGTCGATAGGTGGCAGCTGTTCCAGGATGGACAAAGTCCCAAAGGGGAATGGTAGAAAATAGGGGGGAGGAAAAAAAAACTCCCACCCCCAGCCTCCATAATCACGATGGAGACCTCCCAAGATTTACGGGGGGTTGTCCCATCCCCTGGGTAGCCCTCCTATAGGTCTTAGTCAATCCGGAGCATGAATGTATGTCTGCCACGTTTTCTTCTTGTCTCGGCGATCCCATCGTCCACAGTAGCCAGGCTAACGAAACTAGGAGCAGGCGTTCCCCTCCCCACCATCACCGGCTGGCCACCATTTCGGCTGCAGCAGCTGCAGCCAAGAATCGCCGTTTCCCATTGCTGCTGCCGTTGCCTGAACCGGAAAGTTCTGGCAGCGCCCCAGGTCTCACAAGGGAATCCAGCAGTCCCCACGGCATCCAGAAGAAACCCCCAGAGCCTAAGGGGGAAAACGCCGGGCAGCAGTGGCCCCAGCCGATCCATAGGCTGCCGCCGCTCCAGCTTCAGAGAGCCTCCGGCTCGGAAAGCCGCCGACGCCCAGCTGATGCGGGCGGTGGGATCCACCCTCCGGAATCTCGCCGATGCTGCCGAAACCGCCGCCGTCACGCTCTTCTCCCAGCCGCACCGCGATGTCCCGGGGGGCGAAACCCCTCCCGGCCGACTGGCTAAGAGCTCCCCTAGCCGGGCCACAGGCCGAAGATGTCAAAACGACCCCCTAGAAGACCTACGGGGGTAAAAGGACCCCATCCTCAAGCCGCGATTCAGGCAAGCACCACCATCTTGGAGCATGCGCAGGATCAAATTCTCTCTACCTCTCTCTCTCTCTCTCTCTCTCTCTCTCTCTCTCTCTCTCTCTCTCTCTCTCTCTCTCTCTCTCCCCCCAGATGGACACTTCTTCCAACACCTAGTAAGTAAGATACCAACAAAGATGTTACAACAGCATTTCAGAAAGTTTCCTGACTTCAAGGAATCCTCTCCCATTCTCATCAGCTTGCCAGATTCTGGAGAGAGTTCACAAAGTATTAGTTTAAACAATGTTCTGTTGAGACCAATGAACCTCATTGTCCCTCTCTGTGAAATGGACATGCAACCAACAGGTTTACCCTGCAAAGGGATAGGGGGATTAGAAGTAGAGGGCAAGCCTTTATGAGAAATTTTCATTTTTAACTTCCACTGCTGGTTTTCCTGTGTAGGAAGCCAGAGGCAACTGTGGATTTAAAAACTACTGCCTTGAAATATTTAGGGAATATATCCAGGGAAGAATCCAACAGACTTGGTAACATATGAAGAGAGAGACAATTCCCCCCCCCCCCCACGCATGATTGGGGAACAGACTTGGCTGGTTGTATGAAGGGGCCTGAAGAACAGGATGAAGTAGTTGATATCCCATCTTAAGTGAAGATAGATATCCCATCAATGTTGATGTACTAAAAGAACAGTCTTTCATGTCTAGGGGCAAGAAGCAAGTTATACTGTATAGGAGTGCATATAAAATTCTTCCTTGCATCTGACAGAGAAGATCAGTATTTCTCAACCTTGTGAACTTTCAGGATGTGTGGACTTCAACTCTGGGAAGAGAATTCTGGGAGTTGAAGTCCACACATCTGAAAGTTGAGAAGGTTGAGAAAGATTAAATAAGATTGTCTCAGAAGCATTAATTCTCCTTTCTTGATCTGACAATCAAGACACTGATCAACAAACATAGCAATTTTCAACAAGAACCTATTTTATTAAAGGGCCATTAAAAAGTTAGTGTATAAGAAAATGGTAGCCTCAGGGACCAGGGCCTTCCATCTCTGGTGGAATTATCTCATGGGGGTTATTTCCAGTCTCCTGGTCCCCAAATTGGAACAAAGAAAAAGGATTTTTGTCTGTTTCCTCAACTGGCACAAATCCTGCATCTGTTGCCAGATGAGTCACTCAGGAAGAGAACTCAGAGACTTGTTCTTTGCGGAGGTCAGGCAAGAATCTACAAGAAGAACACACAAATCGACAAGGAAAGGCTGTGAGCCATTTGTGTCTTGATAACCATTTAATTGTCTACTTTATACCTCAAGCTGCTCTAATTAAGGAAAATCTATGTTATTTTTTTCTGGTCATTTGTTTTAATGCATTGTCTGCTTAATGAGTATTCAATGTATTCACTCAGCAGAGAAGCCTTATTGCATTAGTGTCAGCCGGATCTCCAGCATTGGTTTTCCCTTTGATGCTTGCTTGCTATCGGCTGCCATAGTAACGGGGAAGGGGGGGGCATGGCATCGGGGTTTGGGAAGTGAGCTGGTGTGATGAAGGCCCATGTAAACTAAAAGGGAGGTTTGCTCTCCAGAATTACTGCGCTGCTGAATGGAGTTGTTTACACTTAGTCAAGGCCAACCGTCCTAGAACTGGAGATGGACGAAAACACCGGAAGATGTGCCCCACATGACACTATACGGGACATGGATTGGACATTCAGCCTGGGTCCCTGGGGGAAGGGATTTGGGGAAACATTCAATATGTAACTTTTGTGCCTTTTGGCTCAGATCTTGCTTTTCTTTCACTGCTATCATTTCAAACTCAGTAAAAGTACCTCTCCTCTACTTCAATGGAGTCGGGGGTTTTCTTTCTTGGGGTTTGAACGGAGGCAGGCCTGACATTAAGCGAGATCTGCTTTATCGGCCAACCCGGAGACCTAGTCTACTGAGGGGGCTGAGCACACAATGTCAACCCATGGGAGCGACCAGGAAGACTGGGGAGTTGTGGGGTTGACCTCTCCCCAGCCACACTGCTGCTGAGAGGACACAGAGTGGCTGGAGGAGTTGCAGCTCAAGGAGAAACTGGTCCGAGCCAGATGGTCGCTGGGCGTAGGACGTATGGAAAACCCGGAGGAGCACCCCCCCGGGGTAACTGTCACCAGACGTTGGCAGGGAGATATGCCTTGCAGGAAGCCGATAAAGAGGACCTGCTGCTGACCCATGCCCTGCAACTTCTGCATGAAGCACTCGAGAGTCGGAGAGCTCAGGAGCCCCTCGTAAAGAAGCATGCCCTGACAGCGTGTGAAGAAGCTGGAGAGGCAGCAGGGGGAGTTGGTGTTTCTGCAACCCCAGCTGTGATTCCTGTAGCTCAGCAGGGGCCAGCATCCCAGCTGCCACAACTGCTGCAGCCCAGGCCCCCCCAGTGGGGGGAGGGGAATCCCCTGGAGGCATTGAATTCCAAAGGTTCCTCATGTGGGAGTAAAATACAGAGGGGATCCCAAAACTCTGGAATTCTTCCTAGCTCAAGTCTGGAATCACATGCAGGAGTATGGGGAGGATTTTGCTTCAGAGGCAGCCAAAGTGAGATGTGTCACCATGGCCCTGGAAGGGACCGCAGCAGACTGGATGGTCACCCTTCACGACAATGATGCCTCCCAGCTGAGGGATTACAACCAGTTTATGGTGGCACTCCGCACGCAGTTTGAGGACCCCCTAGCCGAACGCAAGGCTAGGACCAGGATGAAGACCATAAACCAGGGGCGGAGGTCAGTAGCAGAATACACCCAGGAGTTTCGCAAGTTGGCTTTCCACATGTATGGCTGGTCCCCAGAATTCCTGATGAAGTGCTACAAAGATGGGCTTAATGATGATGTCTATCAGAGCTGTGTCCCCTGGGGGGGGTCCCCCGAGACCTTCAGCACTGGAATGTGTTGGCAGCTGAGGTGGAAATAGGTCTGGCAAGAGACCGGCACTGTGGAAGCTGCAGCTGGAGCAAGTCTTCCCCCTCTGCCCCAAAAGAGGCCCCAAGAGCTGCCAAAGGTGGCCCAGCAGCCAAACTGAGATCCACGGCGTGCTTCAGGTGTGGGAAGGAGGGGTACCAAGCAGCTGATTGCCTCAGCACGCCAGGTTCCAAGCCAACAACTGCTGGAGGCAGGAAGCCTGAGAAGCAGTCAGCAAAGCACTGCAAAACAGCGCTGAAAGGGGTGGAGGTCATTGAGTTCGCCCCTCCTGGCCAGAGGGAGCTGGGAACTCCAACCACCCCAGAGGAGAGTGAGACCGACTCCGACGAGGACCCCCTGGTAAGTCAGCATCTAGCCCCCATGCGGAGCTACGGGTGCCTTCATCTGGTGTCCAGGCGAAGATGCTAGCCGTTTTGGACTCTGGGTGCACAAGATGCATGATTAGCCCTGAAGTGGTAGAGAAACTGGGACTGAGACTGAGAACACTGAGGGTGCCCATAGTATTTTGCCAGCTGGATGGGTTGGTAGCTGGGGGAGGCCCAGCTCACTTTGTAACTGAACCAGTGGAGATGTGGATGGGGGATCACCAAGAGACACTGAGTTTCATTGTAGCCCCCGGAATGGAGTGACCCCTCTTGCTTGAATTACCCTGGCTCTGAAAATGGAACCCCCATGCGAATTGGAGGAAGGGGCTTTTACGAATGTGTTCCACACAGCCAGGAAGAGGAGGAGGCAAAACCCCACCCAGAGCCAAGGCTGCAAGGGAGCTAGGAGCTGCAGCAAGCGAGCGCCTAGACGGTGAGGAGAAAATCCCAAAAGAATACTGGGACCTCAGGGAGGCATTCAGCGAGAGGGGCTCGGATGTGCTCCCACCCCATCACCCCACAGACTGCAGCATAGAAGTCCTCCCTGGGGTGAAACTCCCCAAGCCAAAGATCTATTCGATGACCCCATGAGAGCTGGAGGAACTGTGAGCCTTTATTGACAAAAATCTAAAGCGGGGCTTCATCCAACCATCTAGGCCATGGGTGGCCGCCCCAGTGTTGTTTCATGAGAAAAAGGATGGCTCTCTTCAGTTATGCATTGACTATAAAGGTCTGAACGCAGTGTGTGTGGAGAATGTTTATCCACTACCCCTAATGAAGGACATGTTGGCTCATCTGGCCAAAGGAAAAATCTTTACTAAGATGGACTTGAGAGAAGCTTATTACAGAGTCCGCATTTAGGAGGGAGACGAGTGGAAAACTGCTTTCAATTGCCCTTTGGGTTGCTTCCAGTTCAGGATACTCCCGTTTGGATTACAAGGGGCACCTGCTGTGTTCATGCAATTGATCAATGAGGTGCTGCATGAGCATTTGTACAAGGGGGTCCTGGTTACCTAGATGACATTCTTATCTACACTGAAACTATGGAGGAACATGTGAAGTTAGTGCGCTCAGTCCTGAAAAAACTCAGGGCTGCTGATCTGTATGCCAAATTGTCAAAGTGCAAATTTCATCAGGATAAAATTGACTATTTGGGTTACCGCATATCACATGAGGGGATAGAAATGGACCCTGAGAAGGTGCAGGCGGTCATGGAGTGGGCGCCCCCACCACACCAGAAAGCAGCTGCAAAGCTTTCTGGGTTTTGCAAACTTTTATCGACAATTCATCCCCGCATTTGCTAAAATTGCATTACCTATTACCAACCTCCTAAAGATGAAGGGAGAGGTTAAGCCAAAGCCTAGCTGTCCCCTCGAGTGGACAATGGAATGCCAAGCAATCTTTGAGAAACTTAAGCGGCTGTTTACAGCTGAAGCTGTCCTTAAACATCCTGACACGGATGTCCCCTTTGTAGTCCAGGCTGACACCAGTGACGTGGCTGTGGGGGCTGTGCTATTGCGGGCAAACGCCGCTGGGGCCTTACAACCCTGAGCTTACACCTCCAGGAAATTAACTGAAACCGAAAGGAGATGAGCAATATGGGAGAAGGAAGCATTTGCTGTCTGATGGCCCTATTAACTTGGAGGCATTTCCTCGAAGGGGCAAAACACCCTTTTGAGGTGTGGACTGACCATAAAAACCTGGAAGCCTTAAAAATGCCCCGAAAACTGTCACCCAAGAAAATTCGTTGGGCGCAACACTTTAACTGTTTTAATTTTTCCTTGCACTACCTTCCTGGGGGGAAGAACTTTATGGTGGATGCTTTATCTAGATTACCCCAGTACAATAGTGCTCGACCAGAAGTAATCCGCCCAGTTATCCCCTCCAAGCAACTGGTTGCCCCGGTGGTCACCAGAGCCCAGGAGAAAGTGGACCTTGATCTTCCCAGTGACTTAAGTGAGGAGTTGAAAGAAGCACTGAAAAGTGATGATTGGTTCCTGTCCCATTCAAACGAGTGCACCATGTGAGGTGGCCTAGCATGGATTGGCGCTAAACTATATGTCCCCGCCAGTCTTAGGGGAACTGTGCTGCAGGGGGGTGCCAGGACGGCTGCAGCAGCAACAGAGGAGGCTTGGCAGCTGCAGCGGCAGCGGAGGCTGCAGCGGAGCTCAGCTGAGAGGCGCGGAGGCGTGGCCAAGTGAGGAATGCACTGAGCAGCTGTTCCGAACTGACAATCAGCTGGGCCAGACCTTCAGTGCATGATAGCCACCAGGGCAAGGCCAGTACAGAGGAGAGGTGTGGCTTGCCTACTGAAGGGTGCTGGGAGGCAGATGCTCCCAGCACTGACTTTGCATCTAACAGACTTGCTTCAAACAGACTTTACTAACTGCTGTTTTGCTGCTGAATGAACTCACTGTGTGCCAGAGTCCGGCTGAATAAACCCAATTTGAATTGCAATGGGGCCTGCGAACATGCGAACTCAGTTCTGGAACAGTACTTCAGGTGCTATGTAAACTATCAACAGGACAATTGGGCCAACTTGCTGCCTTTCGCAGAAGTCACTTACAATAATTCGATCCACAGTAGCACTGGCTTCACCCCGCTTAAAGTTTATTTATTTATTTATTTATTTATTTATTTATTTATTTATGTTCTCAAATTTATATGCCGCCCTTCTCCCATGGGACTCGGGGCGGCTCACAGAATAGAAACAACATAACAATAAAATAGTACTAAAACAAGCCAATTTAAAATCCCCAGACAATTAAAACCTCGCGGCAGATCAGGGAATTTGCTGAAAAAACCATGTTTTCAGGTCACCGCGGAAAGTGCGGAGGTCGGGGGCCGTCCAGAGCCTGGTGGGTAACCCATTCCAGAGGGTCGGTGCGACCACAGAGAACGCCCTCATCCTGGGGGCCGCCAGCCGACATTGTCTGGCTGACGGCACCCGGAGGAGGACAGTCCTATGTGAGCGTACTGGGCGGTGGGAGGCCGGTAGGAGGTGGTCTTGCAAGTACCCCGGGCCCATGCCATGGGGCCCAGGCCCATGCCAAAGTTGCTTCTGGTCAGGATTTCGTACCCATTCCAGAACTGCCCCAGATCCCTTCCTTAGTGCAATGGATTGAACAGCTTCAATGTATTTGGCCCGTCACCCCTAAGGCACTAGACGAGGCACATCAAGCCCATAAAAGACAGGCTGACAAGAAAAGAGCTAAACCAAAAGAGTTCTAAGTAGGGGACACGGTGTTCCTATCTATAAAGTACTTACTTACCATCCAGAAATCAAAGAAACTGGGGCCCAAGTATCTAGACCATTTCCCCATTGTTAGGATCATAAATCCGGTCACAGTACAGTTAGAGCTACCCAAAACCCTTAGGTAGATCCACCCTGTGTTTTATGTTAGCTTGTTTTTTTTGTTGTTGTTGAAAAAGATTTTATTTTATAATCAAGGAAGCGTACAATTCATAGTCAATCATACAATGTATCCTCTAAGTACATTTTTATATCTTCTTCTTGTTCTAGCAATGTCATATCTCAATTTTATCATCTCATTTATTGTGACATTTTCCCCAATTTCTTACTTTACTATTAATACATTTTTCTGTACTTCAATTTTATCCCCTCTCATCCTTCAACTCCCCTCCCCCAGGGTAAAACAGGGTATAACATTTAACAAACATAAACTAAAATAAGCTAACTTACTACAGAATTCAAAACTCCCTCTCACTCTTTAACTCCTCTTTTAAAAATTATCCATCAACCTACCCTTTATAAATTCCATTTGTTAAATCTTGTCTAACTTAAACATTTCATCTCATATAACTTTTAAAAATCCCATAATCTTAAATTAAACATTTTAAAATCTCCTAATGCATCAATAAGACATCCTTCAAAATATAAATTTCAAAACTTTTACAAAACTATCCATTAAAGTTTAATATTAACACTTCAATAAATTGAAAAAAGCTATCCAATTTTAATTAAACCTTTTTACTTCAATAAAACAATAAACTTATCAAATTTATCACTAAGATCCTCCTCAAAAGTCTATATTTCCCCCCCAATCCTTCCTCTTCAATAGTACTTCTTCAGCATTACTCTTAAATCATGTCTGACTTAAGCCTTTTATCACATATAATTTATAAAAATCCCGTAATCTTAAATTGAACATTTTAAAAATTTCAAAACTTACAAAACTATCCATTAAAGTTTAAATTAACCATTTTAATACTTCAATAAGTTTAAGTTTAAGAAAGCTATCCAATTTTAATTAAACCTTTTAACTTCAATAAAACAATAAACTTTTCAAATTTATTACTAAAATCCTCCTCCCAAAAAAAATTAATCTCCTGTTCTTCTTTTCTTCCTATATCTTTTCCAATCCTTTCTCTTCAGTATTTTTTTTTCCTTTTTCAGTGTTGCTCTTCCCCCTGCTTTTATTTTCGAAAATTTTTGAGTTTTAAGTTGAGGTTGATGTATCTTTAAGACTCTTTCTTTTCTTACAATTGTATCTTTTGATTTGAAACTGCAGTCCCGACTCTTCCTGCTCTTATAATCAGTCATTTCATCCCTTAAATGTTGATTCTGTCTATAAAACCAAAGATTGTCACAATGTTTGCCGTTTTGCAGTGAAGAGTCTGATTGCTGTTTTCCTGTTAATTGTGTGGAAGCCTCTGGCAATACGTCTATATCCTGTGTAATAACCTCCATCTTAATCCTGACAACTTTTCTTTTGTCCTCCAGAGTCACATTAGTCAAGTTAATTTGTTCATCTTTTCCAGCCAGCAAATCTTTGTTATTATTCAAATTATATTTTTGAAAGATTCTTTCAATTGAGTCTATTATAACAGAAGTAAAAGAGTTTAAAAGTTCTTGAAGAACCCCTACAGTCACAGCTTGTGAATTTACTGACTCATATGATGAGAATCCTCCAGCTCTATTGTCAGCCATATTTCAATCTTCACTTTATATTAATTCCGCTGTCAGGCCAGTAAATCCAGTTATTTTCCACCAAGTTTAAAAAATAAAAATTGATTAAAATTGATACCTTAGTCTTTTCCATTCAGCTTCCACTTGCAATCTTTCTCTTTATGTGTAATCCAGTAGCGTTAACAAGCACTTTCAATGGTAAGTTCCGTTTTCATGCCCTCAGGCGCCATTCCCCCTTTGTTGTTTAAAACGGAGTTGAAGATTAGTATATACAATTTCTTTGTTCTCCTGAGTTGCTCTGCCAGCATCCAAAGTCGAAGTTCTTATAATCCTTAAAATTGCTTGCTGGTGTGGACGCGACGCCTCATTCTGCATACAGCAGAATCATCCCGGGTCCGGAGAATGAAAGGCTTTCAGGGAGCTCTCATCCTGCAACCTCCAGGCTTAAAAAGAAAAACCTGGGGATCTAGGGGAGCTCTACCCAGACCCTTCTACTCTCTCTCCTCCTTTTCCCCAGGGGGAGAGTTTCAAGTCGCTAGACAGCAGGTTTTTGCTGTTCTGGCGACTAAACAGAATCCCGGGACTGGAGCTCCTGAAGGAACGTCCATTCGGCGTGCGCGGAGCCACCGAATCCCCATTTTATGTTAGCTTGTTGAAGCCTGAGCATGTATCTCCTCTTCAACCAGGCCAACCTGCCCCTCCAATTCCCTTCCTCATTGAAGGTGAACAACACTTCGAGGGGCGTGGCCAGCGTCCACAGCGAAACGACATTTTCTTAGTGGCTCCTGAAGGATTGTCGATATCACAGCCATCTGGGGGTCTTCTTTGGCTGAAGCTGTCCTGTAGGGATGGTGAACGAGAGAGGCACAGACTGGCAAGCACAGGGAAGCCGCAAATTACTACAAAGAGCCTGTAGTACAGTGGTTTAAAGCACCCTGTTATTAACATCTATTAACATCTGCTGCTTGCAATTACTGCAAGTTCGAATCCCACCAGGCTCAAGGTTGACTCAGCCTTCCATCCTTTCTAAGGTGGGTAAAATGAGGACCCAGATTGTGGGGGCAATAAGCTGACTTTGTATAAATATACAAAAGTATGAAGGCTATTGCTTAACGCATTGTAAGCCACCCTGAGTCTCCGGAGAAGGGCGGCATATAAATCAAATAAAAAAATTTTTTAAAAAAATTCCCTGGCTGGTTGGAAGAAGCCTCTCAACTGGACGGCTGAGAAAGCAGCCATTGAGAGCTGCTACAAAGCTGGGGCAGCTACAACTGAAGCGAGAAGTAAAGGAAGTGGAATCATCTGGGTGAGAAGCTTGCTTTTTAAACACTTTTAAATATATGTTTCATTTCATAAACCCCTGGAAATAGTTTGAAGGGAAGGAAACGGCACAAGGAGAGGAGGGGAGAGTGGGCGTGTGCCGGCTCTCTGCCTCCGGCAGCTTAGCAGCAAAAAAAGTGGATTGGCGCAAATGGAAGAAGAAAATTGAATGAATTAGTAGAATTGATTTGGGAAACAAGGGAATTAGAGCAAAAAGCCTGAAGGAATATTTTTAAACCTTTGAAATAGAAATTGAGTTGAAATGATTGAATTAACTATCCTTACAAAACTTTTCCTTTTTCCCTTGAGTGAAAGTGAATTGCAGTGCCATCTTGAGGCACCAGTGAAAAGACATTGTTTTGCACAAACTGAATAAACTGAATAAGAGGACTGACCTTGAGATTCTTGGTGGAACTGATAAGAAATTGGTGTGCCTGGTGGAGAGCTGCATATTGAGAGTGTTATCCTTAACACAAGCTGCCTTTTGAAGTTTGTGCAAGAAGAAGAATAAGAAAGATTGTTGACACTTTGCATATAGCCCTGACTGTGAGATTTTTTTTTTCTTTGTTTCTGGTTTGGGATTTTGTTAACTCTTAACAATTTTTTTTTGTTCTGCTCTAATAGTTGATTTTTCGTTACTCCTTTTTTATTTTTATTTTTTGGAATCAGAGTCGGGATTGCGTTTTTCTTTTTGGTCTTTTTACGTTTGTGGATAAATTTTCCCCCCTCTTTTTTTATTGTTTTCCCTTTTGGCTGGTTGCTTTTCTGGATGTTCTAAAATTTGGATTAAGGTAAGAAGAACCTGAAGAGTGAGAAGTTTTGGAGTTCTTGGTTTTGGGGGGGGGGGTTGTTTTGTTTTCTTCCTCCCTTGCATTTTTGGTTTTTGGGTTGATTGAGCTTTTCATCTTTTCTTTTTGTTATTTTTCTTTTTTTCTTTTTTCTTTTTCCTTGTTTTTTTTCCTAATCCATCCAACAGAGTGGATTAGACATTTGGATTATAAATCAAAGCTGTATTTGGATTACAAACCTGGTGGATTACAGTGTTAAGACACGACAAGATGAAGAAGACAACAACACAGTTACCTTCCACAGCTACAACTTCAAGCCCTGCGGCTCAAAGAACATTGGACACTATGGCCATGCAATTGGAATTAAAAAAAACATGATACAGGCCTTACATGAAGATCTCAAAGAAAGAATAAGTAAATTGGATGAGAGAATGGAAAAAGTAGAAGGGGAGCTTTAAAATGTCAAGGGGATGATTGGAAAGAATGAAGAATGAATACAAAAAGTGGAAAAAGCAGAATCAACAGAAAAAAGAGTGGGAGAGATGGATGATAGATTTACAACAATTGACAAAAATCAGGAAAAGACAATTATTTCCCTTGAGATGGATCATGCAGATTATTATCTAAGATTTCAAAATATAGAAGAAGAAAAGGGGGAGAATCTGGCTGAAGTTATGGCAGAGATTTTGGTGGAAACGATGGAGGAAACCAAAGAAAAGATAGTAAATGGGATTGATGAGATATTTAGAGTACACACAAGATATGCAATGAGAAATAAACTACGAAGAGAGGTGCATGTAAGGTTCAGCAAGAAAGCAATAAAAACAGAAATATTACAGACAGCAAGGAATACTCCTATAAAATATAAAGGTAGAGAGATAGTGGCGTTGAAACAGATACCCAGAAGGGTAAAAGATTTGAGAAGAGAATATCAATTCTTGACAAAAGGTCTAATTAAAAAAGGAGTAAACTTCAGATGGTTAATACCAGAAGGAATATTGGTATACTGGCAGGAGCAAAAACATAGATTAGACCCTATAGAGAAAGCGGAACTATTTTATGAGCAATATTTGGGGTTTCAAGAAGAGGGAAGAACAAGAGAGGAAAGAGAGATTAGAGTCCAGGAAGAAGCGGTGAAAGAAAAAGAACAAAAAAGAGAGATGGCAAGAGAACAAGAAGAAAGAGCAATAAGAGAAGGAGCAAGGTTAAAAGACCCTAAAAATCAAAGAGCGTTAAGAACGACGATATTGGCAAAAACTAGTAATAAGTAAAGTATGGAAGAAGAAATAAAAGCAATATCAATAAATATTAATGGACTAAATTCGGCGATAAAAAGGAAAAGAACTCTTAATAAATTGGAAAAACTAAAAATGGACTTAATATGTTTACAAGAAGTTCATATTTGACAACAACACTAAAAACTATTGGAATATCCAAAATTGGGAGAATTATTTTCTGTATTGACACATCAAAGTAAAAGAAGTGTAGTATTATATATTAAAAAGAAATGAGAACCTAAACAAATATTTACTGATGAAGAAGGGAGGATCCTTATGGTGGAAGTAACACTGAATTATAAACAAATACTCTTGGTGGTGATATATGCACCGAATGAAAATCAAGAAGAATTTAGGACTTCTGGTTTGGTGTCGCAGCGAGACAGTCGGGGAAATAGCGGGCTCTGATGAGCCCCGCGAAAACCCCGGCTGCCGAACCACCACTGATGGGTCTTCGGACTGGAACCATCCTGCAGGGATGGGGGAAAAGGAGGGGCACCTCGGATGACCAAGAGGAACAGGCAAGTTCCTCAGAGGTCAGAGGGAACCCTCTGTGAGTCGGCAGCAGGGGGTGGCAGCCATGTCAGCTGCCACGAAGCTGAGACAACTGGGCAAGAAATGTGCTGGAGGAAAGTGGATAGAAATGGAGCTCTTTGAAGCCGGGTGAGTGACAACCAACCCAGGCTACAAAAACGCCTAGAGCAAAATTAACATCTATAAGACCCCTAGCTATAAAACAGCGGCTGAATAACAAAGGGGCTGAAAGTTTAAAATGTTACCTTAAAGAAACAAAGACCTGATAAACAACTAAGCTTTGAATAGAACTAAAGGAATTAAATATTGAGATATGGGACAAAGACTGGATAGTTTAAAATTTGAATTGGATTTTTTTTAAAAAAAGAAGATTGGATACTTTTAAAATTAAAAGAAGAAGAAATAAATTGGATTGTTACATAATAGCACAAAACGGATACTCGCATGACTAATGGAAAATGTGGATTGTACAGGGACACCATCTGGTTCAAAAAGGAACTTTGTAACTTTTTTCTGCTATGGGAAATGTTGAGTTCTACAGATAAAAGTCATGGCATTTTGCGGAGGTTTTTTCCCCCCCCCCGTCTGCAGGCAGCTTGACTTTTGTGAAAAGAAAAGGAATTATAATGGAACTCCTATAGTTGAAACAATAATAACTTTAAAAAATTGGCATAGGAATAAAAGAAGGAATAAGCGCAGGCCTAAGAGAAGATTTGATATATTATACCCAGAATAAAAATTAAAAAAAGATATAATATGACTTATGGAGGACAGAATTGAAAATTTTGAAAATGGAAGGAATTATATGTTTGCAGGCGAGGAGATGAAGAAATAAGATAAACACGACTGGAAAAAGAAAAAAGAAGATTGAAACAATGTGATTAAAAAATAAAACAATGTACAGGTGGATTGTAGTAATAAAAAGGAGGCTTTTACAGAAATTAAGAATGTTAAAAGGAATTTATAAACATATTTAAAGGTATGTTTGAAGCAAGAATTATGTGTTAATGTTAAATTGGTATGAAAAAGGATAAAGATAAATATGGTTAATTTAAAATGTTAAAAGGAATTTATAAATATATTTAAAGGTATATTTTAAGCAAGAACCATGTCTCAATGTTAAATTGTTATGAAAAAAGATAAGGATAAATATGATTAACTGAAAATAAGCAATGTATAGATGGATGGAAACAACAAAGAAAGGATTAAGTAGGGATAGTTAAACCAACTATGATTATGCTGTGTTTAACAGCGAAAAAATAAAAATAGATATGCTGTGTAACAGCCAGAAAACAAAAATGACTATGCTGTGTTTAACAGCCAAACAAAATGGATATGCTGTGTAACAGCCAAAACATAAAAGGATATGCTGTGTGACAGCCAAAAAACAAAATGAGCATGCTGTGTCTTAACAGCCAAATAAAAATGGTTATGCTGTGTAACAGCTAAAATAAAAATGGATATGCTGTGTAACGGCCCAAAAACAAAAATGAATATGCTGTGTTTAACAGCCAGAAATAAAATGGTTATGCTGTGTTTAACAGCCAGTAAATAAAAATGATTGGTTTAACAACAAAGATGAAGATAAAGATGTTGGGTTCTATAGCAAAATAAAAATGAGGTGGGATA
Source organism: Ptyas mucosa (assembly GCA_012654045.1). Taxonomy (NCBI): domain Eukaryota; kingdom Metazoa; phylum Chordata; class Lepidosauria; order Squamata; family Colubridae; genus Ptyas; species Ptyas mucosa. The sequence continues at coordinate 110,051 of WNWU01012688.1, forward strand.
GCCAAATAAGGAGGAGTATGTTGAGATTAACAGTTAAAATGAAATGAATAAGTTAGTTTTAATAACAGAAATAAAGACTATAAATGTTGAGTTCATTAGTAAAAATAAAGTGATTATGTTGGAATTAATTACTTTATGAATGTTTATAATAATTGTGATCATTTATTTTGTTAAAATATATCCATCTAAGCAAATGAAAGAGAAAAATGGAATTATAATTGATTAGGATGTAAGATTTTTTTATTATTATAAAAGTTTTTATTGGTTAAAAATAAACAATATTATCGCTTACAATATGTGGAATTTTCATTATCCTTTTACAAAGATAATATATATTTTCTTTTTTTTACATACAGCAGATCTTCCCTTATTAAAATTTCAAATTTGACAACTGGATTTATACAAAAATATCAGTTCAGTATCCAGAGTAATATTAAAGTTTACAAAAATAAGAGATATTATAAAAGGCACAAAATAATAGATTCCTCCCACTTCATCATTTCTTGGTTCTGGATCTCAAGGTTCTGGCCTTAGCAACCCCCTCCTCCCGGACCGCCACGGCCTCGCCCGCCCCCATTCCTTGATCATCTGGTACCTCCCCTTCCTCGGTTCCTGTATCTTCACCCTCTAGGAGGGTCTTATGTTGCTCCAGATATGCCTGGGGATGTAAGATTTAAGTAACGGGTTTTTGGGGATAATGGTATAGTTAAATAGATAAAATTGAGGGAAATAATTGACCAAAATGTTAAGTTGTGTTAATTGAAAATTAAGATTTGTTAGTGATTTGTATTAATTTGTGACCGGATCAAAAGCTTTGTTTTGAAAAAATGTGTTTTATGTTTATGTTTTTAAAAAAATAATTAAAAACTTTTATTAAAAAAAAAGAAAAGAAAATCAAGAAGATTTTATGGAAAATTACATAGGAAAATAATAGAAGTTGAGTATGAAAATATCTGCATGATGGGAGACTTTAATGCAATAAGAGAAGTTGATTTGGACTATAAGACGACAAAGATTAACAAAAAGCCTAGAAAAACTCTTCTAAAAGCTTTTTTTACAATGGTAGAGGAACTAGGCATTCAAGATGCCTGGAGAGAAAGGCATTTGAAGGAGAAACAGTATACATTTTATTCAAATAGACATAGGTCAAGGTCCAGTATAGATATGATGTGGATGTCAATTGATTTATTAGTTAATGTGCAAAATATAAATATTGAAGCAAGCATTTGGGCAGATCATAACCCGATTACAATCACATGGAAGGGACAAAGAAAGAGATTAAGATGGACTTTAAATCAAACAATATTAAATGAAAAAGAATTTCAACAATATATGGAGAAAGAATTGGTTTTCTTTTTCAGGGAAAACAAAAGGGAAGATATCTCACTGCAAAATGTGTGGGATACAGCGAAAGCATACATTCAAGGGTTGGCAATGACTTATTTGGGAAAAAGAAATAAAAAGAAAAGACAATCTCAAAAAAAAAATTGGAAGAGGAATACAAGAAGTTAGAGATGGAATTACAAAAAGTTACGCAAAATAAGAGGATTAAAAATCAAATGGATTTGAAAAAACATGAAATGAATTTAATTGAAAAAGAGGACTTGGCAAATAAAGATGTCCAAACAGAACTTTTTTGAAAATGCTAATAAGCCAGGTAGATGGTTGGCTTATAAAATGAAAAAGGAGAGAGAAAAAAAACCTAATTAATCAATTAATGGATGAGGAAGGAACTTTATGCTATCGAAATGAGGAAAAGAAGAAAATAGTACAGAAATACTATGAGAAACTCTATAAACAAGAGATAATATCTGAAGAGAAGATAAAGCAATACTTAGAAAAGTCTGAATTACCTAAAATACCAGAAAAATACAAGAAAATTTTGGAAGAAAGAATAACGATGATGGAATTAACAGAGGGGATTAAAAAACAAAAGAAGGGTAAAGTGCCAGGTCCGGATGGTTTGCCAGCAGAGTTGTACAAAATATTACAGGACGCAATTAGCAATACAATGTTGGAAGTATTTAATGAACTTTTAGTAAATGCAAAAATACCCAACTCTTGGATAGAGGCATATATTACTCTTATACCGAAAGAAGACACAGACTTACAACAAGTTAAAAATTATAGACTGATCTCCTTGTTAAATGCGGATTATAAAATATTTGCATCAATAATGGCAAATAGATTGAAGAGATTGTTAAATGAATTTATTCACACTGATCAAAATGGTTTCTTACCAAAGAGACAGATCAGAGACAATATGAGGACAACCTTAAATACTTCGGAATATTATGAAGTACACCCAGAAAAGCAAATGGCATTGATGTTTCTTGATGCACAGAAGGCTTTTGATAATGTGAACTGGCAATTTATGATAAAACAATTGCAGACTATGGACTTTGGGGAAAGATTTATAAATATGATTGAGGCAATTTATAGTAAGCAATCTGCAAAGGTGATAATAAATAGAGATATGACAGAGAAGGTGTTCTGTTCCCCTTCCCCACACAGGCAAACACACAACCAGGCACGCCTGCCAAGATTTTATTAAGCAATCAGACTAGAAACCCTTGCAGATAAGAGTTTTGGCAGTAAACTGCGAAATGCCTGCCAAGTCAGTTTTCACTCACAGTCATCAAGAGAGAGAGCTTCTCCTCAGTCCGGTTCGGTAGCAAAAAGTAATCCAGAGTTAGCCAAGGTCCAATCCAAAATATGCACAAGCCAGATTTCAGGTAACACAATGTGACTCTCAGGTTTTTAACTTTGACCGTCACAAAGCCTGAAGAGCAATCACACCCACTTTTATTCCTTGTGGGGTGTGGCTCAGTGACTCAGCTCAATCTCTGGCCCTCCCACGCCTCTTTCGTTGCTGTGCACGCTTCTCCCTCCGACGCTGCCTGGGATCAAGCCAGGATTCATCATCCTCGCTCCTTATCTGTAGTTGTTCCGATATGCTTTCCTCCTGGCATATCCCAGGCTGTTCCTCTTGGCCTTCGGATGGAACCTGAGGCATTGCCAGAGAGGAGGGTCCTGGAGAGGGAGGCCTTATCAGTTCCTCCCCATCACCTTCTGAGTCCTCTTCCTCTGTTAGGACAGGCTCGGGAGTCGGGGTCACAACACAAGGTTAATATTATTAAAGGAACAAGGCAGGGATGTCCTCTATCCCCATTGCTATTTGTGTTGACATTAGAGGTGCTAAATAGAAATATAAGACAAAATGAAGAGATAAAAAGGATGAAAATTAAAAAAGAAGAATACAAACTATAAGCATTTGCAGATGATCTAGTGTTTATTTTAGAGGAGCCTCAAGAAGTAGCACCCAGATTGATAGAACAAATAGAAGAATATAGAGAGGTAGCAGGGTTGAAAATTAATAAAGATAAAACAAAAATATTGGTGAAAAATATCACATAGAAACAGAAAAGGGATTTAATGGAGAAACTAGATATTCAGATTACTAAAAAGGTAAGGTATTTAGGAATACAACTAACAGCAAGGTGTGTAACGATTAAAGAAGATAATTGCTATAAATTGAAAGGACAAATTGAGACGGATCTGGAGAGATGGAAAAATTTGCAATTATCATTAATGGGAAGAATAGCGGTAATTTAGATGAATATATTACCTAGATTGTTGTTTTTATTTCAAACAATACCGATAAAACTGGAAAAAAAATATTTTGAAGACCTGAATAGAATGATAATGAAATTTATATGGCAGGGGAAAAAAGCGAGAATCAATATGAAAATGTTACAAGATGCAAGACAAAGGGGAGGATTTGGACTACCAAACTGGGAATTATACTATCAAGCAGCAGCATTATAATGGATGAAGGAATGGATTGTATTAAGAAATACAAGGTTATTGACTTTGGAGGGGCACAATTTACAATTAGGTTGGCATGCTTTTTTATGGTATGGAAAAATAAGATGCATAGCTATTTTCAAAGACATTATGTAAGGAATGCTTTATTATTAGTATGGGAGAAGGTTAGAGAAAAACTTTATTTGAAAATACCAACATGGCTTTCAACAATGGAAGCATTAGTACATCCAAATATTATTAATATGGGGAATATTATCAGATATAAAGATATTTTATCAGAAAAGGGGGAATTGAAAACGAAACAAGAACTAGTAGAACAAGGGATTGTTATGGAGTGGTATACACAACTGCAAATACAATCGAGATATGAAAAAGATGCAAAGTTATATGGTTTTTACTTGGAGATGACAGAATTGGATGAGATACAGGAACAGATGAGAAAATGATTAAAAAATTCTATAGTTATTTACTTGGAGTTAAATTAGAAGAAGAACAAGTAAAAGAAACGATAGCATGGGAAAATTTTTTTGGATATAAAATAGAATTAGATAAATGGCAGCAATTATGTAAAAGAAATTACAAATTAACAATGGCTACAGCATATAAAGAGAATTTGTATAAAATGTTTATAGACTTCTGGCGGTGACATCATTGTGGAGAGGGTGAGGAAACGGGGCACCGTTTCTGGAACCCCAAAAACTCTGTAGCAGAAGCTCTTTTAGGGCTTTCTTGATCCCGTAGAGATTGGGAAATAAAAGGGGAAGTTCTGAAGCCCCTGGGTGATACGCTATCGACCGGGAGGAAAAAGGACAAATCCCTTTAAATCTGGTGGAGAGGAAATCGGCCTCTAAGGCGGATAGGAGTGATGGCGGCCGTATAGAGGGAAGCAAAGAGTGAACTAAGCAGTTTCGAGTGGCAGACTGAAATAGACCCAGAAGAAGGAAATTGGAATACACAGAGAAGCGCGAAGCGAGGAGGGCGCAAAAGAGATGGACAAACAAGCGGTGGCAGATTAAAAGGGAAGCACAACAGGGAGAGAAAAAAAGATCAGCGTGCAGTACTGCAGCTACTTCAGCTGACTGCTAGTTCAGCAGATCAGTGGATCAAATCTCACCGGCTCAAGGTTGACTCAGCCTTCCATCCTTCCGAGGTGGGTAAAATGAGGACCCAGATTGTTGGGGGCAATATGCTATTTAGTATACTGTCTTTGGTGTAAGCCGCCCAGAGTCCTCGGAGAGTGGGCGGCATAGAAATAGGACTAATAAAATAAATAAATAAATTCAAACAACTAAGAAAATAAAATACCGGGGAGAGGAAGCTGACGTCACTTCGGGACAGTCAGAGGATTCTGGTGCTCCAGGATCGCTGCTGATAGCCCCGCTGCTAGACGGTCCTTTTTGGACCTCATAGTCTTGTTTTGACTGTGATAGTGGAGGGCACATCCTGACAATCCCAGGGATATCGCAAAGTCCCTGGCTGATCCAGGAGAAGCCCTTTTTCTCGCAGCGGGGTGGCAGCCATTCTGGCTGCTGAAGCTGTGACAGCTCCGGGAGAGAATTTGAATGACAATGAGCCGATGCGGTGAGAGAGTTTAACTTTAACTTTAACTATACAAAGAACACCCTGCTGTGAAATGATAAGAGAATTGAAGATTAAAAGAAACTAAGCGGCGAATTTAATTAGGACTTGTTTTTTTTTTACCCAAACTATCTAATTTGGCAGACTTTAAAACTCCGTTTTACTAAGGACCGAGACTGGATTGAAAAAGATTGACAAACTAAGAGGCTAACATTGGCAAGCCTTTGTGCCTTTTCCTTTTAAAATAATTTTTCTTTGGGATTGATTTTTTTCCCTCTTTCTGTTTTCTTTCTTTTTATGCTTTTGGAGTAAAGTTTAAACTTTAAAATTATTATTTTACTGACAAGGAAGTTTGCAATCATAAGCTGCAGAAAGGACAGGAGAGTGTGTAATACTGCCATCTGCTGGAAAAGAAACTTTGTTATTTGTTTTGATACAAGTAACAAGTTGAGAAGATTAACCCAAGGACTCTGAGTTTACTGGCTGATAAACTTGTTGTGAGAGCATCTGAGGAAGTTAGAACTATCTATATTGTTTACCCAGGTGCTCCTTGTGGATCTATAAGAAGTAGGAGTCCGGAAACATTGTAGAAGAAATTGGAACCTCTTTTGATTTTTATTATTCTTTCCTGCCTTGGATAAGTGATAACTCTCTCTACGTCTTTTCTGCATAGACATGTTCAATG
>WNWU01012688.1:141141-178439 GCA_012654045.1 Ptyas mucosa
GGGGGGGGGGAAATCTGCACCTCTTTGCAGCTAGTAACAGAGCCCTGCACAAAACAGCTGAGAGCAAATCAGCTGAGAGTCGGGAGGCCGATCTAATCAACTTATGGTAATTAACCTATGCTGAAGCTGAAAGGGGCTGTTTTTTCTATTTTTGCAGGCATCGGTCTACTCATTTGTTTTCTTTTAACACTGATCAGCTGTAGGGTGGCCCTTTGAAGCCCCGCAGCAAGAATTTAAACAGTTTTTTCCCCTCTAGCCATCAGCTGGGACTGTGTAGGGATGGATCTGACCCAATAACTCAAGGTACAAGGTAATCTGATGCAAATATTCTTTTATTTCAATCCTGCATTAGATATAGGCCCTTACAGCATTTCAGCTGCTGATCTCTTGACCTTCCCTTACAGGTACTTATCTGGAATTGCTTGGTATCCACGTGGGAGAGACCTTTTATACAAAGGAGGAGGAGCCAGAAGGTAGGGAGTGACAAGGGGGATGATGGGATATGTGGTAGATGGGTTAACCCTTACACAACTCTGGGTTGGTAATCACAGTGAGGTTATGCATTTACCCTGGCAGGGACTCAGGAGGCAGCAATAGATTGGGAGTGGGCAGGGTAAGCGAACGGCGAATGGCGATCCAACAGAGGCAGAGGGTGAGGGTAAGTGAAGGCATGGGGGGGCGAGAGAGGGCTTTGGCAACCCTTGTGAAATGGCCGTTGGACCCCCAAAGGGGTCGCGACCCCCAGGTTGAGAACTGCTGCTTTAGGGCAAAACTCTTGCTTAATTCGTTAGAGAACATTTTACACTTGTTCTCAGACTTGCAGATATACAAAATGTCATCTACATAAACCAAGACTGTTTCTTTAATACCCTGGTGGTTTTTAATGAACACACATTCGTCAGCTGATGAAGCAGAGAAACCCATCTGCTTTAAACTTTTGGTAAGACATTCGTACCACCTCTTGCCTGATTGTTTGAGAGCATAGAGACTTTTATTTAAAAGCCAAACATCACCTTCCTGATGATCTACACCCTGAGGAGCTTTAACATATAATCTCTTATCCAATTTGGCGTGTAAATAGGCAGTTTGTATATCAAATTGATACACACTCTCCCCATGTATTGCAGCTATTGTGAGCACAGTCTTAACGCTCTCCGGGCGCACTGTAGGCGAGTAGGTATCAACGTAGTCATCAGGGAACCTTTGTGAGAAACCCTGTGCAACCAACCTCACCTTATAAATAAACTTCCCATCATCAACGGGTTTCTTTTTAAAGACCCATCTAGTGCGGAATTACTTTCTTGTCTTTTGGTAATTTTGTTGGTGTGAATACCTCTAGCCTTTTTAGACTATCCAATTCAGTATCCATTGCAGCACACCAATTTTGTTGTTCTCTTTCAGATAGTGTTAACACATCCTCATACCTTTGGGGTATGATTGAAACCTGGTCAACAGAAGTAACGAAACCTTCATATTTCTTTGGCTTATTGCCCCTAGTGGATCGAATTGGTCTATTTATTGGTTCTTCATCTACATCAGAGTTATCTGATGAGTTATCCTCCTCATTATTACCATTTTGAACCCTTAAAGTGGAGTGACTCTCTTTCCAGGCCACTCCCTTCCTTTGCCTTAGTATTCCCTTTAAGGGTGTAGGGGCCATACATTCTTCCTCATCCTCAAAACCAGATGTGTCACTATCACTAGATAGATTTTCTGACACATCTTCCACCTGTTTGTCCAGATTATGAGGAGGGTTTTTAGTCAGGATCTCGTTGGCGTGAATCCTGCTCCAATTTGTACTTTCATAAAAAGTGGCTGACCTGGATATTACTATTCTCCTGTTTGAGTCCACAAACCTAAAAGCTTTAGAGCCTGTTTCATAGCCAATGAACCTTAATTTGGTTGAGACTATCCCCCTTTTTTCTAAGTTCCTTGGGGACGTGGACATCAGCCATCACTCCAAATACATGAAGATGCATTAATCTTGGCTTATGGCCATACACTACCTCATATGGGGTCTTTTGCACCACACTGGACCATAACCGGTTGAGAGTGTAATTTGCATACAAAGCAGTTTCCGCCCAAAATGAAAAATCTAGGTCAGCATCCTCAAGAGCGCACCTCATCATTGCCTGCAGTACACCGTTCCTTCTTTTCACCACCCCGTTCTGAAAGGCGGAGTAAGGGGCAGTATGCAAATGGACTATGCCCTTCTCCTTCAGCCAATCAGAGAACTGAGCTGAGTTAAACTCAGTTCCTCTGTCCGTCAAGATCTTCTGGATATTGACCTTATGCTGGTTCTCAATCAGACTGCAGAATTCCTTAAATTTAGATAAGGTCTGATCCTTGGATTTGAGTGGATAAACAAATCCAAACCTACTATGGTCATCAACAATAGTCAAAAAGTAACGATTCTTACCAATGGAGGGTTTTAAAGGACCTACCAAGTCCATATGTACCAACTGGAATATGTGTTCAGAATACCTTTGAGATTTCCTGGGTGCAGGTCTTATTTTGGATTTTGCACTCCTGCAAACAGAACAGTCCAAAAAAGTGTTACAATCTTTAATTCTGATTCCTTTTGAGCATTCAGGCATCTTTTGCACTACAGGGAAACTCATATGACCCATTCTATGATGCATAAGGTGAGCACACTCATCATGTAGTGGTTTACCAGTAGAAATTGCATTGGTGTTCTCAGGTCCTTCATCATTTTGCTCCAAATTAAAACTCACATACTTTTTACACTTTAAAACATTTTTACAATTAAAATCACAACTCCTCTTCTCTCGAGTACCTTCAAACTCATCACCTGATTCTGGTTGGGATTCATCATCACTATCAAGGTCGATGACTTGATTACTAATATCAGATTCCTCAGCCCTTATAATGGGGGAATAATAGAGTAGACCATTTATCTTTAAAACTTCCCCAACCACACATTTATTGTTGGTGACTACAGCAGTTCCATCTGTGAACAACACTTCTATCTCACTTAGTGTTCTCACTTAGTTTCACAGTGCTGAGCAAATTATGATCAATATCAGGTACATATAAAACACCACTAACTTCCCCAAGCCCAGGAATAAAAACCTTCCCAATACCAGTAACTCTTGCCCTTTTACCATTGGCAACCTTGACCATAGACTTATGTTCTTCCAATTCAATAAACAACTTTCGGTCTCTTACAATGTGTTTACTTGCCCCACTGTCCAACAACCACAGTTGCTCACGTTGCTTCCTTGAAAGTCTTGACCTAAAAGTCTCAATCACAGCAGCAAAATTAGTGGAAAACTTAAACGTATTCCTTTTGTCATCTTTCTTTGGCCATCTACCCCTTCTCTGGGAAGGGTTACCTTGTGGCTTTCTATGTGGGGTAGGTGATCTCCTTCTATACCTGTCACCAGAAGGTGCTCTTTGATGTGCTCTGGCGTTGGCATTACGTGGGCAGTCTCTTTTATAATGATCCCTAGATCCACAGCTAAAACATTCCCCAACGGTATACACCTTATCAGGGTTACTGGACCTCCTTGATGGTCTCTCCTTTCTATGGAAGGCCGCCCTGTCCTTCCTTAGATTATCCTCTGCAATGAGTTTACCAGATAGGACTTCCAGGGACATATTCTCATAGCTGGTATTATCCAATTGAGAAATAAAGTTATTCCAGCTAGGGTCTAAAGAATTGATTATAATGCTAATTAGACTCCGTTCAGACACAGGCTCCCCCTTTAAGATCAACTCTTCTCTCATCTTATTAAGCTCACAAAGATGTTCACTCATATCCACCCCTGCCCTCAATTTAGCAGAATGGAACTCTCTGGAAATCCTGCTAGTTGTATTTGAGCTTTTACAATAAAATAAATTAAACAATTTTTCCCAAACCTCACATATGCTCAAATTATGCGGGATACTTGGATACAATGCTGGATCAATTGACAATAACAAAATACAAAAAGCCTTATGATGCAATAAATCAATTTCCAGAGTCCAAGGTTTAGGGGGAGGCTCTAACAACAATGACAATACATTTTCTTTCATTAAAATCACTTGGATACTTTTAACCCAAGAGCCTTGGATAGTACAGTGGTCTAAAGCACCCTGTTATTAACACAGCTGCCTGCAATTATTGCAGGTTCGAATCTCACCAAGGCTCAAGGTTGACTCAGCCTTCCATCCTTTCTAAGGTAGGTAAATTGAGGACCCAGTTTGTGAGGGCAATAAGCTGACTTTGTATAAATATACAAAAAGTATGAAGGCTATTGCTTAGCGCATTGTAAGCCGCCCTGAGTCTCCGGAGAAGGGCGGCATATAAATCAAATTTTTTTAAAAAAACCCATTCTTTTAGGTTCTTTCCGTTCATGCTCAGAGTTTTGAATCCAGGCGGTAAAATGCTGGCATTTGCAGGCACTTGCATTGAGACAGAAAGCTGCTGCTGTCCATGATGCTGCAGACTTCGGAACGGACAATATGGCATTGGTATTGAAGCAGCCAGCTTAAAACCTATTGGCCGGCTGTTAGGCAATTGCTCCTCCCCAATTGGAGGGGCCGAAACACCGAACTGCGCAGGTGCACAACTCATTTCTTCCTGAATACCAAGTTGTAAAGGCCTCCTCTGTTGCTCCTCTGTAGAAGATCTTCATATTTCTTTGGCTTATTGCCCCTAGTGGATCGGGGGCCATTTCCGGGACTGAGGTTGAGGCCCCAAGAGCTGCAGATGCCATGGGAGAGCCCGTTACACTCAAAACAGATAAGGAGCGGGTCGCAGTCATCGAGGGGGTGTCTAGACGGGTCACTGTCTCGCGTTGGGTAAAAGGTGGCTGAAAAGTAGCTCCAAAAGCTGCTGTTAATATTCCGATCGCATTTGTGATCTCAAGTTTGGTAGGCAAACTTCTTAGACTTGTTACTGGGGCTGCCGTGACCGGATTGGTCATCTGGGTGATGGCCCGCCCAGCAAACGCCGGTGGTATCCCTGGCACATCTGAAATCAGCGATGTCGCTGTCGTCGGGGGGGCTAAAGTTCTGACTGGCAGATCATTCTGGGTCACCTCAGTGGTAGGTGCTGCCTGGTGGGTGACCTCAATCCCAGCATCCACATGCCTTCGCGAACCATCAATAGCCGGTTGAACAATAGGTGGTGCCATATTAATTTGGCCACCTTGAATTGAGGGTTGGCCGGATGCCATATGGTTTGGCAGGAGATTTAAAGCAGATAATCTATAGTCCTCCACCCTCGACTCACGATCAGTAAAAGGGGTTGCAGGATAGGATTGGGTACTTCTTACCAGTCCAGCGCTATCCTGAGTTTCTCTCCCATCCCTTGCCGCTGTCGCCATGGCTGTAGACTGCAATAAGGCACTGATGTCAGCAACTGGATCCTCGCTTGTTACCAGCAAGACGAAAAAACAAAGTATCGCTGTCTTCATTTCATCCCTTCCCTCTGGATTTGCATTTGAGGCCAGAAGGGGCATCCTTCTGGCTTCTGCTTCTGCAGATGGGAGGGATTCACTCACAGCGGTGAGCAATTCGAGAGCCGGGGGATTCGTCTCTGGATTCATCGCCCCTCTGCTCTCCTGTTATGTTGGTGCCTGGAGCACTTCAGCCGAAATCATCCTGGCCTTGGATTCCATCGGTCTGCCTTGCAGCGTCTTGCTTCTGGTGGAGGCTCGACTTTCAATTCTCTCCTTCCGCATTGGCTTAATCGTGGACATGCCTGTTTAGCACATTGTAATGCGAATAGGGTCTTAAACCATCCTCTGCTACCAATTGTTGTGCAGGTTTTGTAGACTGTAGACTTATCCGCTTACAAATGCACCAAACAGGCAAGCCAGAAGAGTTTAAAACAAACTGGTTTAATAAAAGCAAACAAAACAAAATCTACAAAAAACATCAGTAATCATCTCCCTTTCAGCAATGTCCATTCAACTCTTTTTGCAGTTGCTCCATGCAGTTGGAGCCCAGGATCTTCCTTCCTCAGAGGGAGGCTAAGTGACTTCAGCTCTTGTGTGTGACCCGGGAGAAGGGTTAGGCGCAGCGTGCAGCGTGTGTGCTCTCAGCAGTCAGAGCAGTTCCTTATATACTGAGTGAGTGTGAGTTACAAAGCCCGGGAAACTCAGAGTTAATAGCTGCGCTCTGATTGGCTCATTCAAACATTCAAACCAGAAACCAATCAAAGCCAATCAATAGGCACAGCAAACCATGAGAGAAGTTTTCTCTCACAGGATGGAATTAAAAAATAATAGAATATTAACAATTGAAGGGCATGAAATACAAGTGGGTTGGCATTCATTCCTCTGGGACAGAAAACACAAAACACACAGCTATTTCAAAAGACATATAATAAGGAATGCGCTACTACAAACCTGGTTGAAAATTAAAAAGCAGCACTATATAAAAATACCGATTTGGCTCTCACCATTAGAAGCAGTAAGACATCCAAATTTAATGGAATTAAATAAAGTAATAAGATATAAAGATCTAATAGAACAACAAGGAAAATTGAAACCAAAACAAGAGTTGGAATTGGACTTACATAGAGAAATTGACTGGTGGACCTACACACAAATCCAATCTAAATATAAGGAAGATACAAAAACATACGAATTTCAAAGAGAGAAACATGAATTAGACAAAATTATATTAGGACCGGAAGAAAAGCTAATTAGCAAAATTTATAAATTTCTACTACAATATAAAATGGAGGAAGAGATAGTGAAGAATACTATGATTAAATGGGCACAAAATTTTAATTATACAATAGATCTGGAGAGGTGGGAAACAATGTGGCAAGTAAATGCAAAATTAACACTATCGGCTGCATACAAGGAAAATCAGCTGAAGATGTTTTATAGATGGCATATGTCACCGACAAGACTTGCAAAGATATACCCGAACAATAGCGCAACATGTTGGAAATGTAAGAAATCCCAAGGAACATATTAGCATCTATGGTGGACGTGCCCGGCAGCAAAAAAAATTTGGGCGAACATCAAGAAATGGATAGAACAAATAACAGACCAACAAATAGAAGGGAAATCAGAAACATTTTTGTTAGGAATCTTCACAAGACCATATTCCAAAGAAATAAAATACTTGATGCTACACATCTTAACAGCAGCACGAATAGTATATGCAAAAAATTGGAAACAGGAAAGAACTCCAAATGAGAAAGAATTGATAGATAAGATTTTAGAATGTGCTGAAATGGACAGATTAACAAAAGAAATTAAAGAAAAAGAAGAGACAGGCTATTATAGAATATGGAATAAATGGTATAAATGGTTTAAGACTAGAAATAAAGAATAAAGATTATTAGGAGAGAAGAGTACGACTATAAAATATATAAATAACAAATGTATGGAGTGAAATAAAAATGTATATAACAAGAATGTAGAAATGTATACTATTAAAGATACTGTAAACTGAACAGTGGGGACAGAGAATTAATTGATACAGAACATTTTTTGTCCCCAGCAATCCAAAATTAATAGGGCTATCAGTGCATGTAACATAGATGTCTGTGCGAGTAAGATTATCACCCCTGCTGTCAACCAAAACCAAGCATTTAATCCCCTCCCCCTCGCTGTTCTACTTACCTTCCCAAATCTCCTTTTGGTGCGTACTGCACATGCACGCATGTGTGCAGAGCACGTGTTTGGCGCACAGTGTGCATGCATGGCTAGCAAACCGGTTCGAATTTCACCACTGACGCCCTCACAGGGCCTCTCATATTACAGCCTCTTAAAGCGGTAGCAGTCAAATAACCCTGCTGACTCATTGCTACCATTGCATCATTGTTACAGCATTACAGTATTACAACATTACAACAGCTGGTCAGCTATTAAACCATCATTACCCTGACACATATGCTACATACATGGAATGCCCTAAAATTTTTCAGGGAATTTAACACAAGACACTGAAATTTAACTTTGAAATGAAGACAGAATGGTGTCTGCCTCTGTAGTTAAATATTAAGGGCAGCTATTAGTCTCAATAGTTAAATTTTTTCTGTCATCACCCTAAAAGAAAAGTAAATGGAGAGAGGGAGGGAGGAGAAAAGAAAGAAGGGAGAAAGGAAGGAAAGAAGCAAAGAAGGGCAAACCTTATGTCAGCCCCAGCCCTGCGACGGTACTTGGGGCTGCCATTCGTGTGGGGATCGCCATTCCGCTGCTGCACACTTTCGCCAACAACCCTTTCTGTGTGCCTGCTCTCCTCATCAGCCTCGAGGCATGTCTCTCACTTCGACTTCCCAGCCGCATGCTAGATGACATCAGGGTCATGCACTGAAGCAGTCTATCAACCTTTATCACTTTAAGGAAAGACGGAACAGCACAGAACAACTGAAGTGGCCTGTGATGGGTTGGGGAGGGAAAGGGAGGACCATTTAAAGTGGTGCACTAATAAGTGCTCAGGCCAGCTCCGTACCCGACCCGCCAAGCAGCAGAAGTCCCGGATGTAGTCTTTTTTAAATTATTATTAATTTTTTAAATTTTTATTTCTCATAAACAGATTTACATGTACAGTCATTTCCATCATTTTTCATTCATCTTTTCTTTTAACTTTCATTTTTCATTTTTACTTTTTTGGGACTGCTCTTTTACCCTTTACTTTTACTCCAACCTTTCTTCTTCTCCTCCCTTTCTCTTCCTTCCTCTCTCTTCTCCTACTTCCTTCATTCTTTCTCTCCTTCTCTTTCCTACTTCCCCTTCTCTTCCCCCACTCCTCTCTTCTTCCCCCCTTCTAACCTTCTCCTCTACTCCTCTTTCCCCTCCCCTTTCTTCCTCTCCTTTTCCCTTTCTTCTTTCACCTCTTCTCTCCTCTCCTCTCTCCTCCCTTCCTCCCTCTCTACTCCTTCCCCTCTCTCCTGTTGTTTCCCTTTTCAGTTCAATCTAAAGTGGTATTCGAGCAGCCCCGATTTTCTAATTATCTTTATTCTCATTTCAATTTCTTATTCAATTATTATTTATTTTTATTTCATCATTTGCGTACATTTTTATGTCTCACTTTTTTCTCTTTTTTCCCCCCCCCCTTTCTCCTTTTACTTGACATCATCTGGGTATCTATTTTTCTAATTGTTTTCTCCCATCTATTCTCTATCTATTTTATTTCTATATCCTTATTCATATTTCTTTTCTAACCAATCATAAAATTTATCCCATGTCTTGAAATACACCGACTCCTCTTTATCTTTTATTCTCAATGTTAATCTGTTCATTTCTGCACATTCTAAAATTTTCTTTATAATTTCTCCTTCCAATGGAATTTTATCTGCTTTCCAGTTTTGTGCAAATACAATTCTAGCTGCTGTTAGACCTGGGGAAATGGAGAAACTTGCAATTATAATTAATGGGAAGAATAGCATTAATAAAAATGAATGTATTACCAAAAATATTATTTTTATTTCAAACTATACCGGATGTAGTCTTTAAAAAGCCGACATACCAGCAGGCAGAAATTTCCTTGCCAACACGTTGTCCAGGAAGCCCCAGTATGAAAGTACTCAAGAGGAAATAATAAAAGCCATGATCCCTCACCAGTTAGCAGATCAACAGGTCCCTCAGGGGGTAGCTCATGCGAGGCCATCTACTGATATAACCCAGGCAGTTCAGGTTGCTCTAGTCCAGGGGTCAGCAACCTGCAGCTCTGGAGCTGCATGTGGCTCTTTCACCCCTCTGCTGCGGCTCCTTGTCACTCAAAATATCACTCACAGCTGCCAATGTGTGACACTTGCTGGCACGCAATTTATTGAGCTTTTCAACCCCCAGTAGGCCAACCATGGATAAATCCAAGAAAAGAAAAGTTTCAGAAGAAAACAGAATATTTAATTCAACTACATATGCTAGTTTTGTGGCCGCTCAAGAAATAGTCAGGCACGGGAAGGGTTTTGTGGCTCCTGGTGTTTTCTTTTCTGTGGGAAATAGGTTCAAATGGCTCTTTGAGTGTTTAAGGTTGCAGACCCCTGCTCTAGTCAAAGATGAGTTCTATCAGAAGAATCTGTTGTGACCCAGGCCCAAGTAGTTAGCATTAAATACAAACAGTTCGAAAACAGACTTTATTAGAACAGCTGAGAATTAACTCATTCTCAGCATAGTCCAAACTAAATTAAAGCAAATTCTTCAAAACACCATTCCACAGTTTATCACCTGACCTTGGGATAATTAGGCAAACTGCCAAAGGCTTTTCTTGGCAAACGTTCAGAAGCAGAAGACGCCGACAAGAAATGAATACAGTGAAACAAGAACCAATTCTTTCAACGTTGTTTTCCGACAAAGAGTCCAAGAGCTGTTGCTGGTCTTTTAAGCCTTATGGGAGGGGCCAATCATCTCTTGGCCCTACTCCTGAGTCGTCCTCTCTGCTTTATCTGCTCCTGCCTTCTGGCAGCTCTTCTTATACATGCACTAGGAACAGGCTCCTCCTATTCCTCTGCCTCTCTACTGTCAGCCTCTGGAGGCTCCAAAGTCTGCACATCACTCCCCGATGGCCCTGGCCCCATCTCTGCCTCTGATGCAGAGCCCTCATCCGGGCCTTCCCCAGCCTCCAGGACTGGCCCATGTTTTTCCTCAGCCTCATCGCTGTCCGACTCCACTGCCAGCTCCACAGGCTGCTGGCGGACCACAACAGAACCATGCTCTGTTCACACTTCGGGATGGATTCGTTTGGAAGGGTACCAAACTATATGTATCCCAGGCAGTATGATTAGAGGTTTTACGCCGGTGCCATGAAGTCCGTTCAGCAGGCCATTTTGGTTTTGTAAAAACGTTGCACCTAATTAACTGCCAGTTAATTAACTGCCACTTTTGGTGGCCTTCCATGAAGTGGGATATCGAAAAATATATAGGGAGCTGTCCTATCTGTGCTACCAAGAAAAACCGACCTGGCAAGCCTGTTGGATTGATACAACCAGTAGCTAACCCCACACAACCGTGGGAGCAGGTCACGATGGATTTCATCCTGGGACTACCAGACAGTCGCAGTCACAATGTAATATAGATCTATTTTCGACGCAGGCTCATTTTGTAGCCTGCTCCGGTCTCCCTTCCGCTAGAAAGTTAGTTAGGTTATTCATAGTCCATATATATCGACTGCACGGTATACCAAAAAGGGTTATATCAGGTCGAGGCATTCAATTTACTGCCCGGTTTTGGCGGGACTTCTTAACCAGAGTTGGGTCAACGCAAGGGTTGAGTTCGGCTTTCCACCCAGCAACCAATGGGGCTGCGGAACAGATGAATGTCATGATTTCAAGATACTTGCACTGTTACATAAGACATAGACAGGATGATTGGGCCGACCTCCTTCCGTATGCCGAGGTCGCCTATAACAATGCCATACATGGTTTACAATTCCGTACAGGGTTTACTCCCTTCTGGGTGGCTACAGGTAGGGAGTTTGTTCCGATACCTGAATGTCCCCGGGTGGATCCTACAGCTGTGGGAGTTCAAAAGTGGGTGGAGCAAACCCAGAGTGTATGGCCGATCATACAGGAAGCGCTCCAATGGTCTGCTAGAATATATAAGCAACAAGCGGATAGGAAACAACAACCTCATCCACCCTTCCAAGTTGGTCAGAGGGTCTACCTATCAACCAAATACTTGAATTTAGGCCTTCCCAGTATCTCAACAAGCAAACCCTGTGCCTTTCCTTCAAGCTGCTCATGTCTGCTCAGCTTCTGCCAGTCATTCTTAACGGCTCTGCCTAAAGTTTTGCGTGTTGTTTCTTGGTTTTAGAAAAGTTAATCCTCAGAGAGACAACTTGTGAGGATAAACATCAGCAATTCAAGTATTAATAGACACTCGGAAAGGAAAGGGGACCCTACTCTAGACTTCCCTCCAATGTAGCTAATTCTCTTAAACTTCTTTAGATTTACACCTTGGCAATTACAGGGAGACATAAGCAGCTCTTGCTCTTAATGCTCCTTTCCAGCTGTTTCAGAAAGGAATTCTAACAAGGACTTGGGAACCACTGGTCTGGGAATAAAACTGGATTTGGACAATTTGTTTTTCTGTTTACCTTGCAGACTTTTCCATTCTTTTAGTCACCACTCATATTTTAATAGATAACTCAAATTCTCACATTGAATTCAATTAAAAAATGCATTTTGGTCTTTGCTCCAGTCAAAGGATGAGTCAATCAATGCAGAACTGGTATAAAGCATCCAAGGGCATTTACACATGCAGGATTTGGTGGGGGAGGGGTATGCCATCAATTTAATTGAAAAGGAAAACCCTCAAAGAAATTGGGTTGGTTCAGATGCAGTCATTCTTGGAGCAGTTTCTTCAAATTAATGGGATAAGGTAATAGAAACTCTGGAGTGAAGATTCACTGATTTCATCTCCAGGTCTGGGCCCGATCCATTTGGCTTGACTGACTGAAGAGACCAGGAACTGTCAACCAAAAGTAGGCTTTTCATTACGCATATTTATAGGTTACATGGGGTGCCACGGAGAGTCATATCTGACCGAGGGGTTCAGTTTACTGCCAAATTTTGGTGAAACTTCCTGATCAAAATAGGGTCGTCACAGAGCAGGAAGACCCTGTGTCAGCCCTGACTCGAAGATACTTGGGGTTGTCATTCAGGCGGGGCCAGGAGACTCACATACAGGTCCAACACCAATCGTAGCTGCGCCTGTGTCACACCATCACTGAGGCTGTTGTTGCCATATCAGATGGGATATGAAGCTCTTACTGCTGCTGCGGCTGCCGCCTGGTTCCTGGAAGCCAATGCTGATGTCCTTGCACCACAACTGGGAGGCGGGGCCATTGAACAGCCCAAAGAGTCAAACCGCGGAGGAGTTGCTGCATCTTGGCTTGGCTAAGGAACTAGCCAGCCAGACTGCCTAGCATGGATTAGGGGCAGCGTATTGATTGTGTGATAGGCTGGGGTCATGCTGGAGGCACGGATAGGGGGTGGAGTCACAGGTGGAGCACGGGAGACAATAAAAGGTGGAGGGGAGCACTGCGCAGTAGCGCTATTTCTTCTTCACTGTAATTGATTGTTGGAACGTGCCGGAGCACAGGATAAAGATTACCATACCCAGGAACCTGGTTTTGGTTTTTTCCAAGCACCTGTTCGGAACCTGACAGGTAGTCAGCACTACTCCATATATTTCAATTAACAGGCATGGCAGAGGGAACGCAGCAAGGACTGGAACCGGAGGACTTAGCAGAGTCAGTGATGCCAGTTGAGCCTGATATCCCCATAGATCAACCTGTGCAGCAGCAGTTAGGGCCTGTGCAGCAGCAGCTACAACCAGAAGTTAGACCTAAACAACATGCCATCTCACAAAGGCCACCACATTTGGAACGGGAGCAGGTGACGTCTAACCAGAGGGTGATACCAAATACAGGGGTTGTGGGGGAATGGTGGTTAGGTCCTGTGAGACAGGGGGGTTATGAGGTACCCCCACCCCCACCAATGCTCACCCCCTCTAGAGGTCATTTCACTCAATGAAGGGAGATACATATTTCCGAGGATAATTGGAGCTACTTCACAGCATTGGGAAGCCAAACTTTAGATGTTTTGAGGGAAAAGTTTGGCTCAGCTGGGTTTAAAGGCCCAAGTTCTGGAGGAGGTTGGGGAAGACAGGTAGGACCCACCCTGGCACATGATGCCCAACCACCAACGGAGGGTTTGGTTTGCTACCCGGGAGTTGATGGGGGGGAACAAATCAGCCCAGGAGACCAGAGGCAAGTCCAAAATACCTCTCCACCTCTCAGAGGCCGCCCTGAACACCCTGTTGGCCAGGATAGTCGATTCACTACCCCAACCTGGCCATTGGTCGGCCTGGGACAAGGACCAGTAGGCAGGTGGGAGTTGCCGGCTGTAAGAGCTACCTTTGATGGCAGCTCAGACAGGGTGGCACTATTTTTGGGACAAGTGATTGACCACCTGGACAAATACGGACACTTATACTCCTCTCAGTGGTCAATGGTGATGGCAGTAGCTGCAGTTATGGAGGGTGAAGCAGCTGACTGTCGGAGCATGAATCAGCCCCATTCCCCCCTGGGGTAATTGCTCTTGATAAGAGACAGACAGATCTTGTTTTTCCTTGCTGTATACTCTAAAGAAAGAAAACCCGAAGTATATATTCTAGGAAACATTTTATTATCAAAGTAAAAAAAAACCTAGCTAACTACATTTTGCCGGCAGGTAATCAGCAGACGAACAAAGGAAGTTAGAAAAGAAAGAATGTGGACATGCGCAGTAGCTCAGACATCACAAGACAGTCTTATCTCTGTTGATAAAGTTTCTGGCAGCTACCATAATGCTCAGGATGGAAGCTCAGCTGGCAAATACACAGAACGCAGTGACAACCCCTTCTTTGTCACTTGAGCAGACATCAGGTATAGCCATCAGTTAAGGCACATCTTCTTACGCAGATACTGGTGCTGAGCTGCTGGAAGCGGTTTGCTGAGCATATCAGCAATCTGATCATGTGTAGGCACATACTGCAAATTTACAAAACCTTGTTTCACTAATTGTTTTATATTTTTATAATGGATGTCAAAGTGTCTAGACCTAGAACCCGTGAAACGTGAATCAGAAATATAAACCACAGATTCTTTTTTTTTAGACAAACTTTATTAAATTTACAAAGATTAAAAACAATTAAAATCAAAATAAAATATACAAATATATTAAGCATCTTATATAATTACTTATTTCATTTCTATTCATTAACATTTCTCTATATATACCTTATCTATAAGTTATACGTATACAAAATTAATCGCACAATTATCCTTCTGGCAGTTAAGTCTTTGTTGGTATTTGAGTATATCAAGCATATAGATATATTGTAACTGGTCATTTGTTATTTTAAGCCTCTAAATACATAAAAAAAGGGGGAAAAACAAAAGAAAGAAGAAGATAGGAATAAGTTAAATTTCAATAGTTATTGGTATTATTTTAAGTATTACCTTATCCACATTTGTTTTGCTTGACCCAATTATACCAATTATTCCATACCTTGAAGTATTTTGAGCTTTCTTTGTCTTGTAGTTTCAATGTTAATTGGTCAGATTCCGCACATAAATAAATTTTTTGAATTACCTGTTGCTCTGTTGGCAAATAGTCCATTTTCCAGACTTGGGCTAACGCTATTCTAGCAGCTGTGATAATGTGATGTATTAAGTATACTGTTTCCTTTCTAATGTTTGGTTTATACATTCCTAACAGGAAGATCTCTGGTTCTAGTTCTAAGACTTCTCCTGTAATTTGGAAAATCCAGATTTTAATTTTCTCCCAATACGTCTTAATTTTAGGGCATAACCACCATGAATGATAGAATGTGCCTTGGGCCTGCTTACATTTCCAACATCTGGGATCTAAGTTGGGATGCATTTGAGCTAACCTTGAGGGGGCGAGATACCACCTGTACCACATTTTGAATTGATTTTCCTTATAGGATACTGATTTTGTTATTTTGATATTATTTTCCCAAATCTTTTCCCAGTCTTCTAATTGAATATTTTTGCCTATGTTCCTAGCCCAAGCAGTCATTTGTCCTTTAATTATGTTCTCCCCCAAATCAATTTCTAGTAGATATTTATATAATTTAGATAATGTTTTCTCTTCCTTCCCTTCCAGGAGTTTGTCTAGTCTATTAGGCCTTACATCAATTCCTCCTCCTTCCCTATCTTTCCTAAATCTATTTTGTGCTTGGAGATACGGCCACCAATCCAATTCTATTCCTGTGTCTTTAAGTTCCTGGCGTGTTTTTAGTAGTCCATTGGAATCTAAAATATCCCTATACCTTACATTTCTATGGGGGGAAATAGTGTTTGGGTGCATGGTTGCCTCCGCTGTGGACAACCATCCAGGAACCTTCTTATAACATCTTTTTTTTATTTTCAGCCAACTATCAATTAACGATCCCCTAATTATATGGTTTTTGAAATGTTGGAATGTCTTGTTCCCGGTGTTCCACAGGAAGGCATGCCATCCCATCAATAGGTCATGACCTTCCAATTTTAACAGTCGTTGGTTATCCAGATTGACCCATTCTCTTAGCCATGTCAAGGAGGCAGCTCTATAGTACTTCTCCCAGGCCGGGGAACCAAAGCCTCCTCTTGATTTATCATCTTGCAGTACGTTTAAATTTATCCTAGGTTTTTTACCCTCCCACAAAAATTTCGAGGTAATTTTATTCAAATTGGTAAAAAATTTTCTCTCCAACTTAACTGGTATATTTTGAAATAGGTAGAGGAGTCTTGGCAAGGTGTTCATTTTTAAAACTGCTATTCTTCCTAGGAATGAAATATTTAACTTTCCCCATTTTTCTAGATCCTTTTCAATTTGATAAGTCAGTCCATCATAGTTGTTTTTCTTTATATCGATATTCTTGGTTGTCAAATTTATTCCTAAATATTTTATTTTTTTTACTACTTTTAGTCCCGATTGTTTCTCTAATTCCTCTGTTTGCTTTATTGTTAAGTTTTTAGTTAATATTTTGGTCTTATCCTTATTTATTTTCAGCCCTGCAACCTTTCCAAATTTTTCAATTTCCTTCATCAATTTGGGTTCAGTTATTAGTGGATCTTCTAGGAAGAATACAAGATCGTCCGCGAATGCTTGGACCTTGTACTCTTCTCCTTTTATTTTAAGCCCTCTTATGTCTTTATTTAATCTAATCCTTCGAAGAAGGTTTTCTAGCGTCAATATAAATAATAGTGGGGAAAGAGGGCACCCTTGCCTTACTCCTCTGCCTATTTCAAAGAAGTTTGTTGCATCCCCGTTAATTAATATTTTTGCTTTTTGTTTAGTATAGATGGATAAAATTAGTTCTTCAAATTTCTCGCCAAATTTCATATTTTTTATTTGTTGGGTCATAAATTTCCAGTTAACTCGGTCAAAAGCCTTCTGTGCATCTATGAAGATTAGGGCTACTTGTTTTTCGGGGTGTCTTTCATAGAATTCAATAACATTTAAAACTGTCCTTAGATTATATTTTGTTTGTCGGCCTGGTAAGAATCCATTTTGGTCTGCATGTATTTTCTGGTTTAAGATTGTTTTAATTCTGGTAGCTAATAGATTCATAAAAATTTTATAGTCCGAATTTAACAACGAAATTGGTCGGTAATTTTTAATCTGAGTGGTATCTGTCTCTTCTTTTGGGATTAGTGAAATATAGGCTTCTCTCCATGTATCTGGAATTCTTGCATGTTTTAATGCCTCATTGTATACCTCTAGGAGGATTGGGTTCAGAATTTCATCAAACCTTTTATATAGTTCTACGGGAATCCCATCTGTTCCCGGTGTTTTATTGTTTTTTTGTCTTTTAATTGTCTCCTGTAGTTCCTCAATAGTTATCTCTCTATTTAGGACCTCTCTATCCTCTTCTGAGATTTCTGGGAATCCTTCTTCCTCCAAATACTGTTTTATTTCCTCATTTGGTACCTCCTCTTGTTTGTACAAATCTTGATAATAATAGGTTACTATCTCTTTTTTTTCTTCCATACCCTTTTGTGACTTACCCTGTTTGTCCTGGAGTTGGTGTATAATCCTTTTTTCTCTTTCCTTCCTTAACTTGTATGCCATCCACCTTCCTGGCTTATTTGCTTGTTCAAAATAATTTTGCCTTATATATTTCAGGGAGTTAATGGTCTTTTCCTGTTCTAGCAAATTCAATTTATGTTTAGCTGTCAGCCAATTAATTTTGGACTTATCGTCTCCTGGGTGGGCACTTAATTTTTCTTCCCACTTCTTAATTTCATCTTGTATAATCTTATATTCCCTTTCTTTATCTTTTTTTCTTTTGCTATTATAGGCAATGGTTACCCCCCTAATGTAAGCCTTTGTGGTGTCCCAAAGATTTTGTAGGGATGTTTGGTCCTTATTGTTCTCTTTAAAGAACCCTTCCAATTCCTTTTCTAATCTATCAGTATACTCCTTCTCTTTTATTGTCTGTGGATTCATCGTCCATCTACCCCTTCTTCGTGTTTGTCCTTTCCATTCTATAGTTATCGGGTTATGATCCACCCACTCATTTATTCCAATATCCACCTCTGCCACTTCTTGTATTAACATCTTCGAAATCCATATCATGTCAATCCTTGACCATGACTTATGTGGGTTGGAGTAGTAAGTAAATTTCTGCTCTTTCGGGTTGTGGAATCTCCAAATGTCTATCAGATTTAATTCTTCTGTTAGGGTATAAAATGTCTTGGGTAATATATTTCTCTTTTTTCTATTATTATAATTGCTTTTGTAATCTTTTTTCAGATCCACTATTGCATTTAAGTCTCCCAATAAGCAAATAGAATCAATATTTTGCTCGATTATTTTCTCGTGAACTTTTTGAAAAAATTCTGTTTGTCCGTTACTCGGTGCATACAGAACTACCAACAGTACTTTTTTGTTTTTAATATTTATTTCTATTAACAGCATTCTCCCATCTGAGTCAGCATATATAAATTTGCTTTCTACTTTCTCATTAACGTACACAGCTACCCCCCTTTTCTTTTCCTCAGCCAATGATGTATATTCCTTTCCTAATTTTTTGCATATCAAATACTTTTCATCCTGCTTCCTAATGTCTGTTTCCTGTATACATATTATATCTAGTTTTAATCTAATTGGTTTCTTAAATATCTGGTGTCTTTTGATTGTTGAGTTAAGACCGTTGACGTTTAGTGAGAGGATTTTTACATTCGTTTCCATGTCAATATGTATTTCCTGTTACCTCTTGTCCTTCTTCTTAGCTTCATTCATTGCTCTTGTTGTTACTCCTTCGTCTTCCAGTTTTTCATTTCCTTCTTGTGTCTCTTTTCTGTTGTTTCTCCCCTCATAAGGTCTTTCTTCCTGTTCTGTGGCTTGCCTGGATCTATTTCTCTCTTC
This sequence comes from Ptyas mucosa, assembly GCA_012654045.1. NCBI lineage: Eukaryota > Metazoa > Chordata > Lepidosauria > Squamata > Colubridae > Ptyas > Ptyas mucosa. The sequence goes on from WNWU01012688.1 coordinate 159,980, forward strand.
CAATTCTTCTCTCCTGCCATTCGTTTTTTCCGTCTCCATCACTTGGTCATAAAGATTTCGGGCTTTCTCTATGGTGTCTACCTTTATCTTTTTCCCCTGCCACGTTACTATCATCCCTTCCGGAATAATCCATCTAAACAAAATTCGTTTTTTATTTAATATTGTTGTGAGGAATCCATATTCTCTTCTCCACTCTCTAATACGCCTTGGTACTTGTTTCAATATAATTACTTCTTTCTGTTTATAATATATTCGTTCATCTTTTGTTAATTTGTATACTTCGTCCCTCACTCTTTTCCTTACAAATCGTACGTGGACTTCTCGGGGGAGTTTGTGTTCTCTAGCATAATTAGTATGGACACGATACACCTCTTCAAATTCCTTAATCATTTCGTCTTTATCCCCTTGTAGTGCATTTGCCAATATCTCTGCCATAACTTCAAATAGGTCTTCCTCTCTTTCCTCTTTAATATTCTGGAATCTCAAGTATAGATCTGCTTTTTCCATCTCAAGCCGTGCCACAGTATATTCCAACTCTTTATTGAGGGAATTCATTTTTCCGTCTATCATTTCTATTTTCTCCTCTACTTGTACCGTTTTCCCTTCTATCGCCATTATCCGTTGCTCATTTTTTAAAATTAATTCTTGGAATAGGTCTACTTTTCTGTCTAATTTCTGGATGTCATCTTTAACAGCATTCTTGACCTCATCTAAATCCTTTCTGGTCTGTTCGTAGTTTTTTGCCATGCATTCCTGCATTTTTAACATAATTTCCTGTATAGCTGATAGGGTGGTCTGCATGGTCTGCATCATTAGTGTGGGGGTTTGTTTTTCTGCTGGGAACATGGTGTCTAAGGTTTTTTGAGCAATCGGGGAGGCCGTTGATCCACCTGGTATTGTGATTGGGTTTTTTTTCCAGTTTTCCCTGTTGTTGTTATTATTGATGTCATTTCTTGCAAGAGTTTCTGTTGTTTTTCTAGAATGGTCTCTATCCTTCTCCAGATCAGCATCCACTATTCTTATGTTTATTTCACATGTATTTCTACCTATTTCACTCGAATTCCATATATTATGAGGGAATTTATTTATTATTGTGTCTATTCTATGTAGTCTTTGATATACTCTAAAAGTTTTTAGTTTCCCTCCCCCCCTTTTTTTTTTTAGAAATCAAGAATGTAAATACGCATCAAACATAAAATTGAAGATCTGGATATATAATATATAAAAGCTTATGGATATAAATATCTAAATATTAATTAGGTAAATATTACTTCTATATTTTTAAATCACAGTATAATCCTAATCAATCAAATAGTTTTAATGGTTAATTAATCAACAACTATTAAAATATTGATAATTCATCCAAGTTTTAAATAAAACAATTAATTCCTTAGAAAATCACTTATCATGAAATAATTTGAGGGAAAAATAACAAAGAAGGAAAACAAAAGAGCAATGAAATCTAATCAATACTTAACTCATTGTTAACAAATTCATGTTCTTTTTTTTAATTATTCTATTACATTAAATATAAATTTATAGGTTAGCAGATGAAGATTTATAAAAAATATATAATTCTTAAATACTGTATTATTATTCCTTATCTATATCACAAATATTTAATTTTGATATCACCCAATCCAGTCTATAGTAGTATTCTCCAAGTCCAGTCACTAATTTCAAGATTCAGAGTCTGGTTGTGGTTTATTAGAGTTGCTCCTTATTTTCTTAGTGCAATTAAACAGTCTTAGCGGAAAGGAGCGTTTATTTTTCAGTGATCTAAGAAGGCTGCCACAGTCCCAAGGTGCGTTTTTCTTGTCTGTTTCTCTTTATTCAGTTTACTTTGCCCCACTAAGGCTTCCTTCAGCGCAGCTATCGTGTTATTTAAGAGTGACAAATTAATTCTCTAGTCTTATACTCAATTCTCTTCACACACACAAGACAGTTTTAATATTTCAGATCTTACGCTGAGTCACGCTGGCAGGTCAGGGATTTTTTTTTGCCGCTTCTCCTCCTCGTTGTGCCATCTCTTCCTTCCGCTGCGCTTCAGGGCTCTTTAAATCTCAACTCTTCTGTCGGCTCCTTATTGTAATGTAAATAGACAGCTTTCAACTCTTAATCACTGCTCACACGGCCGCTTTTCCCCGCGCTCACTTCCTCGGCTTCCTTCTTATGTGCTCAGACGTCGGTTCTCCGGATCCACCGCTTCGGCTTCTTTCTTCCACGTCCGGATTAAGGGCTCTTCCTTGCTCGCCGGGGGATCGCACTTCCCCACAGCAGACCTCCAAAGTTGCCCTCCTTCTCACGGTCCTCGCTCGGACCGATCGCCCTTCTCTTTAGGGCTCCAGTACGCTGAAAATCGCCACGAGAAAGCGGAGCTCGTCTTTCTCGTGCCGCTGCGAACCACGCCTTCCGCCGGAAGTCCATAAACCACAGATTCATTGTCTTCCATCACAGTGATCGGTTGAATCGGGTGTGTCCAGATATCTGTGACCAAAGCATCAAACCACGTTAGAGAATTACATGCATCTGAAACACAAGCATATTCAGCCTCAGTAGATGAACAAGAAACAAAATTCTGTTTACGCACTTGCCAGTAAACAGGACATCCATTTAAGAACATCATATAACCTGAAGTACTTTTATGTGATTTCTTATCACTCGCCCAATCAGAATCTGCATAACAACATAATTCTGCATAATCACTATGTGTCCGTTCTAAGAATAACCTCATATTTTTAGTGTGCTTTAGGTATTTCAATAATTTCTTAACACATGTCCAATGAAACTCTTTTGCCTTACCTACGTGTCGGGACAAGAGATTAACGCTAAGTGCAATGTCGGGTCTAGTCCAACTACTAATATACAACAGTGACCCAATAACTGAACGATAAAGTGTTTGGTCCTCGAATTCAGGACTTGGTTCATGTGTCAAGTTGTGAAAATCTGTTTGCATGGGTATACATGTTGTATTAGCATCTTTCATGTTGCAATGATGCAAAATTTGCTCAATTTTATCCTCTTGTGAAAGACTAAACCCCTTCTGAGTTTTGACAATCTGAACACCTAAATAAGTGCTAACATGACCTAAAGATTTCAATGTGAAATACCTCTGCAAAGCTTTTGCAAAATTCTCACTCATCTGCATATTTGGACCAATATAAACAATATCATCAACATAAACAAGAACTATCTCATATGTATTATCAGATCTTTTTGTAAACACGCATTCATCCGTTTCGGACTTAATAAAGCCCATTGAATTTAGTTTGTCAGTAAGACATAAGTACCACATTAAACCAGACTGTTTCAGACCATAAAGACTTTTGCGTAGAAACCAGGTATCCCCTTCTTGCTGTCGGAACCCTGGAGGACCTTTTACGTAGATCTCCTCATCTAGGTCAGCATGTAGATAAGCCGTGTCAACATCGAACTGGAAAGCTTCTAAATCAAGGATAGTTGCGGTGGCTGAAGCAATTTTTACACTTTCAGTGCAAACTGTCGGTGAGTAGGTATTTGTGTAGTCCTCAGGATAACGTTGAGCGAAACCCTGAGCTACAAGTCTGGCCTTGTACAATGACTCACCATTTGGCTTCTTTTTGATTCTGTAGACCCATCGAGTGCCAATGACTTTTTTGTTTGCTGGAGGTTTTGCAGGTGTAAATACCTTAAGTTTCTTTATACTGTCCATTTCAACCTGCATTGCCTCATACCACTTCTCTTGCTCTGAATCAGGAAGTTGCTTGATTTGCGTGAACTTATCAGGAGGAAGTGTAACATTACAAATCAAAGGCAAGGGTGCTTTTGTCAGTTGCCACGAATATCGCTGTGGAGGGATCCCCTTTGTGGCTCGCTTGGAATGCCTTGGAACAGTCGTCCATTCTTCTTCCGTTTCGTCCTCGTCTTCACCATCGTCGCTAGCGTCAGCATCCGCGGCTTGCGAAGACGGAACATCATGTTGAGAAGAATTAGTGGATGGAACATTTGCCTGTGAATCTCGATCATCAGGTTACGAGACATCAGCAACATCATCTCTAGGAAAATTAACTCCAGGATCATTGGAATGAATCCTGGACCAGTCAGCATCTTCCTCAAAATTGGCGGATTGGGAAATCACTATTACATGTTTGGAGTCAATAAATTTGCTCCACTTTGAGTTATCATCAATACCCATAAATCTCAACCTCTTTACTGCTGGACCTCCTTTCCTTCTTTGAGCTAAGGGAATGTTCACCATAGCGTATGAACCAAAAATATGGAGGTTTTTGAGGTCGGGCTTGTACCCATACAACATGAAGAAAGGAGTCTGATTTATTACACTACTCCAAGTATGGTTGACAATGTAATTTGCATATTTGATAGCTTCACCGCAGTATGGGTTACTGAGGTTGGCGTCTTCTAGGAGACAACGCATCATGGTTTGCAGGACCCCTTGTCGCCTTTCTACCACCCCATTATGCGCCGGGGTGTAAGGGGCCGAGGTCTGTGGAAGAATTCCATTCTTACGCATCCAGTCCTGGAACCGCTGAGACATGAATTCAGCACCACGATCACTTTGAATTCTGGCGATGCTTACTCCGTGTTGGGTATAAACAAGAGCGGCAAAGTCTTTAAAGATTTGAAAGGTCTCAGATTTTTCTTTCATAGGATATACGTATCCATATCTAGAGTAATTATCAGCAATTGTTAAACAATATTTTTTACCACCAAGTGTTGGCTTGAAAGGACCTACTATGTCAGTGAGTACCAAATCAAAAATGCGTGTTGACAGGAGTGTAGTGTGTTTTGGAATGGCTGCTGCTTTGGATTTGGCCCTTTTGCAGACAGCACAATCCAAAAACACCTTACACCCCTTTAGATCCAAACCTTTTGCAAACTCCGGCATTTTCCTAAGGACACAAAAACTGGCATGCCCCAATCTTCTATGCCACTTATGGATACACCTGTAATGCAAAGGTTTACCAGTTAGTGAATTTTCAACATTAACAGTTTTATGAGGAACCTCAGGCTTGCTCTGAGCAACCTGTTTCCTAATTTTCTTTTTGTTGGCTTTAGGAGCCTTTGGAGTAGCAACAGGATCTCTCACTGGAGCATCTCTCTCTGGGCGTGTGCTCTCCTCTTTTGGAGTTTGTATACTTGCCTGTGCTTGCAGTTTAGATTTTGGCTTTATGTAATAAACACCACCAATTAACATGGTTTCAGCAACAATATCTCCATTTTTAACTATATAACTCGCTTTTTCGAGGTGGTGGACCTGGAACTTTAAAACTCTAGACAAGTGACCCTGACTAAGCAAACTACTATTTGCTGTTGGTATATAATAAACATCAGGGGTGAATGCATTGAGTTCTTCAACATAAACAGTTCCTTTTCCTCTGACCTGACAAGGATGATTGGAAAAAGAATAAAGTTCACGTAGTTCAGGTTCAGGCTCGTGCATCTCTCTGAAAAATTCCTTTCTGTAGGTAACATGCAATGCTGCACCACTATCCAAAGTCCACAAAAGTTGTCTGTTGTATTCTGGATGAGGTTGTGGATTGTTGGTTAAAGCCAATGTGGCAAGTGGAGCTTGCAGATCATGCCGGGGACCACAACGACCTTGTCTTCCACCTCTGCCTCTGCCTCTGCCTCCTCTGGAGTCTGTTCCTCTGGGCTGGTACGTGACGGGAGCTGGAACTTGTTGGGGACAATCCCGGGTGGCATGTCTCACACGATTACAGATGTAGCATGTTGGCATCCTTGGAACGTAGGCTCTTCTTCAGAAGGGACGCCTCGCTGGAGCTCTTGATGCAGGTGGTCCTCTCAAATGTAGAGAGGCTAGCATAAATGCTTCTTCTTCGGTTAAAATTCTGCATACATGATCCACTGTGCATTGAGGAATGGGCACTTGATTAATCTTTGTAATGGCATCTTTCCATTCATAATTTAATGAGTTAATAATAATGCTGATCATTTGAAAATCATCAATAAGATAGCCTCTTTCGCCCAAATCCTTCCTCATTCCTTTCATTTTAGTTAAATGTTCTCCAATATATTCATCAGGTTTTAATTTCGAACCATGGAACTCAGACAAGAGCAAACATATAGATTCAATTGAAACAGGCTGGTAGCATGTTTCTAATTGAGCCCAAATTTGTTGGGCAGTTGCATCAGGTGGAAAAGTAACCTGCAGTTCAGTATCCATGGACATCAATGTGCATGCTTTAGTATCTAAGTCTCTTATTGCAGGAGTCCATGGCTGGCCAGGAGAATTAAACACCATGCAGTGGGTACCTTCTCTACGGAGTAAAAGTCCAAACTCACTGACCCATGCTTTATAATTTAGTCCTGAACGCTTTAATTTTGAATCACCAGCCAGTGGAACAATAGAAGATGCCTGTTGAGGAACATGCATTTGAGGTGCTGGTAAAAACACCTGTGGTACTAGTGGAACAGGCACTGGTCCTGGCTGTGCGGGCTGTGCAGCTAAAGGCACTTGTGGTTGAAGCTGAGGTTGCTGTACTTGGACCTGTGGTTGCTGTAGTCGAACCTGTGGTTGCTGTATTTGAACCTGTGGTTGCTGTATTCTGGCTGCCACTTGTGCATGAGCTGCCATATTAATATGGCCTGCTGGAGGTGCTGACATTTGTATTGGCTTCATTAAGCATTGCTGTGCCCCATCTAAATTAGGAATTTGGACAAAAAGGTCATCAGCACCACCAGGGGGTGCTGATGATTGAGCCTGTGGAGATATGTGTGGCATTGCAGCCTGCAGACTTGATTGAGTTAGAGACATGGTTGAAAAAGTCTGATGTAATTTTCTTAATTGCTGTTGCATCTTGGAGTGCATTTCAGCTTTATCTTGTAAATTACTTTTGCCAGCAGGTGGTGCCGCAACATTAGTTTTGGGCATCTCAGAAAACTTTACTTCTCTATCAACGTCATGTGAAACCTGAGAAGGGACAACATCACTAGACATATGTGACATGTACAGAGCTCTCTGTTCTGATTTGCCTGACACAAAACCCTCCTGGGGGAGTGGCTTTGGCTTCAAATGAGAAGGCAAAATGGAGGACTCAGGAATTTGAAAAAGACGAGAGTCCCGCTTATCTGGCTTAAGTATAGAAACAAACGCTTTTGCCTTGTGCAGCTCATGTTCCAGAAACTCTATTTGATCACAATAACTTCGCACAGCCTTATCATGCAGAGTTTCGTCAGGGCTTAAAGGAGAATGGTGAATTTCATCTCTCTCTCTGGGAAAAGAAAACCCAGCTGCTTGTGGAATTTTAGGATTGGCACCAAGTCTTTCAAATTCCTGGGCTTCCATAGGAACTAATTGGTGGCATAAAGAAACATGAGAAGGCGTCACTGACCTCGTTAGCACGTCTTCTTTGAGAGCAGCTTCCCCAACAGCTTCTTCCTCTAGTCTGGTTGCTGAAGCAAGCGGTGTTTGAAAAGTTGAAAGCCTGTGTAAAATTCTTTTCTCTTCATCAGAGAGATCAGAGAGATTTATGTCTTCAGCAGACAGTGCCCTGTATTTTGTTTTCTTTTTCTTTCTTGGCATATTTGCAGTAAATAATCAGCGTTTCTTGGTCGTCGACTAAAACTATCTGGTTAATAGCCTATTCACTTATCAGTTGAGCAACAGCCAAGGAAAATAACATAAATCAACCATTGTCTGCTATCATTGTCGGAGCATGAATCAGCCCCATCCCCCTCCGGGGTAATTGCTCTTGATAAGAGACGGACAGATCTTGTTTTTCCTTGCTGTATACTCTAAAGAAAGAAAACCCGAAGTATATATTCTAGGAAACATTTTATTATCAAAGTAAAAAAAAACCTAGCTAATTACATTTTGCTGGCAGGTAATCAGCAGACGAACAAAGGAAGTTAGAAAAGAAAGAATGTGGACATGTGCAGTAGCTCAGACATCACAAGACAGTCTTATCTCTGTTGATAAAGTTTCTGGCAGCTACTGTAATGCTCAGGATGGAAGCTCAGCTGGCAAATACACAGAACGCAGTGACACTGACTGCCTTGCAGACCTATATAGCAACCACGCCACAGAGCTCGGAGACATAGGCCTGTTCCTTTCAGCTATACAAGAGCAATTCAAAGATAATACAAGGATACAATGGGCTGAGGTGGAACTATTAGTGATTAGGCAATGGGGTAGGCCGGTGAGTGACTACATTAAGGATTTCCGTAGGTTAGCAGGAAAAGTGAGGCAATGGCCAGAGAGACTGCTAGTCCATCACTTTAAAACTGGACTGGACGGATCCTTGTGGAAGGCATGTGTCACACACGGCCTGCCACCCAGGATGGCAGCGTGGGTTTGAGCAGCTACCGAAGTGGACATGGAATTTCATAGAGATGAGAGGGCAAAAACATGGTCTGCATGGAGCCAGAGGTCACCAGACTGACCCACCCGCCCTGTCCAGTCATTGAGACCACTTGAACCAATACCATCAGTACAATCCACACCTTCGCCAGGAAAGACCAGCTCCACCTGAGCACCGATGCTCTGTTTCCAGTGTGGAAAGCTGGGCCACTGGGCGGCAAATTGCCCAGGGTCAGGACCCAAAGCACCGACCGGAACTCCAGGGCCATGGCAGAGCACCGCCAGGAAAAGTATACGGAAGACCCCAGTGAGGGCAACACAACAAATCGTCCATCTAAGCCCTGCTGAAAACAGCGCGAACCCGACCGAGAAGGAGGGCACCAGCGGAAGCGATGATGAGGGGGAGGTGGACCCCATGGTGAGCAAACCGATTAGACCAGGGGTCTGAAACCTTAAATACTCAAAGAGCCATTTGGACCCATTTTCCACAGAAAAGAAAACACCGGGAGCCACAAAACCTGGGTGGGCTTGGCCAACTCGATGTCACTCACTTCCACCAGTCACATGACCCCCCCAGCCACACCTACCCAGCCGGTCATTAGGGCAGAGAACCAGTTGTTAAAAAACACCGGGAACCACAAAATCCTTTTGACATATCTCTCTCTCCCCTCCCTCCCTCCCTCCCTCCCTGTCTCTCTTTATGTCTCTCTCTCTTCCCCTCTCTCTGTATCTCTCTGTCTCTGCCTTGGCTGCTTCTCCATCCCCCACCATCACCCTGACCTTCTCAGGCCAGGCGAGGAGTGACTAGGAGGGGAGGGCCAGCCAGTGGTGGGATCATCTGACAGGGAGCCACAGCAGAGGGCCCAAAGAGCCGCATGCGACTCTGGAGCCACAGGTTGCTGACCCCTGGATTAGACCATTCCTCATTTCGGTGGTGCTTACCACCAAATGCAGGCTAAAATGCAAGGCACTGGTCAATTCAGGTTGCACCCACTGTCTCATAAGGCTATAGCACAGAGGTTGGGGGTTAGGGTACATAACTTAAAACACCCCATCCCTTTCAAACAAATGGATGTGTCGTTATTAGGGAGTCAATCAGCAACACACATCACGGAGCAACTGACATTGGAGATAGGGCCCCACCAGGAACGCATACGTTTTGTGGTAGTCCCCAGGATAACGGAAGAGATAGTACTGGGCCTTGCATGGCTCGATAAATGGGGTCCGACAATCTGGTGGGGAGGGGGTTGTCGACATCTTCAGATTGGTATAGGCCCCGATCCACCCCCGCATGAGCAGGTGAAGAACCCCCAGGTGGTAGGAAAAGCTGACACACAGAACCATCCCACCCGGGAACAGATGAAACTTCCTAAAGTATATAGTGATCTAAGCGAAGTTTGTAGTGAACAGGAGTGCGATCATTTACCTCCACACCATGCTACAGATTGCGCTATCGAAATTCTGCCAGGGGCAATCCTACCAAAACCTAAGATGTATTTGATGACCCCCCAGGAACTAACAGAAATGAGAGTTTGTGAAAAAGTGAAAAAAACTTGAAAAGGGGGTTTATACAGCCGGCTCGGTCTAGGGTAGGCGCTCCTGTTCTTTTCTGGGAAAAGGAGGCTGGAGGGTTACGAAAATGCGTTGATTTTAGGGGGATCAATGCTGTTTGTGTGGAGCATACGTACCCCCTACCATTAATGAAATACATGCTAGCTCGCTTGGCGGAGGGTAGGGTCTTTACTAAGTTAGATCTCCATGAAGCATATTACAGAGTACGCATAAGACCTGGCGATGAATGGAAGACAGCGTTCAACTGCCCGCTGGGAAGTTATCAGTTCTGGGTGATGCCATTCGGCTTACAGGGAGCATCCACTGTATTTATGCAACTAATCAATGAGGTTTTGCAGGAACATCTATACAACGGGGTGCTCATGTATCTGAATGATATATTGATATATACAAAAACTTAGGAAGAACATGTCACCCTTGTATGCCAGGTCTTAAGCAAGTTGTTGGCCACCAAGCTATACATCAAGATGTCAAAATGCGACTTCCACAAGTCGCAATTGGATTATTTGGGATTCCACATTTCTCCAAAGGGTGTAGAGATGGACCCCACGAAAGTAAAGGCTGTGTTGGACTGGCAAGCCCCAAGAATGCGAAAACAGCTGCAAAGCTTCTTGGGGTTTGCAAACTTTTATAGACAGTTCATCCCGTCCTTTGCTCGAGTAGCTCTCCCATTAACGGATCTCTTGAAAACCAAACACTTATCCCAAAAACCATGTCCAGGGCTGCCAGTGCATTGGTCATTGGTGTGTCAGCAGGCCTTCGAACATCTAAAGACATTGTTTGCCAAGGAACCGGTCCTAAAACACCCAGACCCCACTGAGCCATTTGTGGTGCAGGCAGATGCCAGCGATGTTGTGGTAGTGGCGGTTCTTTTGCAATCAAATACAGATGACCGGCTGCAACCATGTGCATATACCTCCCGCAAATTAAACGAAACCGAACATAAATGGGCCATATGGGAGAAGGAGGCATTTGCAGTTCGGTAGGCTTTGATGACCTGGCAACACCTTTTGGAGGGCAGCAGCTTACCATTCGAGGTCTGGACGGATCATAAGAACTTGGAAGCCCTCCAGACCCCACGTAAGCTCTCACCTAAACAAGGATGATGGGCATTATATTTCAGACGCTTTAATTTTCAACTGAAATATATTTCTGGGGGGAAAAACTTCTTGGTGGATGCCTTATCTCGCATGCCACAGTATGCCAGTAACCGTGAGGAAATAGTCCAAGCCATAATACCGGTGTCGTCACAGCCGCAGGAGGGTAATGTAACACAATGAACAGCTGCCTCTCGCTCAAAACCCCAGATGTCTGATCTAACCAAGGACATTCAGGAGGCCCTCCTCAAGGATGAGTGTTTCCAAGCACACCAAAACCGTCTCAGCTGGAGGGCTGGATTGGCTTGGAAAGGGTCAAAAATATACATACCAAGTAGCCTCAGGACGGAAGTCCTTCGAAGATGTTACGACATCCAAGGTATGGGACACTTTGGTTTCCTCAAAACTTTCCATCTGACCAATCGTCAGTTTTGGTGGCCTCAGCTCAAGAAGCACATTGAAGAATACGTCCATAGTTGTGTAACCTGTGCCACAATGAAGAAACAGCCAGGCAAGCCAACCGGCCTGTTACAGCCTGTGACATCTCCTAATAGGCCATGGGAGGAGATAGCCATGGACTTTATTGTGGACTTGCCACCCAGTCAGGGAAACACAGTAATCTGGACAGTAATCGACCTGTTTTCAAAACAGGCCCATTTTGTGGCCTGTCCAGGATTACCCACTGCAAGGAAGCTGGCCAGGCTTTTCATTATGCATATTTATAGGTTACATGGGGTGCCACGGAGAGTCATATCTGACCGAGGGGTTCAGTTTACCACCAGATTTTGGTGAAACTTCCTGATCAAAATAGGGTTGTCACAGAGTCTCACCTCAGCATTTCACCCGGCCACTAATGGACAAACACCATGATAGAACAATATATCCGGTGCTACGTGAAACACCAACAAGCAGACTAGGCGGACCTACTTCCCTTTGCGGAAGTAGCGTATAATAACGCCGTTCATAGTAGCATTGGATATACCCCGTTCCAAGTAGCCACTGGAATGGAGTTTGTACCTATACCAGAATGTCCCCAACCAACAGCCGAAGGTCTAGGATTACAGGAATGGATATCCCGTATGAAAAGCATGTGGGAAGCAGTCAGAAAGGCCCTACTTAAAGCAAGGGAAACATACAAATATTATGCTGACAAAAAGAGACAACAACAAGGTCAATTTCAGGTAGGCCAGAAGGCATATCTGTCCACTAAATACCTGAAACTGAAAGTGCCCAGCAGAAAACTTGGGCCCAAGTATATAGGACCGTTTCCCATAGTGTAAATAATAAACCCTGTGACGATGCGGTTACAGTTACCACCTTTATTAGGAAAAACCCATCCTGTGTTCCATAGTAGCCTACTGCGTCCATTCAGGACGTCTCCGTTAAGGGGATCCTCTCCTCCTCCATCCCCTCCTGTTAATGTTGGGGGAGGACGTCATTATGTAGTAGAGGAAATCCTAGATGCCTGCTGGCATCGAGGTCGTTTGCAGTACCTCGTTTTATGGAAGGGATACCCGTTAGTGGAAGCCTCCTGGGTACCTGGACGTCAATGCAGCAAGATTAATTACCAGATTTCATCGCAAGCATCTGAACAAACCAGGAGGGGTGGGTAAAAAAGGGCCAAAACCTTCCTAATATGAGTTTTATTTTCCAGATGCCATCCTCGTGGTAGGGGGGCCGCATGTCAGCCCCAACTCGATGATACTCAGGGCTGTCATTCAGGCGGGGCCAGGAGACTCACATACAGGTCCAACACCAATCATAGCTGCGCCTGTGTCACGCCATCACTGAGGCTGTTGTCACCATATCAGATGGGATATGAAGCTCTCACCGTTGCTGCAGCTGCCACCTGGTTCCTGGAAGCCGATGCTGGTGTCCTTGCACCACAACTGGGAGGCGGGGCCAATGAACAGCCCAAAGAGTCAAACCGCGGAGGAGTTTTTGCATTTTAGCTTGGCTAAGAAACTAGCCAGCCAGACTGCCTAGCATGGATTAGGGGCAGCGTATTGATTGTGTGATAGGCTGGGGTCGTGCTGGAGGCGTGGATAGGGGGTGGAGTCACAGGTGGAGCGTGGGAGACAATAAAAGGTGGAGGGGAGCACTGCGCAGTAGCGCTATTTCTTCTTCACTGTAATTGATTGTTGGAACGTGCCGGAGCGCAGGATAAAAATACCCAGGAACCTGGTTTTGGTTTTTTCCAAACGCCTGTTCACATGCTGATTTTTGCTCTGTGGCACTAAGGCCCAAGCAGAAAGTGATATCTGACATTTGAAATTAATTGGCATAGGAAATTGGATACTGTAAATTTCTTTCCAGAACTTTTGCCCTGGCTGCTAGACCTACATGGTTGAAAGCTCTCTTTTTGGGAGCCACTGAAGGAATCCTTCTTCTGCTGCCTCTATCAATGCCTCCCCCTTTGCATCAGAAAAATTAAAAGCACCCATCAAGTCTCCCTGATCAGATCAATTTTTAATCTTTTGCCAATAACATGTGTGTCCCATGTTTAGCACCCACCCCTCTCCTAGAAGAATGAAATATTTTAGGAAATATTAAAAAGGCAGAATATTATGTTTCCCTGGATGAGAAAAGGAGAAACATGTTTTTAAAGACAAAGCCTCTTCCTGCAGCTCCCTGCCCCCCCTTCAGCTCCAGGGTGATGGGATTAAGACATGGCCCTCAGGACATGATAGGATTAGCCCTCTACCCATCTCACCACATGACACCTAAATTCAAATCTTTATTGTCAGTGCACAACATATGTACAATGAGATTGGTTGAGCTCCCTCAGTGCACCCCCCCCAACACAATACAACTCACATTGAAGAGAAGAAAATCCCTAACCCAATAAATCATATTAACAACCACCCAGTCCTATTGCACCAGTGTGAACGTGTTACATGTTGCGCTGGCCCTGCAACTCCATCGTACTATGTAGTTATGATGTTATTTCGTATTCAGGAGTCTGACAGCCCACAGATGAAAACTGTTCTTCAGCCTGTTTGTGTGGCTGGCTATGTTTCTATATCTCCTTCCCGATGGTAGGAGGATAAAGAAGTGGTGACCAGGGTGTGAGTCATCCCTGAGGATTTTCCTCACTCTTCTAAGGCAGCGAGCCCTAGCGATCTCATCTAGTGGTATTGTTCTGACCTAGGCTTCCTGACTCATTAAAACACAGGAGTAGTCCCAAAAACCTCTTTTATTGCAACAGTTGTGAATTCTATTCATTCACAGAGGAGTTCCAATTAATTATAAAGAGTCCTTCAGGAGACGTCCTTCGGGATAATCACCCACCTTTATCTCCCTTGACACGCTGCCAAAGACCTAATTGGCAAAGCCACATGGAGTCCAGAATCAAACAGAGCTTCAGGCTTTAAGCTGAACCGAATGAGCAAATGTTGCTTCCTGCAAAGGCCCATGTACCTTTGTTCCTCTTTTCAGTCTTATGGGAGAGGCCAATCATCTCCCAGCCCTACTCCCGAGTCGTCCCTTTTGTTTTAGCTGTTCTTGCCTTCTGGCAGCTCTGCGCATACGTGCACTGGGAAAAGGCTCCCCCTGTTCCTCTGCCTCGCTGAGGTCTGACTCTGGAGGCTCCAGAGGCAGCATGGACCTCCCAGATGGCCCTTTCTCTGCCTCTGATGCAGAGCCCTCGTCTGAGCCTTCCCCAGACTCCAGGACTGGCCCATGGTCCTCCCCAGCCTCCTCACTGTCCGACTCTGCTGCCAAATTATGGGGGATTATGGGAGCGACAGGGCGCTCCCATGTGACACCTCTTCTGCGCGAGCTGCACTGGCTTCCTGTGGTCTTCCAGGTGCACTTCAAGGTGTTGGTGACCACCTTTAAAGTGCTCCATGGCTTAGGGCCGGGGTATCTACGAGACCGCCTTCTGCCACCAATAGCCTCCCACCGGCCAGTTCGCTCGCACAGAGAGGGCCTCCTCAGGGTGCCGTCGGCCAGACAATGTCGGCTGGCGACCCCCAGGGAGAGAGCCTTCTCTGTGGCAGCACCTGCCCTCTGGAACGACCTACCCCCAGAGATACGCATGATACCAGACCTCCGGACCTTTCGTCAGGCCCTGAAAACGCATTTATTCCAGCTAGCTGGACTGGCTTGATCCCATCCTCTCAGTTTTAATTGAATTTGGTTTTAATTGGGTTGTTTTAAATTGTTGGGCTGAAATCATTTAATGTCTTTTAAATTGTTTTTAAATTTTATATGTTATGTTTTATCTCGGCTGTTCACTGCCCTGAGTCCTGTTGGAGAAGGGCGGTATAAAAATTCAAATAAATAAATAAAATAAATAAATAAATAAATACATAAGTCTGAGATGATCACAAAACCCCCTGAAATTGTCCAACAGAGGACTAGACTGGACCAGCAGGGGCGTGGCCCAGCAAGCCGCAGAGCTGGAGAGCAGGCTGATCATAAACCCCACTTTATCCCGGTCAGTGGGGAAGTCTTCAGTTCTCAGGCTGATAAAAAGCTGCCATTGCCCCCCAAAAAGCAGGAAACATGGCCTGATTGCCATCAAACGTGTCTGGCACAGCAACCAGACATTTTCTACGGGGAGGGGGAGCAGCATGAGCTTGGAGCTAAGCCATCTGTGCTGCCAACAAAGCTAATTGCTGCTGAAGCTGTGCGTTCTTGGCACGAAGCTACGTGATAAAGGTTTGTTTGTAATTAGTTTTGGGGCAGGAAACAAACTGTTCTGACCTAGGCTTCCTGAGTCATTAAAACACACGAGTAGTCCCAAAAACCTCTTTTATTGCAACAGTTATGAATTCTGTTCATTCACAGAGGAGTCCCAATTAATTATAAAGAGTCCTTCGGGAGAAGTCGGGATAATCACCCACCTTTATCTCTCTTGACACGCTGCCAAAGACCTATTTGCCAAAGCCACACGGAGTCCAGAATCAAACAGAGCTTCAGACCAAATGAACAAGCCGTTGAGCTGCGTCCGCCACTCAACACACAAGCCGCAGACGAAAGCTGAAAATGCAGAAGTGAGGGAACCCGGGAGGGTGGCAAACAGACCTGGTGCCGCAAAGTGCAGCGAGGGGACACGAGGGAGGGTGATGGGGGCAACAAGAAACGAAGACACAAGGTTTCGGTGGCTCCGCGTACGCCGAACGGATGCTCCTTTAGGAGCTCCAGTCCCGGGATTCTGTTTAGTCACTAGAACAGCGAAAACCAGCTGTCTAGCGACTTGAAACTCTCCCCCTGGGGAAAAGGGGGAGGGAAGAGCAGAAGGGTCTGGGTAGAGCTCCCCTAGATCCCCAGGTTTTTCTTTTTAAGCCTGGGGGTTGCAGGATGAGAGCTCCCTGAAAGCCCTTCATTCTCCGGACCCGGGATGATTCTGCTCTATGCAGAACGAGGCGTCGCGTCCACACCAGCAAGCAATTTTAAGGATTATAAGAACATCGACTTTGGATGCTGGCAGAGCAATTCAGGAGAACAAAGAAATTGTAAATACTGATCTTTAACTCCGTTTTAAACAACAAAGGGGAAATGGTGCCTGAGGGTGTGAAAACGAAACTTACTATTGAAAGTGCTTGTTAACACTGGTAACATTGTTAAAGCTACTGAATTACACATAAAGGAAAAGATTGAAAATGGAAGCTGAATGGAAAAGACTAAGGTATTGATTTTAATTAATTTTTATTTTTAAACTTTGTGGAAAATAACTGGATTTAATGACCTGACAGCGGAATTAATATAAAGTGAAAGATTGAAATATGGCTGACAATAGAGCTGGAGGATTTTCATCATATGAGTCAGCAAATTCACAATCTGTGACTGTAAGGGTGTTTCAAGAACTTTTAAACTCGGGCTTCCGGTGGGACTGCGACATTGCCGGACGCTTCTTTTTGAAGCGCCAGCCCAGGGCTTCGTAGAACTGCAAGAACAGCAACTATTGGCTGTCTTGCGGTTTGAAAACTTTCCCCCTGGTATGAGGGGGGAAAGTGAGTAGACGGGGGGGTAGTGCTCCCTGAAAGTGCCAGATTTTACCCATAATCTGGCGCTTGAAGATGAGAGCTCCCCGTTAAGCCTGTCAGTACTCCGGACCCTGGATGCCTCTGCTTTGCAGAGCTAGATGTCGTTACCATCCCAGCACCAACTTTAAACAGATATTCTTTGAATCAAGCTGGCGGAGCACAAGCAGTATGAATGAAACAGCAAGTATTTTTTTTTCCTTTTAACTCCAAAGATTTACTTTCTTTAAAAGATTCTTCCTAAGCTGAAAGTGAAAGCAAGATGGCGTTTGAGTTTTAACGGGGTGTGAAGAAGTGAAAGCTAAAAGTAATTATTGACAAGCCCCTGTTTGAAATGTAAAACTCCTTTTTGAAAAGTGGATGTAACAAGAAAGGAATAATAATAATTGAAGCAGCAATACAAATTACAAATTGTAAAGGATCCTTTTTTTTTCTTCTTGAAACTCTTTTTTTCTTTTTTCTTCCCCTTTTTTTCCTGTCCTTCTGGAAGGGAAGGAAGAAGGGGGGCAAGATGGCTGGGCTTTTTGAAAGCAAAGAAAGCAAAGGAGGGTTATTTAACCCTCAATGGTCTGATTTTGAGGAAGCTTTGAGTTCAATTACCTCTGCTTTATTGAAAAGAATTGATACTATATTTCAAGCTTCTCAAGCTGGAAACAATGAAATACATGGAAATACTGAGTTGCAATCTAGCAGTGGGGGATTGAATGAAGAGTTGGGAGATGTAAAAAAACAACAACAGATCATAGCAGTTTTTACTGAGGAGAGAAAGATGAATGCTGTGCAGAATAAGGAGCAAGAAGTGTTGGAAGCTGATGAAATTTTGGTTCCACGAATTTTTTTTTATAAAACTCAATCTGCACTTACAGAGTTGTTTCCAGAAGAAGCTACATTTCTGCAAAAATTTTATAATATGCAATCCCAAAAACCGCAAAATTTTACTGGAGCTAAAAAAGGCAGAGGGATCAAAGTTAAGAAGAAAGTTCGTAAAAAGGAAAAGAAGAAAGACTGGAGAAATGGAAAATAACCCTGCTTGATGAGATGATGGTCCTTAAAAAGTATTGTTTAACTGTTTAAAGATTTTGAATTTTTTGGAAAAAAAAAACAGACAGCAGTTTAATGCCAGTTAACTAAGCGATGAGCGACGATGAGGAGGCAACCTACAGCTGTATTGGAATATTTGAGAAGAATAAACAGATCACAGCAATGCTGGTGTATTGGGTTGTGAAATATGCCCTGACTTGAATGATTTGGATTATTTTATTAAGGACTGTAACAAATTTGGACTTAATTGCAATCGCAGAAGTTCTATTGAATATAGCAAATTGAAGTTTCCTGCTTGATGGTAATGAATATAAGGCAAAAGGACTATGGACCTAGGGCAATTGCAGTTGATCTGGTGGTTTCCCAAATATGTCTGATGAATTTATTAATCTAATTTTTGACTGGATTTGATGGATATCATTTCAAATATAATTACAATT
>WNWU01012688.1:178539-190086 GCA_012654045.1 Ptyas mucosa
GAAGAATTTAAATGATTGATAAAGTTCTTAAATGATGTTCTTAGTTGATTTGTTAATAGGTATTGATATAAGAGGTTTGATTATTAATTAAAAAATTATTGTTAATATTATTTCTTATTAAGTGTTTTAATTATAATTGGACCTTGATGGTTTAAAAGTGAAGGACGGAAGAGTTTATATAGTATTTTTTTTAAATCTGGAGTTTTTTGAGTGAGGGTTTTCTTTTGTTGTTGTTGTTGTTGTTGTTGTTTTGTTTTAAATGAAAGAAGTTATAAAATATTTTGTTAAATTGTATAGACCTAATAATTTGTTAAGTAACAATTAGCTAAATTGAGTAATGATAGGTTTGATTAGGTAATACTTAATTGTTTTAATTGCTGTAATTATAAATGGATATTAATTTTGTTGAATTAAGATGGAATAAGGAGAAAAAAGACTTGCTTTCCTTTTATCTATTTGTTTAATGATTATGATTATAATAAGTGTGAAATGGAGTTTAATTTAGAGAATTTAAGCTGTATTTTATTTTGTACTTGCTCTGGGAAGTCGGGGGGGTGGTTGGGGAGGGGGGAGAAAATGTATGTAAAACTTTTAAAACTTTTTCAATAAAAAAAAGAACTTTTAAACTCTTTTACTTCTGTCATAATAGAATCAATTGAAAGAACCTTTCAAAAATACAATTTGAATAATAACAAAGATTTGCTGGCTGGAAAAGATGAAGAAATCAATCTGACTAATGTGACTCTGGAGGACAAAAAAGAGGTTGTCAGGATTAAGATGGAGGTTATTACACAGGATATAGAGCTTTTGCTAGAGGCTTCCATGCAACTAACAGGAAAACAGCAATCAGACTCTTCACTGCAAAATGGCAAATATTGTGACAATCTTTGGTTTTATAGACAGAATCAACATTTAAGGGATGAAATGATTGATTATAAGAGCAGGAAGAGTCGGGACTGCGGTTTCAAATTAGAGGATATAACTGTAAGAGGAGAAAGAGTCTTAAAGATACATCAACCTCAACTTAAAATTCAAAAATTTTCGAAAATAAAAGCAGGGGGAAGAGCAACACTGAAAAAAATACTGAAGAGAAAGGATTGGAAAAAATATAGAAAGAAAGGAAGAATGGAGGAGGATCTTAGTAATAAATTTGAAAAGTTTATTGTTTTATTGAAGTTAAAAGGTTTAATTAAAATTGGATAGCTTTCTTAAATTTAAACTTATTAAAGTATTAAAATGGTTAATTCAAACTTTAATGGATAGTTTTGTAAAAGTTTTGAAATTTTTAAAATGCCTAATTTAAGATTATGGGATTTTTATAAGTTATATGTGATAAAAGGTTTAAGTCAGACATGATTTTAGAGTAATGCTGAAGAAGTACTACTGAAGAGGAAGGATTGGGGGGGAAATATAGACTTTTGAGGAGACTCTCAGTGTCACAATAAATGAGATGATAAAATTAAGATATGACAAATATTGTTAGAACAGGAAGAAGATATAAAGGATATATTTAGATGATGCATTGTGTGATTGACTATGAATTGTATGTTTGTTTGATTATAAAATAAAAACTTTTTCTCAAAAAAAAAGAAAGAAACGAAGACACGGATGGTGGTGGTGGCACTGGGTGATCGGTCAGATCGGGCTGGGCTGGAATCCAGGCAATGTCAGATGACGTCGGGACGAGCAGGGAGCGACAAATGAGTGGCTCATTTGATCCAGACTGCTGAACAGCTGAGACAGCTGACGCTGAGCGCCTAGGCGGTTGTGCGGGTATGGCCTTGCCTTGAAAACTAGTGCTGAGAGGCGGAAGCTTTCAGTGCCGACTTTGAATTTGTAAAGCTCAGCTTGACTTGTAGCCGTCTTGTAGCGAGAATAAACCCACATCTGACAAGCATTCAATGATTTTCAAATTATTTGTGAGGGCTCAGCACAAGTGTGGCCAGGCGGCTGAGAGAAAGTTGGCGCTGTTCTAACAAGTCAACTTATTAAGGTACATGAGGGGAGAATGGCAGAAGGCACTGACAGACTGGTGGAGGAGATGACGGAGCCAGGGAGTATGGAGGAGGAGGAGAAGGATTTGGATGTGCCAGTTTCCAAAGAGGACATTGCTCAACCTGTAGTAAGACCTAAGGAGCAAAAGAGTAAGACTGGGGAAGGCACAGAGGAGGGAAAGAAAGCTCCTGAGGCTGGCAGTGTCCCCTCATCGTCTGGACATTGGTGGCACAGTTCTGCTCTGACAGGGACTGGTGGGCCCAGGATACCCACACCGTCTCCTACTGGAGTTCCATTCCAAGATTGGAGAGAGAGAAGGTGGACAGAGGATGAGGAGGGGGAGATGAGCTACTCCACAGGACCAAGAGCCAGCACAATGGAGCCATGGTTCTGCTTAGCCAGTTCAAAACTCAGGGTGGAGCGTGACTCAGGCCGAACTTGGGCTGCTGAACAACAAGCCACCGGAACCCAGGCCTCCTCGCTGGGAGCAGTAATGAGAGGAGCTGACTGTGTCCCCCATAGAGACCAGGGGGAACATGATGTAGGTCAAACAGGGACAAGGAGACAGCAGGGTCACCAAAAGCCAGATAGTAAGGCCCCAGGGGCCAGCACAGTAAACCAAATGCCCTTTTTGCATCCGGGAACCTGGACTCCGTATATGCCTTGGGGTCCACCGCCTATATAGGCTTCTTTTGATGGCAGTTCTGACCGGGTGGCCCTTTTCCTGAGCCAGATTATTAGCTATCTGGATGTGTACGGACATTGTTACCCATCTCAGTGGGCGATGGTCGTTGCTATCACAGCTGTGTTAACGGGGGAGGCCACTGATTGGGTCGCAGACCTACATAGCGACCACGAGAAGGAATTGGCAGACGTAGGGCTTTTCCTGGAGGCCCTATGGGTGAGATTCAAGGACGAGTCCCAGGCACAAGTGGCTGAGGGGGAACTCATTGCACTCGGGCAGAGGGGACATCCTGCTAAGGAATACGTCAGGGAGTTCCTCAAGACTGCAGGCAGGTTGAGAACGTGGCCTGAATGTCTTCTGGTACACCAGTTCTATATGGGCCTGGACTGTGATCTTCAACAGGTGTGTGTCTATCGAGGTTTACACACACACACACCCCGTCTAGCCGAATAGTTTCAAGCTGCAGTAGAACTGGATGTTGGCCTGAGGGAGTATCGAGGGCATGGTGAAACCGGACCAGGTCAGCCCCGACAGCGTATGGGCAGACCACCTTCTACCCGCCGATTACAACCGCCCAGACCCTTCACTACTGGGTGTGATGAGAGAATACCATCCCCAAGCTCTGTGGCTTCGGGGAACAAGGCTAGAGAACGATCACAGCGGACTCCAGAACACTCCAAGACAGCCTCACAGACACTACCCATCGAGGGCGAAACTCCTACCATGGTTGTTGGCAGCACACCGGGGACCAGGCGGGTGACTACAACAATGTCCAGTGACAGTGAGGATGAGGATCCCAACGCCCCGATGGTGAGCAAACCTATTTGACCCTTTGTAATACCGGTGACCGTGCGGAATCCACGCACATCCATGGGATTGGAACAGGGTGCATTGGTTGATTCAGGATGTACTCGGTGCTTGATACGTCGGCGGTGATCGAGAAGTTGGAGGTTTGCATGGTGAAGTTGTGACAACCCATCAACTTTGAGCAAATGGACGGTTCCACCTTCGACGGTGCCCCCGCCACACATGTTACTGAATCTGTATGGTTAGAAGTAGGAGGGCACCAAGAAGATATTAGATTTATAGTGGTTGAAAAAATTTATTGAGCCCATCAATTTGGGCTTGGCATGGTTAGATAAATGGGAACCCACTATCTGGTGGGAAGGGGGGTTCCGTAAACTCAGAATTTCCATGGTCCACCTGACCCACAACAAAGGCCTGGGAGGGAGGTGTTACGACAGAACTCAGACCTTGCGGCTGGAGGTTTTCCTGATATATACGGGGATTTGGCAAAGGTCTTCAGCGAGGAAGAGTGTGAGATCTTACCTCATAGATCGACCGACTGTGCCATCAAACTGCTCCCTGGGGCCAAACTGCCAAAGCCCTGTATGCACTCCATGACACCAAAAGAGCTGGAGGAATTGAGAAGCCATATAGACAAGAATCTGGCTCGGGGTTTTATTCAGCCCAGTAGGTCTAATATGTCCAAACCGGTCCTCTTTAGAGAGAAAAAGGACAGAGGTTTATGCCTGTGTGTGGATTTCTACGGCCTCAATGTTCTCTGTGTGGAGCATTTATACCCCCTACCGTTGATGAAGGACGTGCTTGCCACTTTGGCAAATGGCCGGATTTTCACAAAATTGGACTTGCGTGAGGCTTATTACCAGGTGCGTATCTGACCAGGGGACGAGTGGAAAACAATGTTTAACTGTCCCCTGGGTAGCTATCAATTCCGAGTGATGCTATTTGGGTTGCAAGGAGCCCCGGCCGTGTTCATGCAGTTGAAAAATGAGGTCCTGCATGAACATCTGTACAGGGGGGTACTTGTATACCTGAATGACATCCTCATCAATACCAAAACAATGGAGGAACACACCCGGTTAGTCTGCCAAGTACTGAAAAAAGTCTTAACCGCCAAATTGTTTGTAAAGATATCCAAATGCGAGTTCCACCACATTGAGTTAGACTACTTGGGTTACTGAATATTGGTTGAGGGAGTGGAGATGGATCCTGCAAAAGTTAGGACAGTGTTGGAATGGCAAGCTCCAAAAATGAGGAAACAATTGCAGAGTTTCTTGGGGTTTGCCAATTTCTACAGGCACTTCTTTTTTTTTTAAATTGATTTTTATTGTGATATATCATAATACAATCAACGTTTTTCAGTTCCATGGTGTTCATAATTATATAATTATATATACATTATTTGTATTGACGTGGACAGGATTATGGGTAGGCTGGGGTCCTCCACATGTTTATTGGACCCTTGTCCCTCCTGGCTAGTTTCGGCAGCCAGAGAGGTGACTGGAGACTGGATCCAGGCCATTGTCAATGCTTCGTTAAAGGAAGGGGTCTTCCCCACTGCACTCAAAGAGGCGGTGGTTCAACCCCTCCTTAAGAAGCCTAGCCTGGATCCTGACGTTCTTAACAACTACCATCCAGTCTCCAACCTTCGCTTTTTAGCGAAGGTTGTTGAGTCCGTGGTGGCGCAGCAATTCCCTCAATTCCTGGAGGAAACAGACTACCTCGATCCTTACCAATCTGGTTTCAGGCGTGGCCACAGCACGGAAACGGCATTGGTCGCCCTAGTAAATGATCTCTGGCGGGCCAGGGATGGGGGTTGCTCCTCCATCCTGGTCCTTCTTAACCTCTCAGCGGCTTTCGATACCATCGACCATGGTATCCTGCTGCAGCGGCTCAGGGGGATGGGGCTAGGAGGCACTGTTTTACAATGGTTCTCCTCCTATCTCTCTGGTCGCCTGCAGTCTGTCTGGGCGGGGGGTCAGGGATCTTCCCAGAGGCCTCTCACTTGTGGGGTGCCTCAGGGATCGGTTCTCTCCCCTCTGCTCTTTAACATCTACATGAAACCGCTGGGTGAGATCATTCGTGGTTTTGGGGTGAGGTATCATCAATATGCTGATGATTCCCAGCTTTACATCTCCACCCCTGACCACCCTAGGGATGCCCTTTCCGTGATGTCCCACTGCCTGGAAGCGGTGCGGGTTTGGATGGGGAGGAACAGACTTAGACTCAACCCTTCTAAGACTGAGTGGCTGTAGATGCCGGCATCCTGGGATCTGGAGGTTCCATCTTTAGTGATCGGGGGAGAGACTCTTGCTCCCTCCGATAGGGTTCGCAACTTGGGTGTCCTCCTGGATTCTCAGCTGTCCTTGGATGACCAGGGGGGCCTTCGCACAGGTGCGTCTTGTGCGTCAGTTGCGCCCTTTTCTAGACCGGGATGCCCTCGCCACGGTCACTCATGCCCTTGTTTCCTCTAGGTTGGACTACTGTAACACCCTCTACATGGGGCTGCCCTTGGGATACGTCTGGAGGGTCCAGCTAGTCCAGAATGCAGCCGCGCGGGTAGTTACAGGGGCGTCTAGATATTCCCATGTAACACCTGTCCTGCATGAGCTGCACTGGCTGCTGGTGGCGTTCCGTTTCAAGGTGCTGGTGCTTACCTATAAAGCCCTTCATGGTTTAGGCCCGGGGTACTTGCAGGACCATCTCCAGCCGTTCTCCCATCATCCTGTGCGCTCTCACAGAGTGGGCCTCCTCAGGGTGCTGTTGGCCAAACAATGTCGGCTGACGGCCCCCAGGAGGAGAGCGTTCTCTGTGGGAGCCCCGACCCTCTGGAATGGATTGCCCACCAAGCTCAGGACAGCCCCCGACCTTCTTTCCTTCCATCGTGAGCTGAAGACGTGGCTCTTCCGTCAACTCAACTGATCCGTTTGGGGGTATACTGTTTAATTTTAAATTGTTTTAAGAGGGTTGCTGATTTTAATTTTTATTTCATTGTGATTTGTATTGGAAATTGTCATTTTGTAAGCCGCCTTGAGTCCCTAGGGAGAAAGGCAGCATATAAATCGCAATAATAAATAATAAATAAATAAAATAAATTTCCACATTATTTACATAATAATATGTCTTAGCATAGCTTGTAGTTTAGATAATACAAATAATACTGCTCAATTCTGTTTAATCATTATTGATTATTCCTTGTGCCCCTCATATTTTACGTTTTGTTTCTTTTCTCCATCCACTTATACCACAATTCCCATACAGCATAATATTCCATATTCTCTCTTTCGTTTATCTC
This sequence comes from Ptyas mucosa, assembly GCA_012654045.1. Lineage (NCBI taxonomy): Eukaryota > Metazoa > Chordata > Lepidosauria > Squamata > Colubridae > Ptyas > Ptyas mucosa. Next base: position 185,319 of record WNWU01012688.1, read on the forward strand.
AAGTGTTAGCTTATTCATTTCGGCGCACTCTAATATCTTACTAATTATGTGTTCTTCCGGTGGTAATTTTTCTTCTTTCCAATACTGCACGTACGTTATTCTTGCCGCTGTTGTTATGTGTATGATTAAATACCTCTTTTTCTTCTCATATTCTTTTTTCAGGATTCCCAGGAGAAAAATTTCTGGTTCAAAATTTATGTTTTCTTCTATCATTTCCGAGATCCATTTCCAAATCATTCTCCAAAATTCTTTTGTTTTGGGGCAAGTCCACCAACAATGGTAGAAGGTACCTTGATGATGACCGCATTTCCAGCAATTTGGGCTCATATTGGGATAAATTTTAGCAATCCTGGCTGGGGCTAGATGCCACCTATAAAGCATCTTATATTAATTTTCCTTATAGGTTACTGCCCTGGTCATTTTAAGGTTGCTATTCCAGATTGTATCCCATTCGTTTAAATTTATGTTGCGTCCAATGTTTTTAGCCCATGCTATCACTGAATTTTTGACCACTTCCTCTACCATATCATATTCCAGCAGATAATTATATAATTTGGCTATTAATTTATTGTTGGTTCCCATCCAAATCTTGTCAAATCCGTTAATGCCTATTTCTATGCCAAACTCCTCCTTGTCCTTTTTATATCTGGATTTTATTTGTGCGTAAGGCCACCAATCGATAAGAATACCCTGTTCTTTCAATTCTTCATTTGTTTTGAGGTTCCCTCCCCCATCTAATATTTCTTTGTATTTGACCATTTTCCCCATTTCCAACAAATTTGGATAGATCATGGCCTCCATTGTGGAGAGCCATCTTGGGACTTTTGTGTATTGTTTTTGTCTTATTTCTCCCCATGTCTGCATTAGTGCGTCCCTTATTTTGTGTCTATGGAAGTGAGTTCTTGTTCTATTTCCTGTATCCCAAAGATAAGCATGTCAGCCCTTCTGGAGATCATGCCCTTCCAGGGTCAGGAGTCTTTTATTTTCCAGGGTTGCCCATTCTTTCAACCATACCAAATTTGCTGCTTTATAGTAGGATTCCCATATCAGGAGCCCAAACCCACCCCTGTTCTTTTTATCTTGCAAAGTTCTAATCGCTATCCTAGGTTTCTTCCCACCCCAAATAAATTTTCTGATAATAGCGTTAAATTCTAGGAAAATTTTTTTGTCTAATTTGACTGGGATGGTTTGGAATAAATACATCAACTTGGGCAAAATACTAATCTTTATTGCTACAATCTTACCTAGGAATGATACCTGAAATTTCCCCCATTTTTCTAAATCCTGTTTGATGTTTTTGATCAGGGGATGTAATTATCTTCCTTTAGGGCCGAGCACCTTGCCGAAATCCACACTCCCAAATATTTTACTTTCTTAACTATTTGGAGCCCTAAAGATGCTTCAAGTACTTTCTTTTGATCCTCAGCCATATTTTTGGTTAACAATTTAGTCTTTGTTTTGTTCAATTTGAATCCAGATACAACTCCATATTTACCCAATTCTTCCAATATTTTTGCGCCTGTTTCCAATGGCTCCTCCATGATTAGGGTTACATCATCATCAAATGCCTGAATCTTGCATGTCTCCTTTCTAATTTTCAATCCCTTAATTTCATTATTGTTTCTAATCCTTTCTAATAAAACTTCTAGGGCTAGTATAAACAAGAGAGGTGATAAAGAATATCCTTGTCTTATGCCCTTTCTAATTTGAAAAGTTTTTGTTAATTCTCCATTTAATAGGATATTTGCTCTTTGTTTTTCGTAAATTGTAGTTATCATATTTTCAAAGTTCGATCCGAATTTCATCTTTTTAATTTGCTGGATTATAAACTTCCAATTCAAGTTATCAAATGCCTTCTGGGCGTCTAAGAAGGCCAATGCTATCTCTTTGTTTGGGTGAGCCTCATAGTATTCAAGTATATCTATTACCACCCTCGTGTTGTTCCTTATCTGCCTTCCAGGGAGGAATCCATTTTGGTCACTGTGTATCAAGTTATTTAGAATTATCTTTAATCTTCCTGCCATGACACTCATATAGATCTTATAGTCCGTATTTAAGAGGGAGATAGGTCTGTAATTTTTTATCAGTTTTGGATCCGCCCCTTCTTTCTGTATGAGTGTCGAGCCGCGGCCATCGCTAGGGAGGGGATGGCCGAGACGGAGAGGGAGAGGTTACCCTGAATGGAAATCCCTGCAGCGAAGCACGGCAGGACGGAGAGCTCAGCGGCTGGCATTTCTTCATGGCTCATGTCGCCCCCCTGTGACGTAACAGAGAGTGTGCCTCGCCAAACAGCTGTTGGGAGGGGGGAATTTCCTTTTGAACGCCAGATGGTGGATTGTTAAGTTTTACTCTATGTATAAATAGCACTGCATTGCAAGTGCCTGTAACGCTGACTTTAAAAAAAAGCATTTCCGACTTGTTCCTTTCTGCCGCCCTGCTGGCTTTCTACCTTAGTAAACGCTGCACCTTACTTCCTGGTTTGGCGTCTTCTTTGCTACTGCAGGATCGGCTGGAGTGACGAGCCAAGAATGAGTGTGATATATGCCTCCCTCCACGATTCTGGAATTTTTGATCTTATCAAGGCCTCATTGCAAATTTCCAACAGTTTTGGTAGGAGTATTTCCTCTAAGTCTGGGTTTTTGTATAGTTCTCTTGGGAATCCATCTGGGCCTGGTGACTTATTGTTTTTAAGTTTGGATATTGCCGTCTTCAGTTCCGTCATTGTAATTTCCTTGTTGAGCATTTCTGTCTCGTCCTCTCCAACCAATGGGAGTTTCCCTTCTAACAAGTATTGGTCCACTTTTTCCTTTAGAATTTCTTCCTCTTTGTATAAGGTGGCGTAATACTCTCGGGCGATCTCAAGTTTGTCTTCCTCTTTATTCACAATACGTCCCTCTGGATCTTCCAACTGGTAGATGATCCCTTTCTCATTTTCTTTTAGTCTATAAGACAGCCACCTACCCAGTTTATTTGCGTTTTCAAAGTAATATTGTTTGGTTCATTTTATCTTATATGCCAATTCTTCCTGGTCAAGTATATTTAGTCTATGTCGTATGATCATCCAATTTTCTTTAGCTGCCTCATCTCCTGGGTTTTGCTGTACTTTCTTCTCTGTGTTCCCTAATTCTTCCAACAGTTCCTTCTGTATCTTTCTTTTTTCTTTATTTTTGTGTGAACCATATGATATTGCTAGGCCTCTCAGGTACACCTTCATTGTATCCCATATTATTCCTCGTGTTGTTGGCTCCTTTTCATTTTCTACAAAAAATGATTTTAATTCTCCCTTTACTTTCCCAATATTTTGCTTATCCCTCAGGAATTGTAAATTTAACCTCAATCTCTTATTTCTTCTCCTATATAGGCTTTCCCATCTAATTTCTAGCGGATTGTGGTCAGCCCACACATTGGGTGCAATTTCTGCTGATGTAATTTCCATCCCCATATTCCTGCTTGCCCACATCATATCAATTCTTGACCACGATTTTTTGGGGCAAGAATAGTACGTGTATTGTTTCTTATTTGGATGTAAGGTTCGCCAAATGTCTACAAGATTTAACTCATCCACTAAATGAAAAAAAGGTTTTTGGTAAATTTTTTCTTTTTTTCATTTGATCTTTGGTACTTTTGTGATCTTTGTCCGAATCCACTACCCCATTAAAATCTCCAATTATGCAGATATTGCTGTAATCCATATTGCTTATTTTTCCCCCTAACTTCTTTTAAATTTCCCCCAAATGTTTGTTCGGGGCGTAAATGGCTATTAATAATATTGGAAGATTGCCTCTCTTTGCTTCCACTGCTAGCACCCTGCCCTTAGAATCAGTATATTCTGCTACGATTTCCTTCTTGATATACAACGCCACGCCCCTCTTTTTTTTTCACAACTAAGGAAGTAAAAATTTTTCCAAGTTTGTTGTACTCTAGGTACTTCTCATCTTCTTTTTTTATATGGACCTCTTGGAGGCATATTATGTCCGCATTTTGTTTGGCCAATTTTATAAAGAATTGTTTCCTTTTTTTATTATCGTTCAAACCATTAACATTGATTGATGTTAATTTCTAATCCTCCGTGTCTTATATCCTTTGTGTTGTCTTAGTTTTTGTTTGTGCGTGTAGTTCTTTGCGGTCTTTGCTTCTTCTTTATCTCCTTGCTTTCCTTGTCCTCTGTTTCCTTCTCCTCCGGGGTTCCTTCTTTGGATCTCCTCTGTTGGATAATTTCCTCTTCCTGTGTTATTGCTTCCACATCCTCCTTGCTACTTTGATCTTCCTCTGTCCCTCTCAACTGATCTAAACAATCTTGAGCTGTTACGAGGCTATCTATTTTGATTTTCTTTCCCTGCCACGTGATCAGCATGCCTTCCGGCAATATCCATCTAAAGAGGATATTCCTCTTGTTCAACTGAATGGCCAGGAATCTATAGTCTCTTCTTGATTCCCTCACTCTCCTTGGGACTTGCTTTAATACTATCACCTCCTTTCCTTTATACATCACCGGTTCCTTTCTCACCATACTATAGAACCGTGATGGCGAACCTATGGCACGCGTGCCGGAAGTGGCATGCAGAGCCATGTCGCCCGGCACGCGTGGCATCGCCCATTCTTCTTCCGGGTTTCCAGGGCACGCAGGCGCACGAGCCAGCTAGTCTGCTGGTTACTGGTGCGCATGCGCGTGCGACAATCAGCTGGCCTTAATGTCTTAGTGCGCATGCGCACGGCCATGCCATCATTGTTTGCATGCAGCCCCAGGATTCTGCCCTTTGCCAGCCAG
>WNWU01012688.1:190486-201634 GCA_012654045.1 Ptyas mucosa
GGGTTGCACAAACCTTTGCTGGAGTGAACGTGCAACCCTCTCCGGCCAGGGAGCATGACCGCTTCCTGGCTCGCGCATTTCTTGCCGCTTTCCGCAACCATTTCCCCGCTAGTGGATCTCCATGAGTGAGGAACTGCGCTCTCCTCCAGTCCTCCTGGGGCAGCTCGCCTCCCCGCTGGTGGCTTCTCCTTCTCCTGCCTGCTCCAGGAGCGGCCTGTCTGTTACCCGGCGAGAACGGCCTGCCATCACAGCCTGCCCCCGCCCTCTATGCCCCGGCAGTTGCTCCTGGTGCTGCCGGAGAAGCGGCAGCATGAGAACCGCTCTTGCAAGGGGGTGGTGGCGGCAGGAGCAGCAGGACGGGGCTTCCCTCCCTCCGGAGGCCTGAGGCTATGCCAGAAGTCTGCTCGGGTGGGGAGACAGGGAAGACCCGGCCCACCCTCAGAAAAATGACTTTCCAGGCCCAAAACGGGGCGGTGGGGGGGTGAAGTGCATGTGCAGGGTGCGCATGCGCAATTGGGGGGGTCATGTGCGCATGCGCGCGGGGGGGTTTTCGCATTGCATTATGGGTGCTGGCACGCACGGGAGCTGTTGCACGCGCACATACACACTTCTGGCACGCCACAAGAAAAAGGTTCGCCATCACTGCTATAGAAGATGTCTTTAACTTTTTTCTGTGCAAATCTAATATGTACTTTTCTGGGCAATTTGTTTCTTCTTGCGTAATTTGTCTGCACTCTATATACTGTACCTTGTCCAATTCTTTCATTATATCTTGTTTGTCTTGTTTGTCTTGTTGCAGAACCTCAGCTATTAATTCAGCCATCACTTGGCCCAGATCTTCTTCCTTGTCTTCAGCAATATTTTGAAAGCGTAGATAAAAGGAGGCTCTGTCCATTTCTAATTGGGTGATTGCATCCTTGAGCTCCCTATTCTGTGCCATCAGCTTCTGATAAACTGTATCTAAATTCCTTTCATTTTGCTCAATTTTGGTTTCCATCTTCTTTATCTTTTGTTCATTAATATGTATTGCCTCTTGTATGTCGTTCATTTTTTGGTCAATGGCTGTAATGTCCGTCTTCAACTCTATATGGTTGCTAGACATCTTCTCTTGCATCATGAGCATAGTGTCCTGAATCACTGTCAACGAGGACTGCATAGCTTGCATGGTGGGTATCATAACTGATTTTTCTGTTTTTGACAGTCCTTCGGTTGACTTCTGTATTGCCGGTGATGACATTGTTATCGTGGGGTTAGAGGTGTTTTTCTTTGCCGTTTTGAGCACAGTGGATGAGAGGCTAGTCATCTCCTTCAGTACCTTTTTCTGGTCTCTCACAATCCTTTTGATGTTTCTCCAAATTATCATCCACTAATTATCCTTTCTTTTATTTGGTGTTACCTTCTTCTTGTGTTTCTGGCAGTTCCAGGTATCTTTTATTTTATATCCCTCCAAAAACTAATGTTTTGTTTAATTCACAACTGGTTCACAGCTGGTTCAATTCATTCTATTATCATCGGGGGTGCTTAAATCTGTTTTCAAAGGTTGCGTTGTTTATATCAAATTGTCCAATTATTTTTTATTAATCAATTTGTATTCTATTATCTATTATTCAGCTCTATTCTATTGTCAAATTAATATCACAATTTATAAATTCTAGCTATGATATATATCTCACAGTCAATAAATGCAAATAATTGATTAGACAAATACAGATAATTATTTAGATAGAAAAATAGGAAGAGAGATATCACTGTTTGCTATTTATCACTAAAAGAGTATTTATCACTGCTTATCGCTAAATCTATAATAAATATGTATAAATATATAAATATATAAATGAATAGTTAATTAATTAATTAATACTCTATTATTGCTTAATATCACAATTTTAAATATTAAGTGTTAGTAATTTAAACAATCAGGTTAGTAAAAAAGAGTTAATTTGGAAGGTGGGTATCTCACTATATATGACCAAACTTATACACGTCTATGTAAATATATTACTCAAATATATGTATGGATGCAAATATGTCAATATGAATATATAAATATGCAGGTATTAATGGAAATGTATAACAAATTAGTTTCTTGAAATTTCTTTAGATGAGAGTCAGGATATCTATATCTTCAAGAATAAAAAAGTATAGGAAAGGGGGGTATTCAAGTGCGGTCAAGTTCCTATATGATTTGGATAGTTCCTTCCCTTCCCTGTTGTCAGTTCGTAACAGCTCTTGGAGACTGATTTCCAGCGCTGTCGGTGTACTCTAGTTCCAATTTGAAAGTTATCTGGTTTGACCTTCCTGGTGTTCCTTTCTCCGTCTCAGCACGCTCAGCGTTCTTGTTGCTGTTCTGGGCAACGGCCACACTTCCGGTCTCCCGCTTCTCTATCGACCCGATCTTCAGTTTCAGCCACCCAGGACTCCTCAGATTTTGAGTAAATATACTTCCTTCCGACCTTTAATAGCGCCGCCGCTCCGCTTCGACAATCTCCTCTCACTTATTCCTCGCCGGCTTGGCTGCGATCCCACGTCAATGCGATCTGTGCCTTCACTTACAATTGCCGCTTGCTCCTTTCTATGGATCCTTCCCGTCCGACCCAGCCAGCTCGATCCTGCCGATTTCAATTACAAAGTGTCCAAGGGAAAGTGGATATAAGCAATCTTCTGACACCAGCTTCACCGAAATTTCTTGCTTCCGGCTTTGTTGGTTACCATTAGAAGGCAGACTCACCGCGTTGGTTTGACAGCGGCGATCAGTCCAGCAGAGAGTGCTTGCTTCTCATTATTCTGCTTGCCAAATTCCCGCTATTGTCCGTGAAGCTCTCCAAGCTTCCATGCCTCGAAGGGTCCCCAAAACGTGGCGTAAAAGTGGCAGTGATTGCTCTCACAGCGCCATGCCACCACGGGTCACCAACCGGAAGTCCATCTCCCCTGATCTTCTCCTTCTACAGGCACTTCATCCCCTCGTTCGCACAGGTGGCGTTGCCCCTGAAGATCTATTAAGGACTAAAGCCGCTAAGTCAAAGCCACAGCCTGGACAGGCAATATTGTGGTCAGTGGAGTGTCAAAGGGCTTTTGAAACCCTAAAGTCACTATTTTCCCGGGACCCTATCCTGAAGCATCCTGCACCAACACGGCCATATATAGTGCAGGTGGATGCAAGTGATGTTGCTGTAGGAGCGGTTTTATTGCAGAGGGATATGCAGAATAGTCTCCAACCATGCACATACACCTCACAGAAGTTCACACCCACGGAGAGGGGTTGGGTGATCTGGGAGAAGGAGGCCTTCACAGTGCGATGGGCCCTTCTGACCTGGCGGCATTTGCTGGAGGGTGCAGAGAAACCATCTGAGGTCTGGACCGACCACAAAAATCTGGTAGCCCTCCAAACCCCCAGAAAGCTATCTTCCAAGCAGGTGCATTGGGCGCAATATTTCCAACGGTTTAACTTTGCCCTTAAATACGTACCTGCTGGGAAAAACTTCTTGGCAGACGCCCTATCCCGCATGCCCCAATATAACAGTAAGCGGGAGGATGTAATACAGGCCATGATACCACCGGAGCAATTGGCAGGACAGGTGCAGGGGACTGAACCAGTAAACCTGTGATTTACCACATTACGTGAGGCATTGATGCAGGATAAGTGGTTAAAGGATAACACCCCGCTGGTCACCTGTAGGGAGGGTCTTGCCTGGAAGGGGGATAAGCTATACATACCCGATGGCCTCAGAGCTTCTGTATTAAAATGATGCCATGACGTAAAACCCACTGGGCAATTTGGTTTCCTAAAAGCGCTACACCTTGCGAGGCGCCAATTCTGGTGGCCAAGGATGCGTTCCGATATTGAGGAATATGTAAGGGGTTACACGATATGCATGATAAACAAACCACGGCTGGGAAAACCCCTGGGTCTGTTACAAATGGTAGCCGAGCCTAGATGTCCATGGGATAAAATCGCTATGGATTTTATCGTGGACCTCTCGGAGAGCAACGGCAATACAGTCATTTGGACCGTGATAGACCTGTTCTCAAAACAGGCACACTTCGTACTGTGTAACGGTCTCCCCTAGGCCTGGCAATTAGCAAAGTTGTTTATTCAACATATCTACCACCTACACGGGGTGCCCCGTTGCATAATCTCAGACAGGGAGGTGCAGTTTACTGCCCACTTCTGGTGGAACTTCATACAGCTGATAGGGTCAACACAGGGGTTAAATTCAGCCTTCCACCCGAGCACCAACGGTGCGGCGGAACAAGCTAATGCGATGATAGAACATTACTTAAGGTGCTATGTATCATATCAGAAAACAGATTGGTCCAGTTTGATACCGTTTGCTGAAGTAGCCTACAATAACGCAGTGCACCGCAGTACCGGTTTCACCCCATTCCGGATAGTGACAGGACAGGATTTCCCCACCATCCCAGAACTGGAGATACCGGCATCAGGAACAGGGACAGCAACAGAGCCAACAGGGTGGGCCAATAAAATCCAGGAGGTATGGCCACAAGTCAAACAGTCATTACACACAGTGGCGGAAGAATACAAACAACAGGCAGACAAGAAAAGGGCCGACCATACACCATTCCAGGTGGGGGATCAGGTGTACTTGTCAACGAAATACATAAAACTAAAAATACCCAGTAATGCAAGATCGGACTTATGGGCTCTGAGGAATGCCCCCCATACCTGGAAGTGGCCCGCTGGACTTGGCAAAAAATACCTCAAGGACGGGTCCTGGGATCCTGAGAGGTGGCACGAAGGTGTAGGGGATTTTAAAAGTTCTTTTTTTTTTTAATTGAAAAAGTTTTTCAAATACAAATTTTTCCCCCGTTTTTCCCCCCTCACCCCCACATAATATATATTTCAAAAATCAAGTTAAGCCAAAAAGTACAGTTTGCCCCTTTCCCCCCCTCCCCAACCCTCCCCAACCACCCCTCCGCCCCCCCAACCCCTCTGACTTCCACTATATAAAACCCTAGTAATCCCAAACACAGTATATATTACTCATCCCCTTCATATTCTACCCCCTGCATTCTGTTCAGCGTTACCATATACGTCTAGTCTCCCTCAGCTGAAAGCTATATGATATTTTCTGGTTTGGTATTTATTTTGTACATAATCAATCCACTTTTTCCATTCTTGCAAGTACTTCTCTTGAGTATGATCCTTTAAAAAAGCTGAAATCTTCACCATTTCTGCAAATCCAGCCATCTTCTGAGTCCATTGATCAATAGTAGGCAAAACATCTTTCTTCCAACATTGAGCAACCAATAATCTAGCTGCTGTCACCATATACAATATCAATTTTGTTTCCCCCATTGTAAAATCCTTAACTATACCCAATAGAAACAATTGTGGAGAAAATTGTAATTTTTTCTTCAAAACATTTTGCATAACCCACCAAATTTTTATCCAGAAAGCCTTCACTTTCTTGCAAGTCCACCATATATGATAATATGTGGCATCTAAACAATCACATCTCCAACATTTTGGTTGAACATTAGGATACATACATGACAATTTCTTAGGATCTAAATGCCACCTATAAAACATTTTATAAAAGTTCTCCCGCAAATTCTGTGATTGTGTAAATTTAACATTCTGAACCCATATTTTTTCCCAGGTATCCATCATAACTGGTTCTGTAAAGTTTTGTGCCCATTTAATCATACAATCCTTAACCAACTCTTTTTCTGAGTCCCTTTCTAACAAAACATTATAAACTCTCTTAATATGCATCGGTCCTTTCTCTTTTATCTGTCTAACCAGTTCTACTTCATACATCATTAAACCAGTTTTTTAATCTTCTTTTCATCTCACTTGTAGTTGATTATACTGTAACCAAGTTAAAGCTATCCCTTCTGCCAACAGTGTTTGTAATGTCTTCAGCCGCCATCTGCCCTCTTCCATGAAAAGTACATCTTTGTATAAACCCCCCCCGAGTGACTTAATATTTGTATTCCACATGGTATCAGCAAGATCCAACCAAAGTGGTATTTTATAATCCCATTTGTATCGGTGCTTCTTCCAAATTCTCATTAAGGCATTTCTAAATATATGACTATTAAATACTTTATCCACTTTATGCTCATAAAATAAATATGCATGCCAACCCAATTCCAGATCGTGGCTTTCTATATTTAATACTCCAGTCTTTGTTTTTCCAAACCAATCGCTTGTTTGTGTCAATGCTGCTGCTTCATAATACAGTCGGAGGTTTGGAAGTTTAAGGCCACCCCTCTCACGAGTGTCTTGCATAATTTTCAGTTTAACTCTCGGTTTTTTCTCATTCCAGACAAACTTATTCACTCCTTTTTGCCATTCTAACAATTGTTTATCAGTTTTGAGCACCGGTATCATTTGGAACAAAAAGATAAATCTGGGTAAAACGTTCATCTTAACTGCTGCAATTCTCCCAAGTAAAGACAGTTGCAGTTTTTTCCAAGTTTGCATATCTTTTTGTATCTTTTGCCACAACACCTCGTAATTATTTTTAAATAGTTTTATATTTAGATCTGCAACTTGTATTCCTAGGTATTTAACCTTTGATACTATTTCAAAGCCTGCCATCCTTTCAAGTTCCTTATTTTGAACCATTGTCAAATTCTTTGTTATCATCTTAGTTTTTCTCTGGTTCAGTCTAAATCCTGATACCATGCCATATTCTTCTATAATAACTTTGAACCGGATTATTGATTTCATCGGCCGTGTTAAGGTAACAACCAGATCATCTGCAAATGCCCTAGTCCTGTAATCTTCTTGCCTTATGACTATTCCATTCAAGGAGTTCGAGTCCCGTATTGTGTTCAACAAGACTTCTAAAGTTAAGATAAATAACAATGGAGATAGTGGACACCCTTGTCTTGTACCTTTTTGTATGTCAAAATTCATAGTTAAACTTCCATTAATAATAAGTTGTGCAGATTGCTCTTGATAAACCGCTGTAATTGCCTGTATAAACCGATCCCCAAAGTCCATTTTTTCCAAAGTCTTTATTATAAAATTCCAATTCACTCGATCAAAGGCCTTCTCCGCATCCAAAAAAACCAGCACTGCAGGGATCTGTTTATTCTTATCTAAATAGTCCAATAAATCTATGATTTGCCTCACATTCTCCTTCATATATCTGCCTTCAATAAATCCTGCTTGGTCATGATGAATCACCTCTTGAATAGCTGGCATTAATCTGTTGGCTAATACTTTTGCAAAAAAATTATAATCCATATTTAAAAGAGATATTGGTCTAAAATTTTCTGGTTTTTTTAGGGCCTAATTCTTCTTTCAGTATCAATGATACAAAAGCTGCTTTCCATGAAGAAGGTATTTTGCCACCTTGCTGTATACTACAAAATAAATCTTTAAGAAGCTCAATCATTTCTGCTTGTAAGGTTTTGTAATAAACTACAGTTAGGCCATCTGTCCCTGGAGCTTTTGCTGTTTTCAATTGTTTTATAGCAAAACTAATCTCCTCAACTGTTATTAATTGATCCATTCTTTCCTTTTGAGCAAGTGAAATTCTAGTAACCCTTTTTTCTTCAAGATATTTATCTATAAGTTTATTCTGTATATTATCTTTAGCATATAACTTAGTATAATAATCCAAGAAAACGTTTTTGATTAGTTCTTGTTGAAAAACTTCCTTCCCACCATGCTCAATACTATCAATCGTTCGTGTAGCTAATTGTTTCCTCAACGTATAAGCCAACCATCTGCCCGGCTTATTGGCATTAGCAAAGGTATTATGTTTTGCAAATTGTAAATTAGTTGCTGTTTGTTCCGCTATAAGCATTTGGAATTGGTCTTTCAAAAGTTTTATGATTCCTTGTAATTTTCCATCCGTTGGGTTTTTTATCAATAACTGTTCCTTTTTCTTTATCTCTCTTTCCAGTTCTGTTCTCTTTTTCTGTCTATCTTGTTTATGCTTAAAGTTCATTTGTATCAGCACCCCTCTCATATATGCTTTACCTGCATCCCAAACTATTTCAATAGGGGTACCTTTGTTTAAATTCAGTTTAAAAAATTCCTTTATATGCTTCTTAAGTTCAATTACATTCTTTTCATATCTGAATAAATTTTCATTTAATCTCCAAGATCTTCTTTCTTTCTTTCCCATCTCAATTTCTATCCATACCGGACTATGATCAGTTAATGTCCTAGGAAATATCTTCGTTTTCCTTACTTTAGGAAGTAAATCAACCGTTATCAAAATAAAATCTATCCTAGAAGAAGATTTATGCTTATCCGAATAAAAAGTAAAGTCCAATTCTTTGGGGTTATGAACTCTCCATATATCTTTCATTTCCAAATCCTCTTTCATATCAAAAAAAGCTTGTGGTAACTTAGCACCTAATTTAACTAAACTCTTTTTGTCCTTTCTGGGTTCTATTACTCCATTCCAGTCTCCCATAATTAAAATAGTTGTAAAGTCCCATTCTAAAATTTTAGAGTGAAGCATTTTATAAAAACTTTCTTGTTGCTGATTAGGAGCATAAATTCCAACCACCAAAGTTGGACCATTATCTGTATGAAGTTCAATTGCAATATATCTTCCAGAGTCATCTGTTTCTATAATTTTAGCTGAAAGTCTTTTATTTATATATATCACCACTCCATTCTTTTTTTCCGAGTTTGAGGCAATAAATTGCGTTCCTAATCTTGAATTTATCAAATATTTCTGATCTTGCGTTCTAATATGGGTTTCTTGCAAACAAATAACATCATTATTAAATTGCTTCAAATAATGAAATACTTTCTTCCTTTTTTGTGGAGAGTTCAATCCATTCACATTCCAGCACAAAAATTTAATTATCATTTGGGCTACTCTGAAGTTTTGAGAACATTTGCTGAAGATCCTTTTCCACAGAGGTAATCTTCGGCTTTGTTCCTCCCATGACTTCAACTTGTGGCTTATCCTTAACCTTCTTTCCTCGTTGTGGCTTGGCTTTCTCCAGTTGCTGTGCTTCCTGCATTTGCTTAGAGGCTGCTCTAGTTATACGTTGATCGTCCACTTTAGATGCCATCAGTTCGAGATCCAACGCCACTTCTCTTGTAGATTTCAATGTATCCTCTAAAGGAGAAAGTGGAAAGGGTTCAAAAGGATCAACCACAATGCCACCTATAGCTCCCTGGACCTCCATTGCTTCCTTTTGTGACTGCTTTATGGCACTTGCTTTCAGCGGAAAGAGCAGCTGAAAGCGAAAGTAGACTGGCTTGTTTATTGTAACACGTTACAAAGTAACAGATCCGGCTTGAAGGGAGAAAATAAAAATAATTAAATGGTTACAGAGACTTTTACTGATTTGATTTAACCTGGAGAAATTATTGGGAAGATTTGGTGGATTTTGTACTGGGAAAGGAAACCGTTTACGTGGCAAAATGTCATCAAAGCAAACAAAATCAGAGGCTAAGCCAGCAGGGGGGGGCTCCCCCACTCACAAGCTACAACAGCCTCCTACATTGCAATTACAAAGTCAGACAAAGGAGGAAGGTTTTCAGGATTTAAAGGAATTTATTGTTAGAGAAATTAAGAAATCAGAACAGGAGGTTAAAGGATTGGTTCAAGAAAAGTTTGATATAGTTAACAAAGATATTCAAACAGTGGTGAAAGGCCTGTCTGATGTAGTTTTGCAGATTGATAAAAAGGTGGAAAAACTTGCTTTAGAAGTGGATACTAAATTGAAGCAAACTGACTTTAAAATTACTGATGTGGATGAAAAAACCCAACGGCTTGAAAATGAGATAACTATGATGCAATTCAGAGCTATGGAATTTGCAATTAGGCTTAGAGGTATAAGAGAGAACAGTAGAGAAGATTTAAGAAAAAATTGTGCTGATGCTTTGGCTGTGTTATTAAAGGTTGATGATCCTGAGGAGATTTTTTACAAAATTGACAAGGCTTACAGAGTTAATTCCCGGGTGGCAGTTTATAGACAATTGCCTAGAGATGTGGTGATATATTTTACAGACAGAAGAATAAGAATAAGAAATGATATTTTGCAAAGATCATTTGCCTCTACTGTTCAAATTGATGGAATTGAGATTGGAGTTTTTAAAGAACTAGCACCTAAAATGTTAAAGGATAGAAAGGATTTTGGATTTCTGGTGGCAGAATTGAAGAAGCGGAATATACAGTTTCGATGGGATGCACCAGCTGGCATTATATTGAGGATGCAAGGAGTGAGATATCGCTTAAATACCATAGCAAAAGCGGAAGATTTTTATTATAATATTTTGAAAGCAGGTTCAACACCTCCACGTACGTCTTCACCAATAAACAAGGAGGCTGAAACACAGAAGCAGTTTGAACAGGAGACTGAAGAAGGGATTTTAAAAGTTCTTTGTATTCGTTTTTAATTCATTTTTTAAGGGGTGGGAGGGAAAATGTAAAATGTACAACCGGGGTGGGTTTGGGGGGCAACCCACAGGTGTTGAGGGGGGTCAGGTGGGCTAGTTCATACAGAGGGGAGGGTGTTTCCATCGGTACTGTAAGTGGGAGGGGCAGATATGACGGGAGCAGGGGGCCATATCATGTTAGGGGAGGGCGCACTCGCTACTTGCGAGCGATTGCGTGCTCCGGCCCCCAATGCTCTTCTCGCTCCCCAGGTTGTTCAGATCCTCAGGCCCAGGGCCTCCGGTTGATGTTGTGCAATGCCAGGTCCGTGGTAAATAAAACCCCCCTCATCTGCGATTTGGTTCAGGAGGGGGGTGCGGACCTGGTAGGTATTACAGACACCTGGTTGGGCCAGGAGGGGGGGTCCCCCTCGTTGAGATGTGCCCACCGGGTTTCTATGCATTCCATCAGCTGAGGGCCCAGGGGAGGGGTGGGGGGGTGGCGGTTCTTGTAAAGGAAGGTCTTGCTCCTAGGGAGGCCACTGTACCTCAGATAGCCGGATGTGAGTCTCTCCTGGTGAAGTGGGGACATGGGAGGCAGATGGGTTTGCTGATCATGTACCTGGCTCCCTGCCACATGTCAGCTACCCTGCCTGAGCTACTCAGTGTGATTGCCGAGGTGGCGGTGGAGACCCCCAGGCTTATGGTCATGGGGGACTTCAACCTGCCATCTGTCGGTGAAACGTCGGAGGCAGCTCGGGAGTTCATGGCTTCCATGACGGCCATGGACCTGACCCAGCTAATTCATGAACCCACTCACA
>WNWU01012689.1:3623-21180 GCA_012654045.1 Ptyas mucosa
TACCACATGGGTTTCCAAAAGAATGTTACAAAAATAAAAATGAAGCTCAGCCTTTATATTAGAAAGAGAAATCTTTTGATAAAGGGTTTTCCTTATCATTTTACATGGTAGATATAATTGTTATTTTGAAAGGACTAAAAAATTTTATAAGACTTTTATAAATCACCTAGTATTGCTGTTACATCGGGATACAAACATTTTAACTGCAACTTTATCATGTATACTATTAGTAAAAAATATGTATTCTACATGATCTGGTTACTGTATATGAATGGATATCAAGTTTCTGATTTTCTGATTATCTATCTATCATCTATCTATATCTATCATCTGTCTATCATCTATCTAGCCATCTATACATCTATAAAATTTCTATGTTACCCATCTCACTTAAGTGATTCTGGGTGATTTACAAATATTGCTATGTTATTGGTAGATAGAGCAAGCCAAGTTTCTTTTTTAAAACTAGTTTTTGAATGAACGAAATGCATTTAAAGAAAAGGAAAGGAAAAATAGTAAAGTAAACGTGGAAAAGGAAAAACCGAATTAAAAAAAGAAAGAAAAACAAGGAAAAAGAGGGCAAAAAAAGGAAAAGAAAAAGAAGATAAATGAACAGAATACTTTATCTCTCTCTCTCTTTGACTTTTAATCTATAATTCTATCAAACCTCTTTCTCTAAGATGACGTCATAATTCCTTTCATTCTATAACCCACTGGTGTCAAACTTGCTGTGTCACGTTGCCGTCACATGATGTTTTGCAACTTTTTCCCATTTGTGGAACTGGGTTGGGCGTGGCCTGTGCATGACACATCCAGCCTGCAGGCCACCAGTTTGACACCCTGCTATAACCTATTCTTTCTAATCTCAACCATAAATCATAAAATCATTTTCTTTTCAATGTAAAAAGTCTATAAGGATTTTTCAGTCATTGATGAATGTTAATAATGAACTTTTTCTAATCAAAGACGTCAGTTTGTCCATCTCAGCAAATTATGTCAATTTCACCAACTATTTGTCTATAGTGCGTAATGCATTCATTTACTATAAATATCCATACCTCAAGTCATGGTCTTCTAACTCTAAAAGTCTTTTGTTTCTCAGCAACCCCTGTTCTTTTATCCAAACCAAACTACAAGCTGCAGAATACAATTTCAAATTGATAAATTGTCTCTTCTCTCTCTTTCTCTCTCTCTTCCCCCACCCCCTTTTCGTTTTTTGCATCTTGCCTTTATATTTATCTGATGGTTTTTCTCTTGTCATCCAAACTTAGATATGTCTGTTTGCCATTGCTTGAATGGTACATCATTGTCGGAACAGGTATTGTCTAAAACAACAATCAACAAAAAATCATTCTAGTCAAAACATACATTTTTATCATAGAAATTCTCCCCAACAGCAAATGGGTAGCAATTGAGAAGATAATTTTAATTTCTCCTATCTTAATTTAATCATTCATTATTACATACCATGTTTGAATATAACTATTTTAAAGTAATGTACAATTCATATTCATCATAATAATGCCTTCATATTCCAAACCAATTTATCAGCCTCAAAAACGAAACAAAATGAATTTGATAGCACTGCAAGGTATTACCAATTACCTCACCGCCACACTACCATCACTT
Organism: Ptyas mucosa; assembly: GCA_012654045.1. Classification (NCBI taxonomy): domain Eukaryota; kingdom Metazoa; phylum Chordata; class Lepidosauria; order Squamata; family Colubridae; genus Ptyas; species Ptyas mucosa. The sequence continues at coordinate 5,253 of WNWU01012689.1, forward strand.
TTATAAAATATTTTATAAAATATCTATAAAATAGCCACTGGCATTACTAATTTGGACCATGCTTATTTAGGTCCCTAAGTTATACCTAAAATAGAACAATTATTCATAAAATGCAATTTTGACATCTCCAGGTATGTCAAAATTACACAAATGCTGAAACGTGATGTGAAATTTTATGAGATTGCAGCATGTTTGCTTGAAACTTATTTCCAGTAACTAAAATTGTAATATTTTGGAACTGGTTATTCTTGATGTATATGCAATTATGCAAGGCTGTTCAGAGTTTAGGAAGGTAGGTAAACCTGCTCTTTTGAAATGTATCTCAGCTATATCAGAAGTGAAGAAACGGAAATGAGATTTCAATCCATATGGGGAAGAAAAGTTCCCAGGTAAGAAGATTGATTGATTGAAATGGATGTCTTTTTAACAGACATTTCTAAAATTCTGTTTTCACTTTGTCGTTATGGGGTATTGAATGTAGATTAATGAGAAAAAAATGAATTTCAACAACTATAATATCAGGCTGCAGCATAGCAAAATTGACAAAAGTGAAGGAGATCTGAATACTTTTTGAATACACTATACATATATCTACCAGTATGTACTGTATATCTATGTATATGTATCAGTGGTGAGTTGCTCCCGGTTCGGTCTGGTTCTTGCGAACCGGTAGTAACAGCGGCAGGAGCCCAGCCACCCAGCCGCCCAGATGTCATCATGAATGATCTGCGCATGCGTTGCGAACCAGTAGTGGAGGTAAGTAGAACCCACCCTTGATATGTATATATACACATACATATTTATGTGGTATTGTATTGTTATTATATTATGGTGAAATATAAGTAATATTGGATAAAAGAAGAGAAAGAACTGTTTCTGGCCAAACAACCTTTGCTGAAGTAAATGAGTCTGAAAATAGAACAAATTTAGGGGGGGAATTCAGAGGGAAAGACGGATTCATCATGTCTTTGATAAACAGTTGATCAGCTCTCCTGAAATTCACTACTGATCCTTAACCTCAGAGGTAAATATGATGGATGATCTATTGTATGATGTCTTGGCTGTCCAGCATATTCATTCTTCCTTAATAACTGCAATGTTTGCTAGATTCCTCTTTCCCAATATTGCCCTCTCAAACAAATGGCATCTCCAAACTTGTTGAGAAATAATTGAGTTGGAACAAAGAAGCCCAGGAAAGAAAGCTTCAATTAAAACTACAAATTTACTCTTTCAGCTACTTCAGATAACCAGCAATCTCAATTGGTCTCTCCACACATCCTCCTTAGTGAAGCGTGCAAACCAGTGTCTGCATTTCCTGCACTGGATGAGGAGAGCACATCTTTCTCCTTCTGTCCTCACCACTTTTTACAGAGCATTTTAACAAACTGTATCAGTGTTTGGTTTGGTGGCTGCAGTGCCTCAGATAGAAGGTCCATACAGAGAGTGGTAAGGACATCTGAGAAGATTATAGGAAGCTCACTTCCTGTTATTCAGGATACTGCTTATAAGTGCTATGTGCTCAGTGCTCAAAGCATTGTTAGAGACCCCACACACCCACTTCACAGTCTGCTTCTTTTGCTCTCCTCTGAGAGGAGGTTTCAAAGTATTTCTAGCAGGACTACCAGATTCTGTAACAGCTTTGTTGCTTATGCCATCCGTCTGGTAAACTTGCATGTTTCTCTCGCCATGTACCTATATATATCTGAACTAGACTGTGTTGTTTCTCTGTGTCATATAATATATGTGGGTATATACATATTATTAATTAATTAATTAATTAATTAATTAATCATGTCATGTCTATGTAGTCTATATTGGAGGTGGTGACCCTTTGAGAGCTGTATGCAATGAAATTTCATTTTAATGTATGCTGGTTAGTGTACATTCAAAGTGACAATAAAGTTATTCTAAGTTCTAAGCTCTAAGTCTTCTTGAATTGGAAACTTGTTAGGATAGAAGAAACCAAAGACTGTTTTCACACAACAAACCTAACCTGGTTACTCAATCCATTTTATGACATTGAACAATACAGTGAACAAAAACACTAACAAATGTTAAAATTAACCAAAGTTAGCATGTTGTACTAATTCAGTAACTAGATTTGTAACCAACTTAGGCAGACATATTGCTTTAATGCAGTGAATAAGTTCCTCTGCTCTGTCCCTGGAAGACAAATCAAGAAACAAAAGTCAAAAAATATCTCATTCCTGAAAATAGGTGGATTTTGGGTATCTGAGTGTGTTTTAAGAGTTGTTTGTCTGGTTAAGAGCCCTTTCAGTTCTCTATTGCTGGCAGCCAAGAAATAAAGATTATGAAATGAAATTGTTTGGACTGCGGTCAAGTGCATTCATCTTTTGGATTTTGATTGACCTTAATTAATTGTGTAATTTAAATACTTGGACTTCATATTTATCTTTCCAATTTGTTTAAATACTTGTACTTTCCCAAAAATGCCCCCCAAGGCCAACTGATACTGCAGTTATTGTTAACTATTTTCTGACTTTCTTTAGTTTTCAAACATTAACCACTAAGTATCTCCTTGAAACCTCTTCACAAACAACCCAAACTATGTGGAGTTGTGAGAACTGAGACCCATTGAGTTCAATTAGACTTATTTAAAATGTCTACAGGATTGCAATCTAATTTTTTTTAAAAATAAAATAAAAGCTCTGCCCTTTGGATCAAACCAGGGGTAAAATGTAAAACTTGTTACTACTGGTTCTGTGGGCGTGGCTTGGTGTGTGTGTGTGGAGGGGGGCATAATGTGACTGGGTGGGCATGGCCAACTTTTTTTTTTAACTTTTCAAAGCATTTTTTCTAATGCTTTGAAAAGCCTCTGCCGATCAGGCAACTCAGCTGGGATCGTCAGAAAGGCTTTTAAAAAAATGCCTCTCTGCCAATCAGGCAACTCAGCTGGGATCATCAGAGACTTTTCAAAGCATTTTTTTTACCACCTCTTCGGCCAAGAGGTTGTAGAAGAAAATGCTTTGAAAAGCCTCTGACGATCCCAGCTGAGCCACACGATCATCAGAGCCTTTTTAAAAAACTTTTAAAAGCATTTTTTTTGTCGGAAAAGGTTGTAGAAAAAATGCTTTTAAAAATTAAAAAAAAGCCTCTGATGATCGTGCGGCTCAGCTGGGCATGCGGGGGGGGGGGGCGCAGGGATTTTTGCTACTGGTTCTCCGAACCACTTACTGCCATCGCTACTGGATCAAGTGATCCAGTCCGAACCGGGAGCATTTCACCCCTGGATCAAATTTAACATTATGTAAATACATAGTGCCATTAGCCAGCATGTCTTTGATAATGTCAGCAATAAGAAACATATCATGTAGCATGATACTATAGTCTGTTTTTCATGAGGTGTGGACAGCAGGAACTTCAACTAACATTAGTAGTTTACTGGGAGGGAGGGAATGGCTAAATAGCTTCTCATTAGGAAGCCTATTTATCTATATATATAAAAGTGTAAACCACTCATGCATCATCACGAAATCTCCCGAACTGTAAAGCCTACAAACTTGAAATTTGGCACGTATGTTCCTCTTGGTTTGCTAAGAAAGGATTTTTCGAAGTGACTATCAGATCATTATTATTTCATATATAGTATTATATTGACGTGCTCTGATGCTAAGGAGTTAGATGTTCTACTCCCCCTCTCCACCTGAAAGAAACTCTGTCCCAGCTGCCAGTTGCCTTATATTAACACACTGTTAATATTCGCTAAACCAGGTGTGGGCGTGGCCAGTGCGTGACTCATCAGGCCTGCAGACTGGGACATTCTACTCCCCCTCCCCCTCTGTTCCAACTGCCAGTTGCCTTATATTAACATGCTCTGATGCTACAGAGTTACACATTCTACATTAAGTTTCAGGCTTTAAGTGTCAATTTATCACACCCAATCACATAGTTTTGTTGCAAAGCACAGGCATCCAGTTAGTGTTCTATAATGTAAAGTGATGAGATGTTACACTTCGATATAGACTCAGTAACAAACTACTCCTTTAGATGTGTCAAGAGAAGTATTATTCTTTGCAAAGTGTTCATCTTCATTGGATGCTGGAAGGCACAGAGAATATAACAGGCAGCAGCTTTGATGGCCACTGTTTGAGACCTCAGTTAGAACACTTTTATGCTGGATTTACTCTCTCCAAGCAGATTTTCTCAGGGTTTCTCTCAATTTATCACTTTATTAATCCCTATTTATCAGAAGTAAAGATTTTTGCTTTAAATGGCAGAGATAATCCTCCCCCAAGACCTTCCCCCACTACAGTTGTCTTCATGGTTAAATGAATGAATAAATGAATGAATGAATGAATAAATGAAGAGCCTTGGTAGTACAGTGGTCTAAATCACCCTGTTATTAACACCAGCTGCCTGCAATTATTGCAGGTTCGAATCTCACCAGGCTCAAGGTTGACTCAGCCTTCCATCCTTTCTAAGGTAGGTAAATTGAGGACCCAGTTTGTGGGGGCAATAAGCTGACTTTGTATAAATATACAAAAGTATGAAGGCTATTGCTTAGCGCATTGTAAGCCACCCTGAGTCTCCGGAGAGGGGCGGCATATAAATCAATTTTTTTAAAAAAATGAATGAATGAAATCACAATGCTATTGCAGAGCAGTAGTTTGGCTTGCCAAGGTACCAGCTCTAAGACATGCTTGCACACTTCCCAAGGTATGCCACAGGAGGGCGAGATGACTTCACATCAGTGAAAAAACAAGTGGCTTTTCCTGCAGTGTTACCCAAAGCCCACTCACTTCCCAGAGCTGCTTCGCAACGGGGCACTGCAGCCGGGAAGCTTCAGAGCTATTAGGAATCAGACAATCTGCAAAGAGCACCAGCTCGTCTCCCCCGCTGAAGTGGTACCTACTTGTATAGAACATGCGTTTGAACTGTTAGGTGAATAGAAGCTGAGGAGAGTGACAGGAGCTCACCCTGCCACATAGTGTCTGGTCTTGAACCACTGGAGCTGAGACCATCTCCACTGTCAATGAACCACTAAGCCACTACACTTCAATGAATGGATGGATGGATAGATGATAACTAGAGAGAGAGGGAGGGAGAGAGGGAGGGAGAGAGATCCTATTGAGATGAAGATGTGTATTCCCAGTTTTGGAATCTGACCTTCATTCTTTGATTGGGGGTGAGCCTAACACAAGTAAGGTCTCAAGGGAGTTTCATGAAATCCATTTCCTGAACAGATTCACCAATTTTCAGGGATTCCTAAGTAATCTATTCCTAACATAATTAGAATTGCAGAAAAAACAATTACTACCAGCCTGCCTTCCATTGAGGACCTGTATACTGCACGAGTCAAAAAGAAGGCTGTGAAAATATTTTCAGCCTCGCATCATGGACATAAACTGTTTCAACTCCTACTTTCAAAATGACGCTATAGAGCACTGCACACCAGAACAACTAGACACAAGAACAGTTTTTCCCCGAACACCATCACTCTGCTAAATAATTCCCTCAGCACTGTCAAACTAGTTACCTAGTCTACATTACTATTAATCTTCTCATCATTACTATCATTCATCTCCTCCCACTTATGACTGTATGACTGTAACCTTGTTTCCGGTATCCTTACAATTTATATTGACTGTTTCCTAATATGATTTGATTGCTTATTTGTTTCCTATGACTATCATTAAGTGCTGTACCTTATGATTCTTTTCTTTTATGTACACTGAGAGAATATGTACCAAGACAATTTCCTTGTGTGTCCAATCACACTTGCCAGTAAAGAATTATATTCTATGCATCTGTAGCTGTTTTCTGGTGTATAAAATAGAGGCTGAGCCTAATTTAAATATGGATTTGGATTTTTTTTAAAAAAAAATGCTAGCTATCAAGGGTGATATAGAAAAAGATCTGGTGGATCTGAAATTGGATTTTAAAATGTCAGACTATAAGTGATATGGAAAAAGATGCTATAATGGATTTACAAATGAAACCAGCTAATGTCTTCATATTAAAAATAGATATACAAATAATGAATCAGAAGAGTAATTTGAATAGGTTTCTCATCTTCAATTTACAAAAAAGGTGTTAATCTAATAATACTGTTCCATTATCTCAGGGGCTGCCACAAACAAGAGGAGGGTCAACCTATTCTCCAAAGCACCAGAAGGCAGGACAAGAAGCAATGGATGGAAACTACCATATATACTCGAATATAAGCCGAGTTTTTCAGCATGTTTTTCAGGCTGAAAAAGCCCCCTTGGCTTATATTCGAGTCAAGAAAAAAAATGCCTTTTTCTTAAGGTGACCAGACATCCGATTTTAAAAATGTCCTGATTTTTGGAAAGAATGCAGGACAAGCTAGGGAACGGCGGGAGAACGGGGTTTGCTTACCTCGCCCACTCCCAACCTATTGCTGCCTCCTGAGTCCCAGCTGATGGCTAGAGGGAAAAAAAACTGTTTAAATTATTGCCGGGGGGGGGGGGGCTTCAAAGGGCCGCCCTACAGCTGATCAGTATTAAAAGAAAATAAATGAGTAGACCCATTCTGCAAAAATAGAAAAAACAGCCCCTTTCAGCTTCAATATAGGTTAATTATCATAAGTTGATTTGAACAGCCTCCCGACTCTCAGCTGATTTGCTCTCAGCTGTTTTGGGCAGGAGTCTTTTGCTAGCTGCAAAGAGTGCTGCTGGAGCACATTTTTTTCTCTCCTTGTTCAATTCAAGCTGAAACCGAAACCGAAACTAAAGCAGGTTGTTAGCTTTGTTGTTTGCTTGCAACGTTGGAAAGGCAGATTTCTTTTCTTTTTCCTCATCAAAAAAGGTAGGTGCAAACAATGGGAAATTTATGGCAAATGACAAAAGAGTTCAAGATTTTAAAACACAAAAGAAAAAAAAAGCTCTATTTAACTAGGGAATTGTAATAATTGAGATACTATTAATTGTATATTGTGTTGAAAGCAGAAATGGTTAAGTTGTGGTTTGGAAGAATATATGGAGGAAATTATTTAGTTTATTATTATTGGTAAATATAATTAATTGATTTGTAAGAAATTGGATTGCATGGAAATAATTGGAATATTCATGTTCATATTGATTAATATACAAAAAAGATAGTTATATAACTAATTGATTTATATTAAAATGTTGAATCTGTATTGAACAACTGTAATATTACATAATTAACCAATGTGAGGATGGATATAAAAATAGATGACAATGGGAAGGGATATAATATAGAATAGAAGTGAAAAATTGAATTTGATTAAAATTAGAGATGAGGATGAAGGGTAATATTGGTTTTTTAAAAAAATAGATGAGGAATAAATATGGCAAAAAGGAAATATAGAAATTGTAAATTTAAGTGAAATGACTAAACACTGTTTAAATTTGTGAACCGGCCAAATACTCTGTTCAAAGAAAATACATTGTATGTTTGTATGTGTGTTTCTAATTATCGCTATTTATTCATATTTGTTCTCTTTTATTCTTTAAAGTTTAATAATTCATTCTTTATCTTAATATCTTTATATTTGTTTGGGGTTGGTTTTCTTCCCTTTCATCTTTTTTATTGTACAGCAATCTTTCTCCTCAAACCTACCACCTCTCTCTTTTCTTTCCTTCTTACTTTCTCTTCCCCCCCTCTTCTTCTCCTTCCTACTTCCTCTTCCTTTCTTCTTCTCCTCCTCCCTTCCTCCCTCTCTTAACCTCACTCCTACTCTAATTTCCCTTCCCTTCCTTCATCCCTCTCTATTGCTGTATCCTTTTATGCACATGGACTACTCAGAGGGCTGAAAAAGTTATTTTTGACTGGTCCTTGCACTTTTGACCAGTCTTCGCACTTATGACTGGTCATCATTTACGCCCATTGTAGCATTCTTAACAACCGTGTCACTCATTTCACAACTGCTTCTCTTCACCATGGTGACAAGATAGGGCAAAAACATAAAATGTGAGGACAGTCGTAAGTTCGAGGACTGGTCACAAGTGTGAGGACCAGTCAAAAATTACTTTTTCAGCCCTCTGAGTAGTCCATATGCACAAAAGGACTACCCAGAGGGCTGAAAAAAGTGATTTCTGACAGGTCCTCGCACTTTTGACCAGTCTTTTTTTATTTTGAAATTTACCAATAGCCGCTGCATTTTCCACCCCGGCTTATACTCGAGTCAATAAGTTTTCCCAGTTTTTTGTGGTAAAATTGGGGGGCCTCGGCTTATATTCAGGTCGGCTTATACTCGAGTATATATGGTAATCAAGGAGAGAAACAACCTAGAACTAAGGAGAAATTGTTCCTTATAATGGGAACAATTAATCAGTGGAACGAGTTGCCTCCAGACTTTGTGGATGCTCCATCACTGGAGGTTTTTATGAAGAGATTGGACAGCCATTTGTCTGGAATGGTATAGGGCCTTGATGGCGAACCAATATGGCACGCGGAGCCATATTGAAGGGTACATGAGCGTTGCTCTAACTCAGCTCCAGCATGCATGCGCGCGCTGGTGAGATGATTTTTGGGCCTTCTGGGCCCAACGGAAGTCAGCAAATGGGCTGTTTCTGGTCTCCAGAGGGTCTCTGGGGAGGTGGGGAAGGCTGTTTTTGCCCTCTCCAGGCTCCTAGAAAGCCTCTGGAGTTTGGGGAGGGCAAAAAATGGGCCTACCATGCCATCATATGCAAAAAGCAGGGGGAACATGGGGGGGTCGCACATGCATGCATGGGGGGCAGGGGGCATAGAATTATGGGTATGGGCACGCACACGCGCAACCACCTGCACTCCCCCAGCTTTTGGCCTGTGATGGCAAAAAGGTTCACCATCACTGGTATAGGGCTTCCTGCTTGAGCAAGGGGTTAGACTAGAAGACCTCCAAGGTCCCTTTCAACCTTTATTCTGTATGCTATATTCTGTTCCTGAAAGGAGACAAAGAGAACATTACAAGAAATCAATTTGTGGGATATTATTTGATGGGATTACAGAACAATTTTTTAAAAAAGTAAACAGGAGGTTTATAAAGTAAATCTATCTGACTAGGGTTAGAATATATATGTTGTAGTTTAGAGTAGTTTCTATTAATTTGTTTATCTTTACATTTCTAGGCTTCAATAAAATAATAATAAAGGTTCACCTTTATGGGGTGACTCAATCAACCTGCAAAACACTGCTGGGTTCTGAATTTCTGTTATGTATTTCAGTTTGCCCGGACCTAATTCAACTGAACCCTTTATCGCAATGTGTTTGTTCTACGTATGTAAGAAACCACACTTTCTGTTTCCTGCATGTATCGAGCATTATTAGGGCCAACAGAAGTGTGTCTAGGATTTGGAACTACTCAACCGTTAAACCTTTTATCAGCTTCCTACATAGTAACACTGAATTCCTTTTTTTAGTAGTTTATTGATGAAACAGTGAGATGATGGACTTTTTAAAAAACTAAGAAGAACGATAAAACTAAACACAAGGGTAGGCTCCTCATTGCGGGATCTGTCCAACTAGAAAATTGACAACATCCACCAGGAATCAGTGGTGAAATCCAAATTTTTATACTACCAGTTCTGTGGTGTGGTGTGGCTTGGTGGGCATGACAGGGGAAGGATACTGCAAAATCCCCATTTCCTCCCCACTCCTGGGGGAAGGATACTGCAAAATCCCCATTCCCTCCCCACTCCTGGGGGAGGATACTGCAAAATCCCCATTCCCTCCCCACTCTGGGAGAAATGGGGGTTGTATATGACCAGGATCGACTGTTCCTTGGAGGCCGGTGAGATGCAAGGTCTTTCAGCGAACCGAAAGACAGCTCTCTTCTTGAGCCACTGCGGGCCCGACGTTTTCGAGATGGCCAAATCCCTCTGTGAACCAACGCCGGTCCAGACCGTCTCCTGGGACGTACTACAAGCCACCCTCAGGGCTCACTACGCTCCGGTTCCTTCAAAATTTGTACAACGCTACAAGTTCTGGCAACGAATATAAAAAGAGGGAGAACTGGTCAGTGCATACATGGCGAGCCTACGGAAAGCCGCAACGCACTGCGATCACCGAGACCTCGAAGACGTGCTCCTAGAGCAACTAATCTGCAGCGTTAGAGATACGCGGTTACAGAGGCGACTACTCTCAAAACTTGACCCTAGCCGGTGCACTGTAGGAACTATTACCTAGGCAAAAGAGACTAAAGCATTGCTTGAGTGTTAAACTATGAGATAAAATTCAGAGGCAGCTCAGGCAGACACTTCCCTAATTCACTAAACCAAGGGTGCACGAATCTTCCATAAAAGCTGCCGAAACTCTACATCGGCCAATCTTAAAAGACACCCCAAAGTCAATGCCTGTACACCGAGAAGAAGTGCAGACCAGTACGAGGAAGAGTCAGACGAGGACATCTTTCACACCAAAAGGAAAAAAAGCGCACAAAATAGCCTCCAAGAAAACTGTTCTAGCTGTGGCGGGGCTCACGAAAGACAGACTTGTAAATTCAGAGACGCCATTTGCAGGCGCTGCGAGAAAAAAGGATATTTGGCAAGAGTCTGTAGAGCTCCATTTCCGAGTGGTAACAAGCTACGTGACCGCCACAACCAATCAGAGCCAACGCGTTCAAAACAGCCAACCAGAAATGGTGGCTTTGAAAAACGGCACGAAAATCAAAAGCAGGAAGCCTACAGCACGAGAATAGACCAAGTCAGGACGGCTGCAGAAGAAAAATTATATACCCGGGTAGAAATTGACGGAAAACCATGCGAAATGGAGATCGATACCAGGTCAGCTTTATCAATCATGTCCTGGACAACGCTAAAGATTCTTTTCCCGAAGTTCAAGAAAAGCCAGCTGTCACGACAACGGGTTCGCCTCCTCGACTATCAAGGAAACCGAGTTCCAGTGGAAGGCATGGGCACGTTCAGGGTCACCTACGGCAAGTTTCGAGAATCGCTATCCCTGACGATCGTCAGCAAGCCACTACCGAGTCTCCTGGGCCTTGTTTGGTTTCGAGCCCTTGGCATGGGGTTCACAGGCATTCACAGTCTCAGCGGACCGTCTCTTAAGGACAGCCACCCTGGTATAGTCCGCATGAAAGGTCTAGCAAGGAGTTATGTGTGGTGGCCACAGCTTGATAAGGATGTCATTGAATGGGTAGGCAAGTGTAGGCCATGTCAGGAATCCCGGCCGGATCCCCCTTCTGCCCCTGTCAGAGAGTGGGAAGGACCAAAAGGGCCATGGGGAAGGATTCACATAGATTTTGCGGGATCTTTTCATGGACAAAATTTCCTAATAATTGTTGACGCTTTCTCTAAGTGGCTAGAAATAGCTTTAATGCTGTCTACCACCTCCGAAGCAGTAATTAGGGTCCACAGGAGACTCTTTGCGACCCACGGAATGCCTGATACTCTAGTATCGGACAATGGGCCCCAATTCACGGCCACACAGTTTGAAAGCTACTTGGCAGATTTAGAAATCAGACACGCGTTGTCAGCACTGTTTCATCCACTTCTAATGGCCTTGTTGAAAGATTTGTAAGAACCACCAAAGAAGCCCACTCCTGGCTCGATGCAGGAGATTGGCAAGCTAGGATTGACCAGTTCCTAGCAATACAACATGCCTCCCCGTGCACTACCACAGGGCGCAGCCCAGCAGAACTCCTAATGGGCCAGAAACTTAGGTGTATCCTAGACCAATTACATCCCAATTACTCACAAGACACGTATAAAGGGGAAGGAATGGGATTATGACAATTTCAAGTAGGAACCACAGTGATCGCAAGAAATTAAGCCAATGGGCCGCTTTGGGTTGCTGGAAAAATTGTGGGAATCACTGGTCCTAAGTCATATACAGTTGATGTAGGGCAAGGGAAAATTTGGAGGAGACATATAGATCAGTTGCGGAAACGTTTAGACTGTGAAGGTTCTGAATATCCAAATATTGTTGAACCTGTTTGCCAAAGTTTTCTCATCACAGCTACCTCAAGCCCGAGTAAGCCGGATTACTTATCTGGCAAGCCTAGGCTCCAGCACCGCCCCATCGAGCCGACACTCCCTGCCAGGAAAGACCATGCCTCAGGAGAAACCCAGGAAGTTCCATTGACGGAGCCAGGAGAGGCAACAGGCCACTCTGACCGGCTCGACGCTGCGCCAACAACTGAACTGCCCAGGTCAACTAGAGTGAGAATACGCTCTGGCCACCTGCGTGATTTTGTATGTAAAAATGTAAATTGGTAGACTAAGCGTTTTCTGAGAATGGAGGGGTGTTATGTGTGTATCTATTTGAGCGGGAGATTTGAATTGGGAACTGTTTCATGATTGGTTAACGGTTGTTTCTGAACTGTATATAAGGAAGGCTGTTGCCTATGTTTCTTTGCTGAAGTCTCACCCTGAATTAAAGAGCTGTTGTCACTAGCTTGCTTGTGCCTCTCGTTATTCCCGTGCTACAACAAAAATGATACTATTTCTTATATAGTCAATTATGATTGGCTATATTGATTCTCTGCTTGTACCTCCCTTGTTGGGATGAATAGATCTCTTTGCATACAAATGATGCTTTTTAAAAGATTTCTGGGTGGGGAATGAGGGAATAAGTTTGCTTTTTAAAATCTTCAAAACCTGCTTCAATAAAATGTGTATTGTGCATTATGCCTTTCCCTGTTTCATGCTTTATTTTATTTTTTTTCATCCTTCATGATTCCTGCATAATTGAACAGGCTACAATCATTCCTCTGGCAGAGCAGATCTATGCAACCACATATGTCATAGGTTCAAATCTTAACTTCACCTGACAGAGATCCTGATGTAGCTCTTCATACAATACTAGTAAACTTTCTTGAAATTTTTATTTATTTATTTGTATCCCACCCTTATTATTTTTACAAATAACTTGAGACGGCGCACATATCCAACACACCTTCCTCCTCCTATGTCCCCACAACAACCCTGTGAGGTGGGTAGGACTGGGAGAGAGTGACTGGCCCAAACCCACCCATCTGCCTTTCATGGCTATGGCAGGACTTGAACTCAAGTCTTCTGCCTTCTAGCCTGGTGCTTTAATTGTGAGACTAAACTGGCTATTCATGAAAATGTCAGGATCGAAATCAAGGATAACACATGGTAATTTTTGCCGACGATTTCTTTATTGTTTCACACCTACAGACAAAATATTTCCTATTAAAAATGCTACTATCAACTTCTATAATGTAGTTTGTAAACTATTAAGGCTGTCTTCACCCATTTTTCTCTGATACAGAATATCTGGACTGAATCGCCTCTTATTCCTATGAAATACGGCCCCTCCCACTTCGGAATCCACCTCCTCATTACTTTCCAGCACAGGTATTTTGGTTAGAAAATCAAGGATCATCTTATTGATGGATGCCTTGTCTGTGAGCATCTATTATCTGTGGGATAGCAAGTAATTTTTAAAAAGTATTACTATATATACTTGTAGAGAAGCCCATATATCAATAAGTTGAAACAATGGTGTATTTAGGGGTGTATTTTGGCACCTAAAATTGTCAGCTTCTTTGTGAATATATTCCCCAACCAGATATTCTGCAAAAGCATTATGAGTTCTAGTTCTGGAAGTCCTAATACATTCCTCCTTAAAATTCAGTATTGCTAATGCCTTCGTAGGTTTACTAGGAGTAGTAATGTTGCTTATTAAATTCCTTTTTAAAAGGTTAGTAGAGATTGTCAGCAGTAAAAACCTACATGGGACATGGTGAGCATACATGTACATTACATTAAGGTTTTTCTTTGAATTAGCTTCCAAAATGCCCCCTTGACATCCTTGTTTCTCAGGCTGTAGATCAGAGGATTGAGCATGGGAGTCAGAGCCCCGTATGTTAAGGATATGACCTTGTCTTTTTCAGAAATGGATTTCCCTTCGGGTCTCAAGTACATGTTCATAATTGTTCATAAGTGTCGTCATGAAGGCAAGGGCCACTGACATGGCTACTAGATAAAAGCATAATTTCCAACTCATGATCTGCGTGTAGTATAATGGCTGGCATATAGCTGCCAAGCGATCATATGCCATGACTGCCAAAATGATGCACTCTGCTACAACCAGAAATAGACCCATATACATTTGGACCAAACATCTGGAGAAAGAAATTGTGGGCCTGTAGATGAAGCAGTTCACTAAAATCTCAGGAAGTGCATTGTTGGTAAGAATGAAGTCTACTATAGAAAGGATACAAATGAAGAAATACATGGGGGTATGAAGTCGGGGGTCAGCAATGATCAATATGATGATGACTCCATTGCCAAGAAAGCTAATGAGATACACCGTCAAGAGGAACCAAAAGAGAATAATCTGAGCTTTGGGATATTCTGATAATCCAATCAGGATGAATTTGATCACTAGTGATTCATTTGAAGTTCCTGTCTTATTTTCTCTCATTCTCCCCTGCAGGAAAGAATGAATGGTTGATTACTGACTACATTCAAAAGAGATGCAATACCTTCACTTTAAATGTTTACATTGCCAAAGCTGTATAGAAAAAATAAAAATGAAATAAAAACTGTTTGAAAACCGCTTTGTGCATCATGCTTAGACAGAATTTGTTTTAACCATGATTTATTGAATACAACTGTTGGATTCTCACATGGATAGCTTCACACATGCCATTAAAGTATATGTTTGCTTCCAGCCCCCCAAACAAACATATACTTGACACTGGAAGGGTACAACCTGCAGAAAGGCTGGCACGCCTATCTGTGGGATAAAGGAAAAGGGGCAGAGAGACGTACTTCCACAGACACAAAATTAGAAATGTATTAATGCATTTAGGAAATTAGGAAGGAAAGGAAATTAGTTATAAACACTATACAAAAATTCCAAAATGGACCCCCACAATGGAGGCAATGATTTATCCGAATATGCTAGGCATGGAAAAAATGTTTACATATCAAGATATTTTAGACGATGGTGGTAATCTTAAAACAAATGAGGCTTTGGAGGAGCAAGGGATCCACATCAACTGGTGGCCTTATCTACAAATTAAATCACGATATAGAAAGGATAAGGAGGGATGTGGCATAGAAATGGGGATTAATGGATTCGATAATATATGGATGGGAACAGAGAACAAATTATTAGCCAAATTATACTCGTATATGCTTGATTATGATAGGGAAGTAGAAATAGTTAAGGATCAGATGATTGCCTGGGGGAAAAATATCGGACACAATATAAATCTAGACGATTGGGAAGAAATGTGGAATAACAACCTTAAACTGACAAGAGCAGTAACATACAAGGAGAACCAGTACAAAATGCTATATAGGTGGCACCTAGAGCCAGCCAGGATAGCGAAAATATACCCGAACGTAAACCCAATGTGCTGGAAATGTGGCCATTGCCGAGGTACCTTCTACAATATGTGGTGGACATGTCCAGAAGTGAGGAAATTTTGGAGAACAATACAAAAATGGATTCAAGAAGTAATAGAGGAGAATATCAATCTGGAGCCAGAAATTTATCTCCTGGGAGTATTAAAAAGGGCATATGGGAAGAAATACTTAATCATGCATATCATCACAGCCGCTAGATTAGTATATGCGAAATAATGGAAAGAGAAAGGAGGCCCAACAGAAGAACAGATAATTAGTAAAATATTAGAATGCGCTGAAATGTATAGGTTAACATATGCACTAAATGAGAATGAGGATTTGGAATTCTACATGGTATGGGAAATGTGGTATAGGTGGCTGGAAAATAAATGTAAATGTTAATTTGAACCAAGAGGGATAGTATCAAACCATTTATGTAACCTATATATGTAAAGTAATAAGATATACCATAATTAACGCTGCAATAACTTATACATGTTTTATATCTCAATTCTAAAGTATTTATGTAACTCTATTAGATACCACTTATATAATGTATATAGCATGATTACACATAGCCAAACCGAAAATGTTGAATTGTAATAATTTTGCTTATTTAATAAAAGTCAATTAAAAAAAAATAAAGTATATGTTTGCAA
>WNWU01012699.1:0-21076 GCA_012654045.1 Ptyas mucosa
GGTTGAAATGGTTTCTCCTTTTGGCTCTCTGGCTGCTTTTCCTCCGGCCTTTTGAGGTCCTCATTGAGATGGAGGGGACTCTCCTCCCGGGTTACATCCAGTTCCTTGGAAGATTTGGCTCATCCACTCCTAGACACAAATAAAGAAGCTCCCATTAAAATACAAGAACAAGAGATCTGTCTACGTACTTTGTGTGTCTTCTTTTACCACCACCAATATATTTTTCCCTGAGGTTGTTTTCCTTCTGACTCCATCCCAGACAATTTAAGGCCTCCTTGCTGGGCCTTTCCTGTCGGTCACAAGAGAAACTGATTTGTCTCTATTCCTAAGTGGGTCCCAGTTCCGTTAAACTCAGAAAATGAGGGAGTGGCAGGAAAGACCGGACTAAAGAGGAAAAAGTCACCTCTAAGAAACCATAAACCTTTTTTCCATCTCCTGCAGAGGGGAGTGAAATGGGGCCTGAAGGAGCTTTTCTTCCAGGAGCCCCTCCTGCTTCTATAAAGCCCCCTCCTCCCTGAGCTGGTGGCTTCGTCCTTGTTTCTGCCCCTCCACAAGGGGAGACTTTGCTTCTTGGAGCACCCACAACTTTCCTTTCCTCTCTTGGGGAAGACAAAGGGGTCCCGGGAAGAGAGACCAGGGTCCTTCTCCAGGTGCCTGACGGTCCCAGCGCTTTGGATGGGGGACAAAACTTTCAGCTGAACCTGGCAGGAGTGAAGGGGGCTCCTGAGTTGTTTTCTCCTTTTGGTTCTGGGACTTTATGATCTCTGAGGATGGATGGGGGGGCACCAGCCCAGACCCCCCCCCCAGGGCCTGATCTGGGGGTCCCTCTGGATCCACAACTCCTGCCTGAGGATCAAGGGGCAGCCGTAGTTAGGAGGGGCCATGGCAGAGTTTTGGGTTTTGCTCCAGTCGCTCCCTTTCCTGGGCCACCTGGCTCCCTTCACGGCCACTCACGCCCTGCTCGCCCCCAGGATGGACTACCGCAGAGCTCTCTCTGTGGGGCTGCCCTTGGAGAGCATCCGGGGACTCCGACTGAGGCAGAAGGCAGCTGCGAGGACAGTTGTGTCTCTGCTGAAACAGTGGTGGAAAAAGAACAAAGGGACCCCGACTTACAACGGTTCTTTTAGTGACGGTTCAAAGTTATGAGGACACTAAAAAAGGACTTATGACCATTTTTCACGCTTACGATTATTGCAGTATCCCCATGGTCACGGGATCAAAACTCAGATGCTTGGTAACTGTCTGAAATTTATTACTGTCGGCAGACTCAGGTGATGGCCTTTAGGGATCTTCTGGCAAGCAAAGTCAATGGGAAGCCAGATTCGCTTAAAGACCGTGTTGCTAACTTAACAACTGTGGTGATTCACTTAACAACGGTGGCAAGAAAGGTTGTACAATGGGGCAAAACTCACTTAATGACTGCCTTATTTAGCAACATAAGATTCTGGGTTCCATTGTGGTCATAAGTCGAGGACTGTCTATAGACTTATTTGAAAGCCTCCTTCCCAAATGGTGAAGTGACACTCAACACAAAGACACACAATCGCGCACAAAGGGCCAGAGTATGATTGTGACAGAAGAGGATGAATGGGGGCAGATGGGAACTTCTGGGATTTGGATCCTTTCAGACGGAGCCCTTCCTCCCCTGGGATGAGCCCCAAGTTAGATCCCCAGGGGGACCTCTCTCTCTCTCTGTCTCTCTCTCTCTCTCTCTCTCTCTGTCTCACACACACACACACACACACACACACACACACACATATACACAGAGTGTGGCTGTTGTGGGGGGGTGCAGGTTCCCTCTTGCATGGGAGGGGTCCCCTCCCTGACAGCCTCTTCATCTGGAAGCCAAGAAAAGGGGGAGTCAAAGGCAGCAGCCAAGAAAGGCTAAATTCAAACTCTCTGCTGCCATTTTGCCAGCTCTGAGCCAGCCGAGAGAAGGGAAACGATCTGGGCAAAGCAAAGGGGAAGAGAGATTTTTTCTTTCCGGCCTCCGTCCCAGGAAAGACCAGCAGGGAGGCATGGAAGATGCAGGAAAACGGATCAGCTCTTATCCCCTGTTGGGAATCCCCCCCCCTGCGGCTCCTCCTCCTCTTCCGGGCTGAGGAAGAAGCCTTCTGCTGGGGAAAGGTCTCCCCTCCCCCGTCCCAAATCCAGCTCTGGTCTCCAGGGACAGGATGGCCGGAGCTGCTCCGGGATCCCCAGGTGCCCCATCTGAGCTTCTGGAGTCTTCCTGCTTCAGCCACAAAGGATGGTGGAGGCAGTCACTATTTTCCCAGGGCCCCTCCGGGTAACACAACTCTTGAAGTGGGGATGTTGTAGACCAAAACTTGTGTGGTTCCTTCCTGTGGATTGTTTGTCCTGAGACTTGGCCAGAGCTTCCCAAGAGGCCCATTTCCCAGAATGACCGGGGGGGGGGGTTTCCTCACCTCTGCTGCCCTGCAAATCCCCTTTTCCATGGGGCTGACATGGAACCTCCTGGACCTGCTAAGAGGAAAGTGATTTCTGGAGACCAGGAATTCTCTTGGCTTGTTCCAGGAGCTCTTTACCCCCTCCAGACAGGGAGACGCTTCCCTTGTCATGTGAGATGCTTTCCTCTCTCCAACCGATCCCACAGATCACCTCCAGATTAAAGAGTATTTTTGGGGTAAAATCCGATGGGATGCAGCTGCCCCTCTTCCCCTCAAATAACCAGCATTCCCCCCAACACAGTCCTGGCTAGGCTGTTTTCTCCTTTGGCTTTGCAAAGGGGGATTTTTCTCATTTCTCTTGATCTGAAAGGATTTGGGGCAGCCAGCAGCACATTCTGGGGCCTCTGCCCACCTGCTCCGGGCACAGAATCTGCCTCCATCTCTTTGGGCCAGCACCGGCGGTTTTTCCAGGGTTTCTGGTTGAGAAGGGCGTCCAAAGTGCCTTGGATCTCTGGTCCCTCCAGGCTGGCTCTTCAGGACCAAGCAAGCATCCTTCTCTGCGGTCCCAACTGGGTCCCCTAAGTGGCTGGAGGGAGTCTGCCCTGGGCTCCCTTCCTTGGAGTTGAGCAGAAACAGACCGCCTGCTGTCACCGATGACCTCCCATCGACCCGTGCGCTCCCACAGAGAGGGCCTCCTCAGGGTGCCATCAGCCAAACAATGTAGGCTGGTGACCCCCAGGGGGAAAGCCTTCTCTGTGGGGGCACCCACCTCTGGAACCAGCTGCCCCCGGAGATAAGGAGAATTCATGACCTCAGTGCCTTCCGCCGTGCCCTCAAAACACATTTTTTCCAACAAGCCGGGCTGGCTTAAGAAGAAATTTTAAACATTGTAATTGATTTGTTAGTTTTAAATTTTGGGGCCAAATCTATATATATTTTAATTGCTTTTAATATTTGTATTTCATGTTTTTATTTCTGGCTGTACACCGCCCTGAGTCCTCAGGGAGAAGGGCGGTATATAAATTGGAAATAAACTAAACTAAACTAAAGAAACGGCCCTTCCCAACCTTCTCCCTCCCTTTTGGCCTCCCACCTGCGGAGGGGAGGGGGATCCAGCCAGGCTGAGTCTTGGACGGGATTAGCCCACCAACCTCACAGTCCAGCTGAGGGGCAATAAGGGGCCTGGCAGGCAGACTGATTGACAGATGTAACAGTAGGGGGGCTTAGATCCCACTCCCTCCCACCAGGGTCCCTCAACCTCCCCCCACTCTGAGTCTTAGAGAGGATTGACCCACCCAAGTTTCTGCTGGAGATCCATAAGGGGCCCAGATAGACATAGAGACACACACACAGAGGGAGGGGAAGTCTTGTATCTCTCTCCCTCCCAGGAGGGGTCCCAAAACGCCCCCCTCCCAGCCCCCTGCAGGAACCCCCAGCAATGCTGCCAACAGCCCCTTTCCTGCAGGGAAATCCTGGATTGTCTGGGGGAGGGGTTGGCAGGGAGGACACAGTGGCCACCCATCCTTTGCTTGGCAATGCTGGGGAGACCCCCGAAGGATGGGAGGGATTCCTTCCTGGTGCTCCCAAAGAACATGCAAACTTTCCTGGCATGGAGAGGAAAAGAAGCCTAAAAGGAGAGAAATTCCTGCATTGGCTGCGATTGTGGCTGGGACGAGATGGGAAACCCCCTCCTTGCAAGACCCCCCCCCCACTGCAACCTTCCCTCTGGTGGGACCCCCTTCCTGGGGATGCTCCTCCCGGCCCCTCTCTCCCTGTCAGGCCCCCTTGCAGCTTCTTGGCCCTGGAGGGAGGGCTGGGGGGGGTGTGGGTGCAGAGGGCGGGGGAGAGGGGACCCCCATGTCTTTCCATCAGGTGGGGGAGCGAGAGAAGCAGAGACAAGCAAAAGGCAGAGGCGCATGCGCAGTTCCCTTCTGAGGCTCGCAGGCTGCCACAACTTCACCGCCTGCAGAGGGAGCCCCCTGGTGGTTCCTGCCAGCCATGGCAGCTCCCCTTGTGAGTGACGTGCATTTTCCTCCTTCACGCCGCCATACAAGCGGGGTGGAGATCTGACGGGTGGGGGGGAGTGGATGTCTGGACTCAGGAGAAAAAGGCCCAACACCAACTGTCAGCCTTAGTCCGTGTACATAGGCCGCAGCATCTATGCCTGTCTGACTGAGGCATAGTACAAGGGTTAAGGCCAGAGAGGTGTTGAGTCCTAGAGTGGAAAGGAGTTCTGGCTTCCTTGCAAAAGATCCTCCCACATGGAATTCTCTCCTCCCCATCTGGGAGCGACTGTGGGCAACGTTCTCTCGTGCATGCTCCGTTTGTCCTCTGAAGCTGCCGAGGCTGCTTCTCCTGGGCATTCTGCGCGCGAGGCTCGGAGGCTTCCCTCAAACTAGGGTGGGGGGTGAGGGGTGTGTCTCTGTGGGGAGGGGGGTCACACGAGTCAATTCAGCATCTCTCTTCCCCCTCCCCGCAAGGAGGCGGGGCCAGGGGGACTTGGCCCATCCCTTTTACCTGCATTGAACTGCTAGGATGGGTGCTGGTGGGGGCGTTTTGGTGGGGGGAGGCTGCGGGGGAAGGCTACAAAAGCCTTTCTGGGTCCCCCCCTTTGCCATAGTGAGGTGGGGGGAAGGAGGTACTCTTGGCAGACGCTGCTAAAATGGCCTGGGTGCCCCTTTCCGTGGGAAAGGAGCGGTGGAATTTTCCAGGGGGTGGGTGGGGGAGAAGTCTGGTATTAAGATGGAATTATGGGTTCTGTGGTCCAGGATATCTGTTGGAGGGTGGCGTTCTGGGGTTATTCTAATGTTTCTTTCTCTTTCCCCTCCCCCCTCTCACACACACAAACTATCATGAATCTCAGAGTAGACTATTGAAAACTAAGCAACCCAGTGAAGTGACGTCTCTCTTCCACATCTGGAGGAGCCCCAAAGGTTCCATTCCCAGCCAACTCCCCTGTGGAAGAGGGAGAAAGTTCTTACCCCACCACATCTGGAAGGCCCAGGACCCCCAATCCTTCTACATGATAAAGAGGGGCATGTGGGGGGGGGGGCGGTGAAGGGGGAATATACAAGGGACTCAAGAAGAAATTTGCATCTCTTGGAAGTAAGCAGAGCTCTCTTTTGGGAAGATGGAAAAAGGGGATCTTTTGGGGGGTGATCCTGGGAGGCAGAAAGAGGGCTCCCTTTGCACCCAGCTCTTCTTTTCCCCAGGGAAGCCCCCTTTGATGGGAAGGGATCCAGCCAGCCCTGATCTTCAGTGGGGAGGGAAGTCCAGAGTCTAAAATTGTTCAGTGAAACTTTTTGCCTGAAGCCAAGTTCTCCAGCTGCAAAAGTTTCCATTCAGGGCCTTTGGGGAGTAGAGAGAAGCTGCCCCTGACTCCCTGAGTCGCTGCCCAAAGTCTCCTGGGAGGATTCAGCCAAAGAGCAGAGCGAAAACTCTGAGGGTAATAATTCTCCCTCTCAGGAGGGATCCCTGGATAATTCAACTAGTTATTGGACTCCGAGATTGTTGGGCGTTTCTCTGGAGGGAAGTGAGAGGGAAATAATCCGCATGTGGTTCATAATGGTAGAGCAGAGATGGAATTAAATCTGTCATCTAGAATTGAGATGTTTGTGATCTACAGCCTTGAAATTGGTCCCAAAGGGGTTTTGGCACCTGTGGCTGAAGATAAAAAGAAAAGTGACATTTGTTGGCATAGCAGTTAGAGAGAAAACCTCAGGGGACAGTTAATGCCCGAGCATGTCACGGATCTCAAATGGCTGCTTGGTGAGTTGGAGCCAAACTTTACTTTACTTTGAAAGCTGATGCTCAACGACAAAAGGGCTGATGCAATAGTGTGGCCTGACTCCAAGAACTAAATGAAAAAAATAGTGAAAAAATACTTATCAGAACTTTGCATAGTTGGAACCCCCCCCCCCCCACATCTACAGACAAACAGAGGGAGGGAGAAGTGAGAGAAAACCAAGTGAAAAGAGATGGAGAAATAAAGGAAGCAACTCAACTCTGGAAGGGAGGGAGGGAGGGATATGGAAAGCTGTTATGCAAAATCCCCTTCAAACTTCCATTCTCTGAGACCAGGGAATGAGGAAGCCCATATCCCATGTTCCCCTGCCTCCCTTTCCCATGCCCAGGACAGGCAAGGGGGCTCTTGCAGGGATGCCAGACAGGACTCTGGGATTGGAGTCCAGATTGGGAATGTTGACCATCCGATCTGGAATCTGGTATTAGAGATCCAGGGGATCCAGGTTTTCTTCTTCATGCCCAGATGATGAAGGGGAGGTGAAAGGGAAATAGGCCTAAAAGATCAGATGGGATTCATTTGAAAAGGCCTTGTGAGAAGCTGCCTAAAGAAACAATGGATCCAATTTTGTACAGTCCCAAACAGTCCCTACAGGAAGTCCTCAATTTATAGCCATTCATTTTGCGACAGTTCCAAGTTCCACGGCCATTAAAAAAAAAAGCCGTCTATGTTGGGTCCTCGCACTTATGATTAGTGCCGCATCCCCTTGGACACAAAGTCACGATTTGGGTGCCTGGCAATCAACATGGATTTATGACCAGTAAAGTCAGGGGGCGAAATGGCGTTTCTGTCATGACTGCAGGATTCACTCAACAACCTCAGTGATTCGCTTAACAACGGTGGCAATAAACATTGTTAAATTCATAAAAACTTCACTTAGCGACCGCCTAGTTTAGCAATGGCATTTCTGGTCCCAATTCTGGTTGTAAGTCGAGGACTACCTATAGGATGCAGCAGCAGGCTGATTTGGAAAAGCTTAAGCAGGGCTGGATTTAAGCAAGGTTGGGAGACCACCAGGAAATGCCAGGAGTAAGTTGAGGATAAGGCAGTGGCCAACCTATCTTGCAACCTATCAAGAAAAGGTGGGGCTTTAGTGACTCTGAGCCAATCAGTAAGTGACTCTGAGTTCTAGTCCCGCCTTAGGCATCAAAGGTGGCTGGGGGCTTTGAGCCAATCACCAGGAGGCCCCGATTTCAATTCCCGGGGCCCAGCTAAGACTTCAGGGCCAGACTCTATGCTGCCCCCTACAGGCAGTGAGTCTTAGCTGAACCCTGGCAAGAGGGAGGGGCTGTGATGGGGGAGGAGCTCTCTGTGTCCAGGAGTTTCTCTCCTTTGCTCTCGGATGGGGCTGCTCTACCCCAGAAAGACTGGGGGTGGGGGGTGGACTCAGGGCTCCTGCTGGACGACAAGGTGGCAGTGGTGACCAGCAGGGCCTTTGCCCAAAATCCACCCTGCCTTAACATTAACAATGGTTAAGGCAGCAGGCTAGGAAGCAAGAGATCCTGAGTTCAAGTCCTGCCTTAGCCCTGAAGGCCTGTTTGCTGACTTCGGGACAGACACTCTCTTTCAGACAAGCCCACCTCACAGGGTGATTGTTGTGGGGAAAAGAGGAAGAGGAAGAAGAGCTGGACATGTTCACCTCCTTTAATTATTTGAAAAAATAATAAAACAGTGGAAAAAATCTAACAATAATAAAAATCGGCTTTCCTGCTTCTGTTTGCATGGAATCTGTCCTAGCCTTGTGCAGATACAGGAATTTCTCTTCTCACAAGGAGGAAGAAGAGTTTTTTTTAATGATCCCTTCCAATTTCACTCACTCACTTTTGTGCAGCCTTTGGGAGCACCAGTGGGGGCATCGGACCCCCTCCCAGCCCTGGGACACAGCAGGTTTCTCTGTTTCTTTGGGAAAGATTCCTTCCCCACTCAGAGTCTGCTGGAGCCCCATCATCCACTTCCCTCCCTGCCTGGGATCAGCTGATTTCCTCCATTCAGACAACAGGAAGAAGGGAGTTTGCACAGAACCTCTGGGTCAGCCTCCATTCTTCAACAGAGGGTCCCACTCACTCTGCAAAGCCAAATTCCCCCTCAGTTCCTGGATGCCTCCAGACATCCCTCGGCTGAGCTCACAGCAGGGCCAGGGCGGCTGGGAAATTGACACTTACAACTGTCCTCACATTTTACATTTTGCGCCCTGTCTTGTCACCGTGGTGAAGGGAAGCACCGCAATTGTGAAATGAGTGGCACAGTTGTTAAGAATGCTGCAACGGGCATAAATGTGTGGACAGTCGTAAGTACAAGGACCGGTCAATAGTGCGAGGATCAGTCAAAAATCACTTTTTTCAGCCCTCTGAGTAGTCCCTATGCACATAGCCATGCCCACCCAGTCACATGACCACCAAGCCACCCCCCCCAAATAAGCCACGCCCACAGAACCGGTTGTCAAAACATTTGAATCCCACCACTGCTTAAAGATGCTGTGTGATCCTAATCATATGGAAAGCAATCAAACCAGGCTCTTAGTGCCAATAAAGGATTAAAGATAAAACTGTCCTGAAAAAACCATTGTGGACAGTTTCCCTTTCCTAAGAAGACAAGAAAGGGCTGTTCCCACCCCTGAAATTTCCCAACCCTCTGAGAAGTTGGCTACACAATTGGGAAGAGCCCAGAAGACTATGAGAGCATCTTCTCTCAGATGATTGACAGTTAACTGACAGTTGAGCTGGAGGGATGACATCATCCAGCCAGTAGAATCCCAAGGAGATGAGAGGCCTCCCTTGGGATCCTATCAAAGCCCCCCTCCTCCACATTTTCTACCCAGCCCAAGGCCAGCCCAAGACCCCCAAAGCTCCTCATTTCTCCCCTTTTGGCCCAGAGGGCACGGCTCTTTTGAGGTAGACTGCCTCTTCCTATGGAAGCTCAACTCAGCTAGAGGACTGAGCAAGACTCACTGACGCAGTTCTTGCTCAGCCTCCAGTTCGATTCCCTTTGTGTTGAGATGCTGGGGGGGTGGGGAGGGGTTGTGTGTGTGTGTGTGTTGTTGTTGTGGCAACCTCCCTCTGTCAGCTCCCTGTGTTTTTGCTGCTCAGTCCAGACCTCTTTTTCTGGGCGCCAAAGTCTCTTTTGATGGTTTTTAAGGGCAGAGAAAGGGGAGAAATTCTCTGCCTGGGTTTTTAAATGCAGACACCATTTCTAATAGCCTAATGAAGCTGAGCCCCAAATCACAGGACCCTCTTTTAGACGGGATCCAGTGTGGGGGGGATCCAGTTGTATTCAGAGAGCCAAAAGATCCCATTTTGCCTTTTTACCCAAGGGGCCTGGATCTTCCCAGGTAGACGGTCTGTGATGGATTGGGTCCCTATAGCTGTCTTAAGGGCTGCCAAAGTGAATCTAGCCTTTAGATGAGCCTCACTCTTAACTCCAACTCTTTTGGGGGGAAATGTCACATTTCTTCAGCCACAGGTGCCGTGAATTCCCTCTGGGGCCACTTTGAAGCATGAAGCTCCCAAACGTCTCAATTCTAGATGACCGATTTAATTCCATCTCTGCTCCTGTTATTTTGAATCACATGGGGATTATTTCCCTTTCACTTCTCTTCAGAGAATTTCCCAACAACCTTTGAATCCAAGAACTAGCTGAATTATCCAGGGATCCCTCCTGAGAGGGAGAATTATGGTAAAAGTTTAAGCTCTGCTGGTTGGCTGAATCCTCCAGGGGAGACTTTGGGCAGAGAAATATGGAGGTTTGTGGCAGGCAGAGTCTGTGCTCTTGAATGTACGTCTCTCTCCTTTCCAGGTGAAGCTGAGTGTTTCTCTGTGTGTGTAGAAGGAAAGCAACTGGATCATATTCCAACTTGTGAGAGTCCTTTGATTCTTCTAGTTCTTCTTTAGAAACAGGAAGGAGATTGATTGATTCACCTCAGGAATGATGGAATTCCTGCTTCTGCCTCTGATGCTGCTTTTGTCCCATCCAGTCTCTGGGAAGCTGAGAATGAAATGCCCGCTGAGTTTGGAGAACCAGGATGGGAAACCATGGAGCTACTACAGCCCAGGAGACCATCTAATCAGTATAGTCACCACTGGAGAGGAAAGATTGCATACAAAGTTGCTTTTTAACGTGGCTCCTTCTCTTCAGCTTGTTTTCCATAATCCGTAAGTCATTCAGGGTGATGGAGTTGCACTCCCTCCATTCTAACTCTCTCCTTTTTTTCTCTTTCTTATTTTTCATGTATTCTTATATTGGGGAATATGTCTAAATTCCTGAATGATTTTGATTTCCATGGTTCTTTGGTCTGATTTTGTGAAAGACACTCACTCTAAAAATGGGTCTGAAAAAATGCAAATGAAAATGAAAAAAAAAAAAATGAAAAAATGCCTGCACATTATTTGGTCTCTCTGTTCAATCCTTAATTTATCATGTGGATAATGAGTTTATTTAAAGTAGTGGTGGAATCAGTCGTAGTTGCTCTACCTCAGCCCATTCCCATATTTGTGTAACTGATCATTGCTTTTGGATCAATGCTGGCTTAAGGCTCAGTAGGCTTCTGGAGGATTATATGTAATATATATAACAAAAGTATTTGTTGTGGCTGTTGATTATAACAACTTTTTTTTTCAATAGGACTTCTCACAATTTTTATTTTTGCTTACTATTCATTTTCAACATTCAACTGGTCAACAAGAATTCCCATCTCTTCCACAATCTCACACTTGGCTACAACATCCATAACAACTATTGGAGCACTTTCCACACTTCAGATGCCTTGCTGGACATGCTCTCCACTGGAGAAGCCAATGTCCCCAACTATGCCTGTGGAAGGAAGGAGAACATTCTGGCTCTTTTTGATGGAGCTAAAAAGGAGATCTCCATCCAGATGTCAACATTAGGAGGCACCTATAAAGTCCCACAGGTTTGTGTGTGTTTTTCTACCTCTGGTAAAGTGAGGAGTGGGTGGTGGTGGGTGAGCAATAGATGCAATCATGTCTTCTGCATGGAATTCAAGAGCTGCTTTTCTCCATATTAGGAAAAATGTCAATATTTATGTTCATGTTGAGATTAATCAGAAAAGGCCTGAAACGCAAGCAATACATTCTCTAGAGAAGACATTCTACCAACTATTTAACTGATCAAAAAATATCCCTGGTTGTTGGGGCCTCTATTGGCATCTTCATTTTCACAGATAAATAATGCCTGCCCTATCCAGTCGGATTGAAGTTGGCAATAGTAGCATTTTATCCATCTAAAAAGTGGAATAAAAATTACTCTAGCAATTATAGGCCAAATAGACTAGCAGATATTGTGGCTAAAATTTATGCCATGATCCTCTTAGTTAAACTTGAGAAAAATGTATTCCTTTCAGAAGAAGGAGACGGTTTTAGGTAGAATGAAAAGTTAAATAGATTTTATAAGGAATAATGAACAAGTTAACAATCTAATATTGGCAAAAAATTTGTCCTGAAATATCTAATCTATATCAGTGAGGTAAAACAAGGTTTGCTGCTTTCTAGATGTTAGTGCAGCATTTGACTCAATAAACAGAGAAATATGATGGAGAAAATGTTTTGCCCTCAAAATGGAGCTCAGACTGTTGTCCCTGATCCAAGCCCTTGTTTGAGAGGGAGGTTTGGGCTCAATGGAGCCATGAGAAGAAGGATCTATGCTTACCAAGGGGGAAGGGAAAGATGCATATTTGAACCCTTGTTTTTCAGTGTAGATATGAATGACTTACTAAGAGTAATGCAGAATCAAAAAACAGGTCATAAATAAATGTTATTTCATTATTTGAGAAAAATGACTAAATTAGTGGACCAATGAAATGCAGTGCATGTAGTATACAGTACTTGGATTTCAGAAAGGCTTTGACAAAGTAAACCACAACCTATTTTTCGGGAAGCTGAAAATATGTGGGATGGACAGCATCACCCCCAGATGGAGTCAGCCTGTGGTCCTCAATGGAACTACGTCTGCATGGAGGGAAACAAGCAGTGGGGGACCCCAAGATCCCATTTTAGGCCCAGTTCTCTTCAACATCTTCATGAATGATTTGGATGAGGGGAGAAATGGGGAAATCATCAAATTTGAAAACATCACTAAAATGGCAGGAATAGCCAACACCCCAGAAGATCCAGATGGATCTAGATAGAATTGAACCCTTGGCCTATTTAAGTAAATTAAATTCATTGTAGAGAAAAATAAGGTTTTATACTTAGGCTAGAAAAAAGGTCCATTTATGGATGAGGTGAAACGTGGCTCCATAGCAGTAACTATGAAAGGGATCTTGGAGTCCTAGTGGACAATCACTTAAATATGAGCCAGTAATCTGTGGCAGCAGCTAAAAATCCCAATTCAGTCCTAGGTTGCATTAACAGAGGGATAAAATCAAGATCACATGAAGTATTGGTACCACTTTATAATGCCTTGGCAAGACCACACTTGGAATAGTGCATCCAGTTTTAGTCCCTATATTATAAAAAAAGATGTAGAGACTCTGGGAAGAGTGCAGAAAAGATGATTAAGGGCCTGGAGACTAAAACATATGAGGAACAGTTGCAGAAATTCAATATGTCTAGTGTAGTGAAAAGGATGAGGAGTGACATCATAGCAATGTACCAATATTTGGGGGGCTGCCACAGAGAAGAGGAGGTCCACCTATTTTCCAAAGTACTAGAAGGCAAGACAAGAAACAATGGATGGAAACTAATGAAGGAGAGAAACAACCTAGAACTAAGGAGAAATTTCCTAATGGTGAGGAATGGAACATCTATCCTTCAGAAATTGTGGGTGGTCCATCACTGGAGGCTTTTAAGAAGAAACAGGACAGCCACTTGCCTGGAATAGTATACATAGATACAGATTAACAGAGTTGGAAGGGACCTTGTAGGTTATCTAGTCCAAGCAGACCCTACACCATTTCTGACAGATGATGGTCCAGTCTCTTCTTGAAAGCTTCCAGTGATGAAGCTCCCACAACTTCTGAAGGCAACTTTATCTCTTTATTTCCAGGTTGAATCTCTCCTTGTTCAGTTTCCATCCATTATTCCTTGTCCAGCCTTTGTCCGGCCGTTGGGTGCTTTGAAAAATAGCTTGACCCCCTCCTCTCTGTGGCAGCCCCTCAAATATTGGAAGACTGCTGTCATGTCTCCCCTGGTCCTTCTCTTCACTAGACCAGCCATGCCCAGTTCCTGCAACCGTTCATTGTATATTTTAGCCTCCAATCCCCTAATCCTCTTGGTTGCTCTTCTCTGCATTTTTTTCTGGAGCCTCAACATCTTTTTTGTAGTGTGGTGACTAAAACTGGATGCAGGATTCTAGGTGTGGTCTTACTAAGGCTTTATAGGGTGGTATTAGTACCTCTCATGATCTTGATTGTATTCCTCTGTTAATGCGATTTAGGACTGCATTGGCTTTTTTGGCTGCTGCTGCACACTCTTGACTCATATTTAAGTGGTTGTCCACTAAGACTCCAGGATCCCTCTCACAGTTACTGCTATTATGCCTGGTTTACTGCTTGAACAGGGGGTTGGACTAGAAGACCTCCAAGGTCCCTTCCAACCCTTTTATTTTTTTATAAGTTCTGTTATAAATACACATGTTTAGCCTGCTAAATTCCTATTGGAATACACTGATTTATACAGATAATGTGATATTATCATACTTACACATTGGGTTGTATAGACTTGGATTGTTTTGTCTTAATAATTATCTGATAATTTATTTATTTATTTATTTATTATATTTATATACCGCTCTACTCCCAGGGGACTCAGGGCGGTGTACAGACAGATGATAAAATACATATAATACAAATATTTTAAAGAATTGATTAAAACTTAATTAAATAATTTGGTCTTAAACCTAAAATTAAAACTCTAAATTTATGAGCTTAAGATTTAAGAATTAAAAAGCAGTTTTAGAAGAGGTTAGTCCAGGCCAGCCTGCTGGAATAGAAATGTCTTGAGAGCACGGCGGAAAGCACGAAGATCCGCGATTGTCCGTATCTCCGGGGGGAGCTTGTTCCACTTTTTTTTTTAAAATTTGATTTATATGCCGCCCTTCTCCGGAGACTCAGGGCGGCTTACAATGCGCTAAGCAATAGCCTTCATACTTTTTTATATTTATACAAAGTCAGCTTATTGCCCCCACAAACTGGGTCCTCAATTTACCTACCTTAGAAAGGATGGAAGGCTGAGTCAACCTTGAACCTTGGTGAGATTTGAACCTGCAATAATTGCAGGCAGCTGATGTTAATAACAGGGCTTTAGACCACTGTACTATCCAAGGCTCATGGTGGGTGCCCCCACAGAGAAGGCTCTCCCCCTGGGGGCCGTCAGTCGACACTGTTTGACCGATGGCACCCTGAGAAGCCCCTCTCTATGGAAGCGTACTGGTCGGTGAGAGGGTACTGGTGGCAGAAGGCGGTCTCGAAGATACCCCGGTCCTAAGCCATGGAGCATTCTAAAGGTGGTAACCAAAACCTTGAAGTGCACCCGGAAGAACACAGGAAGCCAGTGCAGCTCGCGCAGGAGGGGTGTCACATGGGAGCGCCACATCGCTCCCATAACTACCCGCGCGGCTGCATTCTGGACCAACTGGAGCCTCTGGGTGCTCTTCAAGGGGAGCCCCATGTAGAGAGCATTGCAGTAGTCCAGGCGGGAAGTGACGAGGGCATGAGTGACCGTGTTTAATGAGTCCCGATTTAGAAAGGGGCGCAACTGGCGTATCAGGCGAACCTGATAAAAAGCCCTTCTGGCCACAGCCGTCAGGTGTTCTTCTAAAGATAGCTGTGAGTCCAGAAGGACGCCTAAGTTTCGAGCCCTCTCCGTGGGGGCTAATGACTCGCCCCCAATAGTCAGCGTTGGCACCAACTGACTATATCGGGATGTCGGAAACCACAGCCACTCGGTCTTGGATGGGTTGAGCCTGAGTCTGTTCCTCCCCATCCAGATCCGTACAGCCTCCAGGCACCAGAACATCACTTCAAGGGCATCATTGGGGTGGTCTGGGGTGGAGATGTACAGCTGGGTGTCATCAGCGTACTGGTGGTACTTCACCCCGAAACCACGGATGATCTCACCCAGTGGCTTCACATAAATGTTGAACAGAAGGGGCGAGAGAACCGATCCCTGTGGTACCCCACATATAAGGGGCCTCGGGGTCGATCTCTGCCCCCCTGCCAACACAGACTGCCACCGGTCAGAGAGAAAGGAGGAGAACCATCGCAACACGGTGCCCCTCACTCCCAACTCTTCCAGCCGGTGCAGCATGATACCATGGTCGATGGTATCAAAAGCCGCTGAGAGATCTAATAGGACCAGGGCAGAGGAACAACCCTTGTCCCGAGCCCTCCAGAGATCATCAACCAATGCAACCAATGCCGTTTCCGTGCTGTGTCCAGGCCTGAAGCCCGACTGGAACGGATCCAGATAAGATGATTCATCCAGGTACTGAGGAAGCTGTTGTGCTACCACACTCTCAACAACCTTCGCAACGAAGCGAAGGTTGGAGACTGGACGGTAATTAGCCAATATTGCCGGGTCCAGGGAAGGCCTCTTGAGGAGAGGTCTCACCACTGCCTCTTTCAAGGCAGCAGGAAAGACACCCTCACTCAGAGAAGCATTTATAATCCCCTGGAGCCAGCCTCGTGTAACCTCCCGAGAGGCCAGCACCAACCAGGAGGGACACGGGTCCAATAAACATGTGGTAGCATTCAGCCTCCCCAGTATCCTGTCCACATATTCGGGAGTCACAGAATCAAACTCTTTCCAGGTGGTATTCTCAAGACCTGCCTCCATCCTTTCCTCTGAATCTACTATGTCAGAGTCCAGGTGTTCCCGAATCTGAGCGATTTTATCATACAGATATTGAACAAAATCCTCGGCTCTACCCTCCAAGGGGTCTTCCCGTGCTTCCTGAAGGAGCAGGGAGCGGGTCACCCTAAACAAGGCGGCCGGGCGGTTATCTGATGATGCAATAAGAGCGGAAAAATAGTTATGTTTTGCCGCTTTTATCGCCACTAGGTAAGTCTTAATATGAGATCTTACCAGTGTTCGGTCAGATTCAGATCGGCTGGCTCTCCAACTGCTCTCCAGGCGTCTTTTCCGACGCTTCATCTCCCTCAGCTCCTCAGTGTACCAAGGAGCCAGGCGAGATCGGCGTCGAGTCAGAGGCCGCAAAGGCACGACTCGATTCAAGGCCCCGGCAGCCTCCCTATCCCAGGTGGCCACCAGGTCTTCGATCGAGCCATGTGCCAGAGCCTCAGGAAATGGCCCAAGCTCCTTCTGGAACCTATCTGGGTCCATCAGGCGCTTGGGGCGGAACCACCTTATCGGTTCCGCCTCCCTGCGGCAGGGTGTGGTGGTTCGAAGGTCAAAGGTCAAAAATTTACATTTTTATTGTTTTTTAATTTGCTTATTATTTTCCATTACTATGATACAATCTTGCTAATATTCTGTCTTTCATATTTTAAACAATGTCTGATTAACAAATTATGCTAATACATTCATGAGAACCAGGTTGGATTTATTAAAATCTAATATTTTCGACTTGATCTGACCCCAAATATAACACAGCATTCTTCATTGCTTTTTCAGATCAAACTTGAAACTGCTTCAGAGGCTCTAAGTGATAAAAGGAAATTTCCCTTTTTCCACCCTATTCTCCCCAAAGAAGGATTCCAGTACCCAGCAATTGTCCAAGTCCTCCTCTATTTCAGATGGACCCTGATTGGACTCTTTGCTTCAGACACAGAGAAGGGAGAGAATTTCATGAGGATTTTTCGTCCTATGCTTGTCAGGAATGGAATTTATGTGGTTATATCACAACTGTTCTCAACAACTGGATATACAGCATACCTCAGGGATTCCCTCTCTAAGTGGAGACAAGTCAACGTCTTTGTTCACTTCATAGAACGTGTTTCCATTTGGAAGAGAATTCTTCCTTTCCATTTAACATTTATGCGTCTGCCAGGACCCATTGAAGGGAAAGTCTGGATCCTCACAAGTTTTGTAGGGTATGAAATGGACAAGCGTAGACTTCTCAAATACATCCATAGTATTTGGATCTTTGGTTATCTGACAAAAGAAAGGCCAAAGGATTCTTCCTTTGAACACCGTTTCTTTGTGGAAGAAAAGTTTCAAGATCCTTATTTCCGCTGTTCTCTTTCAAAGAACGTCTTTTCTGTCAAAGGCCGCAGAAGATGCACCCAGAAAGCCCCACTGGAGACCCAGAAGAAAAGGGACAGGAACTGGACCCCAAATGACTATAAATGTTACAGCCTCATGAAGACTCTGGCCCAGGCCTTGAATGCCGCTTATTCCTCCAAATCGAGGAGGAGGAGAAGGAAGGAGGGAGAAAAGAGTTTGGGGTCTCCAAGGCTGCAGCCGTGGCAGGTATGGGGGGGTCGCAATATGGATCCATTAATCTTAGATCCTTTGGAGGAGGAATCCAGGGGAGAAGGAGGGGAACCATCTCAACAGATCTTTCCAATTCAATTACTCAGGGAATAATGGTTCCAAAGAGTAGATACCAAGGCATTTTCTTTTGATTGTTTTTTTAATTAATTTTTATTCAACATTTATATCTTTAACATCCTTGTTACATTTTTACTGCTTTCCGATACCGGCATCTGTCATAATATCTATAGATATTCTTGGTAATTATCTTTGTTTTGTTTTTATTTATTTTCAGGCCTGCTCCTATTCCAAATTTCTCTATTTGTAGAAGGAGTTTTTCTCCTTTTTCCAAAGGGTCCTCTAATATAAATGCCATGTCATCGGCAAAGGCCCCTGTTTTGTATTCGTCTCCTTTAACTTTTAACCCTTTTATTTCCTTATTTCCCCTTACCTGTGCCAAAAATATTTCCAATGAAAGGATGGATAAGAGGGGGGGAGAATGGACAGCCTTGTCTAAGCCCTTTGTTCATATCGACTTTTTCTGTAAGATCTCCACTGACCATAATTTTTGCTGTTTGCTTAGAATAAATTGTCTTAATCATTTCTATAAATTTTTCTGCTAAATTTCATCCCGATTAATTGATTAATTAAAAACCTCCAATTCAAGTTGTCGAACGCCTTTTGTGCATCTATCATTATTACTGCCAATTGTTTTTCTGGATGAGCCTCATAGTATTCTAGAATATTCATGATAATCCTTGTATTGTTCTTAATTTGTCGTTTGGGTAAAAACTCATTTTGATCCGAATGAATTATTTTATTTAATATCTTTTTTAGACTTTCTGCTATTATTGTTGCCAGGATTTTATAGTCGGCCTTTAACAGTGAGATTGGCCTATAGTTTTGAGTGAATTGATTGTCTGTACTTTCCTTTGGAATTAATGCTGTATATGCCTCCATCCATGAATTTGGCATTTTGGCTTTCTCTAATACCTTGTTATATATATCCAACATAATTTCTTCCAAAACTTCCTGAAATTTTTTATATACTTCCTCTGGAATTCCATCTGTCCCTGGTGTTTTGTTATTTTTCTGTTTTTTAATTGCCTCTCTTAACTCTGTTAATGTAATTTCCCCATTCAACATTTCCCTATCTTCATCTGTTATACTTGGCAAGTTCCTCTCCTCTAGGTAATTTATAATATTTTCTTCTTTAATGTTTTCTTGACTATACAGTATTTGAAAATAATTTAGAATAATATTTTTCCCCCCCTCAATTCTATGGAGCAAATTTCCTTGCTCGTCTCGTAAATATTGTACCAATTTTTTAGCTTTTTCTTTTTTCAATTTGTGGGCGAGCCATCTCCCTGGTTTATTTGCTGATTCAAAATAGTTTTGTTTTTCCAATTTTCTTTTTTTGAAATAGTTTTTATTCATAAAAAATATACAAACAAACATAAATACATTAAGACAACATACTAAACAAACAAACATCAATTCAGTCCCATGACTGACTCTTACAGTTACTACATCGGTGGGTTATTTTTCCAATTCTCTTATCTTTCTCTATTCGTATCTATCTATGTGTTCACATATTTACATATTTGTATATAGGACATTTTAGTTCACTCTTGTTTAATGCTATACATTCCTATTGAATAGTCAAAAATTGTTTTTATATTCCTATGTTTCCCTCCAGCCAGCTGTACGAACTTTGCCACAATAAATAGTAATCAGTATCGTCTTTCTCTTGTGGTTCTTTGTGAGCTCGTCCATTTCTGCACATTTGGTGATTTTGGCGATTAGTTTGTCTTCTGTTGGTAACTGCTCAGATTTCCAATTTTGGGCAAAGAGTATATGCGCTGCTGTGAGGATATGGATAATCAGATATTTTATTTCTTTGGTGTATTGTGCTGTGATTATTCCCAATAGGAAAATTTCTGGCTTCATTTCCAATTTTTGTTTTGTAATTTCTTCTATCATTATCTTAATTTCTTGCCAGTATTGTTTTGCCTTTCGACATGACCACCAGAGATGATAGTAGGTCCCTTTCTGTGATTTACATTTCCAACACATTGGAGACATATTTGGGAACATCTTGGCCAGGCGTTCTGGTGGGAGGTGCCATCGGTAGAACATTTTGTAAAGGTTTTCCTTATAGGGTATAGACATTGTCAGCTTATAATTTGTCTTCCACAATTTTTCCCAGTTGTCCAATTCAATATTATATCCTATGTTTTTGGCCCAAATTATCATGTTTTCTTTAACCACCTCCTCTTCTAATTTGTATTTTATTAAATATTTATAAATTTTGGTTATCATTTTCTCATCTGTACCTTGTAATATTTTATCCAATTCATTTGGTTCATTTTGAAATCCGAATTGTGCCCAATCTGTTTTATATCTTGATTCTATTTGCAAATATGGCCACCAATCAATGTCTATACCCTGATTTTTTAATTCTTGTCTTGTTTGTAGATCTCCTTCATTATTCAATAATTCTTTATATATTCTCATTTTATCTATGTCCATGGCGTTGGGGTAAATTCGTGCTTCCATAGTCGATAGCCATCGTGGAATTTTAGTATAATGCTCTCTAATCTCTTGCCATGTTCTGTACAGTGATCCTCTGATAATATGTTGTTGGAAGTATCCATGTTGCTCGTCCTTTCCCTCCCATAGGAAGGCGTGCCAGCCGCGTTGTAATTCAAAACCTTCTAGGAGTAGCATTCTTTTATTCTTGAGGTCTATCCAATCCCTTATCCAATTTAAAGATTCTGCTTTATAGTATAACTCCTAGTCTGGTAGGCCCAATCCTCCCTTTTCCCAAGTGTCTTGCATGCACTTTATTTTAATTCTGGCCTTTTTCCCATTCCAAATGAATTTTTTTTTTATTGAAAAAGTTTTACAGATACAAATTTTTCCCCCTTTTTTCCCCCCGCCATCCCCCAACATATCATAGTACATAAATCAAGTTAACCTAAAAAATACAATACCCTCCCTTTCCCGCCCTATCCCTCCCCAACCCCCCCCCCCCGGACTTCCCAGAGCAAATACTGGATATAGAATAGAACAAGCTTAATAAAAACGCATAAAATAACTATCTATAAATTTAACTCCCTCTCACATTTCACACAATCATAAAACAATTAAGGAAAAGGAAAGCAAATCTTCTTTCTTCTTCATCCTTCCAGTTTTACACAATTAAAATCCATTTACAATTGAAGCACTTAGTAAAACCCTCCAGTATTACATAATCAAACCTAGTATTACTCATTTTAACCAATTTATACTTAACAATTTATTAAATCTAAGCAATTTAGCAAAATATTTTATAGCATCTTTCCTAAAAACCTAAATCCATAAATATAAAACAAAATATTCCCAATTCACACAATCATAAAACAATTTAGTAAAAGGAAAGCAAATCTAGTAAAACCCCAGTATTTCATAATCAAACCTATTATTACTCATTT
>WNWU01012699.1:21086-61502 GCA_012654045.1 Ptyas mucosa
CTAGTAAAACCCCAGTATTTCATAATCAAACCTATTATTACTCATTTAAACCAATTTATACTTAACAATTTATTAAATCTAAACAATTTAGCAAAATATTTTATATTTTATATCTTCTTTCCTGAAAACCTCATTATAAATCCATAAATTTAAAACAAAACATTATATAAACCCTTCTTCTATCCTCCCATTATAAACCATTAAGGTCCAATTAGAATTAAAACACTTTTAAAAAAGACGTTTTCTAATTAAAAAACAATACTTAATATAAAAACATTATTTAATAATTGTATCTATCATTTAGTCCATCTTCATACAATATCAAACCAGTTCTTAATCTTCTTGATTATTCCCATCTTCAAACAGTATTTATAATAACTTCAATTGCCTTCTACCCCCCTGCATAAAAAATACTTCTTTATATATAAAAAAAAAACCCAGAGTAACTTTATATTTGTATTCCACTTGGTATCCGCCAGATCCAACCACGATACAATCCCACCACAATGGTATTATATAGAAAAAAAGGGGGAAAAAAGAGTCAAATCATTTGATACCATTACATAATTTACTATAAAGTCCTTTGACTAGATTATTAAATTCATCATCGTATTAGGGTAACCACCAGATCCCTGCAATTGCCCTAGGCCTGTAGTCTTCTTGCCCTATGGCTATTACCCTCAAACAGAAAAGCTCAAATTCGCTATCATATTCAGTAAAACTTTTGCGGCTGCAATTAGATCCATCTTTGTTACAGTCTTTAATAAAAAGTTGCAATTCACTCAGGCCAAGGCTTATTTCACAACCAAAAACACCAGCATTGCAGTGATCTGTTTATTCTTCTCAA
Organism: Ptyas mucosa; assembly: GCA_012654045.1. Classification (NCBI taxonomy): domain Eukaryota; kingdom Metazoa; phylum Chordata; class Lepidosauria; order Squamata; family Colubridae; genus Ptyas; species Ptyas mucosa. The sequence goes on from WNWU01012699.1 coordinate 21,934, forward strand.
AATATTCCAAAATGTCTATAATTTGCCTTTCATCATCCTTCCTCAATTAAATAGATGGCATAAACTGTTAGATGTTTTCTTCCAAAGTTCAAAATCTATATACACTTAAAACATTTTATGGACTTATTCTCCTCATCTCCAGTCTTTTTTCCTGGCTTTTTTACGGACCTTTTTCTTCACTCTAATTCCTCCACCTTTTTTTTCTCTAATACACTCTTGAGTTTTCTGAGATTGATGTATACAACATAGCTTTCGCAAAACTATATCTTCCAGTAAGAGCAGCTCTTTAATTGCAATTAGGACTTTGTAGAAAAAATATAAAATTCCATTTCGTGTCTCTATGATCCCAACAGCTCCCAGAAATTCTTCCTTCTCATTCTGCAATTCCTCCATTTTATTTTCCAAAATCACTGTAGGCTGTTCTCTTTCTTCTCCCAACTCTTCATTCAACACCTCACTATTAAGTAAGAATACAGTATCTTTGTTTGTTTCTTTATCTCCAACTTGAAAAAAAGTATCAAGCCTTTCCAATATAGCAGAGGTAATTGAATTGAAAACTTCTTCAAGAGGGTCAAACCGTATTTGTGGGTTAACTAACCCATCATTGCTTTCAAAAAGACCAGCCATCTTCCCCTCCTTCTTCTTCCCTTTCCAAAAAGACAAAATAGAAGAGAGAAAAAAGGGGGGAAAAAGGTATCAAAAGAAACCTTTCACTTTATACTTTATACAACTGCTTCAATTGTTACTATTATTTCCATCCTTGATTAATCCACTTTTTAAAATAGAGTCCTATATTTCAAAATGGGGCTTTATCAGTACTTCTTTTTTTTAACTTTCACTTCTTCACGCCCCGTTAAAACTAGAACGCCATCTTACTTTCTCTTTCTTCCCATAGGAGTTAAAGGAAAAAGAATAACTCTTAAAATTAAAATATCAGATACTTGCAGTTCGAATTCCTCGTGCATTTGCTCTGCCAATTAAAGTCAAAAATAGATGTTTAAAGTTGTTTATTGGGGTGGCCGTGGCATCTAGCTCTGCCAGGCAAAAACTTCCCTGGCAGAGGTGTCCCAGGTCCAGAGCGTTGACAGGCTTCACGGGGAGCTCTCATCTTCGAGCACCAGATTATTGGTAAAATCTGGCGCTCTTAGGGAGCTCTACCCCACCCGTCTGCTCCCTTTCCCCCCCTTCTTCCTGGGGGAAAAGTTTCCGAACCGCAAGACAGCTGATTTTCGCTGTTCTTGCGGTTCTAACGGAGTCTGGGACTGGTGCTTCGCGAAGAAGCGTCTGGAGATGCCGGCAGCGCCACCAGAAACCCCCAAATGAATTTTGTTATTATTTTATTAAGGTCCTTAAAGAAATATTTTCCTGGCCAAATTGGAGTTACTTGAAAAAGGTAGAGTAGTCTAGCCAGTATGTTCATTTTTTATGGATGCGATTTTGCCTAAGAATGACAGTTGTAGTTTGTTCCATGTTTCCAGATCCTTTCTAATTTGTTTCATTAATTTGTTATAGTTGTCTTCTCTAATTGTTATTGCCTTAGTAGTAAGCCAGGTTCCTAGATACTTTACTTTCTTTACAATTTGTATTCCTAATTTGTCTTCTAATTTTGTCTCCTGTACCTTTGTCAAATTCTTTGTTAGTGCTTTAGTTTTTTGTTTGTTAATTTTGAGCCCCGCCACTCTTCCGTATTCCTCTATCTTCGCTAAAAGTTTGGTTCCTGTTATTTCCGGTTGCTCCAATATAAATACCACGTCGTCAGCAAAGGCTTGTAATTTATATTCTTCTTTTCGTGTTCTCAGACCTTTTATTTCCACATCCTTCCTAACTTCATTTAATAGTATTTCCAATGAGATGATGAACAATAATGGAGATAAGGGACAACCCTGTCTCACACCTTTTTGTATATCCAGATTATCAGTCATGTCCCCATTAATCATAATTTTGGCCATTTAGAAAGAATATACCTTTCTGATCATGTGTAGAATTTTATCACTGAAATCCATGGCCTCTAGCTGTAATATGAGGAAGTTCCAATTTAAATTATCGAATGCCTTTTGTGCATCTAAAAACATTAAGGCTACTTGTTTGTCAACTCTTTTCTCATAATATTCCAGGACATTGATGATCGTTCTTATGTTATTTTTAATCTGTCTTCTTGGGACAAAGCCATTTTGATCTGCATGTATGTATTTGTGAATGATTATTTTCAATCTTTGTGTTATAACCAGCATGAACAATTTGTAGTCCACACTGAGTAATGAGATCGGCCTGTAATTTTTGACTTGTGTGGGGTCCGTATCTTCTTTGGGGATGAGTGTAATAATGGTTTTGGTCCATGATTTGGGAATATCTGCTTCTAATAATGCATCATTGAGGACTTGCAGTAGCAGCTCATCTATTGCATGCTGACAGTTTTTATAAAACTCCGTTGGTATTCCGTCCGGGCCTGGAACCTTGTTGTTTTTCTGCTTTTTTCTTGCTTCTACCAGCTCAGACATCATGATTGGTCTATTTAATGCTTCTCTGTGGGTCTCCTCTAATTTTGTAATGTTTGTTTTACGTAGGTATTCCTTGACATCTTCGTCCCGAATCTCTTCTTGTTTGTAGAGATTTTGAAAGAAATCTTTAACTATACGTTTTTTATCTAGATTCGTATGGTATATTTGTCCTGTTTCGTTCTGTTATTATAGTTAAAAGTAATATTAGCATTAATGTGGGTTCAGATAGATGACCATTGAAGGGCCCTCTTCACTCAAAGTATTGTAAGCAAGAAAATGTGCTTAAATACATCCGACTGGAAAGATCAACACATTCAGCTGGATTCCTTCCTTGCAAGGACAAACATCATAAAGAGGCCCCCATATGTCACAAGATAGGAACAAACAGTGACATATAGCTAAGAGAGGGCCAGGTCAAGAGGATCTACATCTCTGGGAGTTCCCTCTGTAAACAAGAGATAATTTGACTGTCTATGCTCTAATCATCTACAGAAATTATGATTGCTTTGGTCAGGATATTGTAAAACTTTTGTAATTAGGAAATGTCAAATGAATAACGAATGTATCTCTGTAACAAGAACTGCTGTGTTAGCAGAATCCTTTGTTTGGGAGGGTATAAGAACTGGGGTCTCATAATGCATAGGTTGTTCAGATTTTGAAGTAGCCAAATACCTATCTGCGCAATAAGAATAAACTGACTCTGTCTGCCCCGAAGGGATGTCACTCAATTCCTTTCTTCCATAACACTGTAGTGAAATATTGTTCTTCTTTCTTTCTCTTTTTTCAGTTTGTACGCTAGCTATCACTCCGTTTTGTTTGCGTGTTCAAAGTGTTTCTGTTTTGCTAGTTTGATTTTGTGTGCAATTTCTGTTTGCGTGATTAGATTAATTCTATGTTTAGCGAAGTTTAATTTTTCTTTTATTGTTTTATTGTAAGGTTGTTTCTGCAATTCTAATTCGTATGTTCTAAGTTCTTCTAGTAATTTGTTCTTTGTCTGTTGTTTCTCTTTATTTTTTTTTTTTTGGCCATATATGCAATGGTAAGACCTCTTATGTATGCTTTAATTGTGTCCCACAGGTTCTGGAGCGATGTCTGTTCTTTAGTATTTATTTGTAGGAACATTTTAGTTTCTTTCTCAATCATCTGTATATATTGCTTATCTTTTATTATTCCCGTATCCATCATCCACCTTCGTTGCTTTCGATGTGCTTTCCATACTATTTAATGGGGTTATGGTCTGCCCACGTATTTGCTATTATTTCCATGTTCTTTATTTCCTCTCTGAGATCTGAAGGCATCCAGGCCATGTCAATCCTGGACATGACTGGTGTGGGTTCGAATAATATGTATACTGTTTTGTTTGTTTATTTATCTCTCTCCATGCATCGTGCAGGTGTAATTTGTTGATCATGTCTTTAAAGGGCGCCGGTAGTGTTTTCTTTCTGGTTTTACTTTGTTTATTGCTTCGGTAATCTTTTTCTATGTCCATGATTGTGTTGAAGTCTCCTACCATGCAGATAGTTTTTTTTTTATTGAAAAAGTTTTACACATACAAATTTCCCCCACCCTTCCCCAACATTATAAAATACATATACAAAAAATATAGTTCCCTCCCAATCCCACCCTAACCCTCCCCCTCCACCCCTTTCCCTCCCATCCCCCTTGACTTCCATTATATGCAATACTAATAATCCCAAACAATATATATGTTAATCATCCTTCCATATCTTTTTCTATATTTACTAGCATAGTCATCAATCCCTCTCAGCTGAAAGCTACATAATATTTTCTAGTCTGATACTTATTCTGTATATACTCAATCCATTTATTCCATTCCTGCATATACTTCTCATGCGTCTGGTCTTTTAAAAAGGCTGAGATCTTCGCCATTTCTGCAAATCCAGCCATCTTCTGAATCCATTGGTCCACAGTCGGTAAGGCATCACTCTTCCAGTATTGGGCAATCAACAACCTAGCTGCTGTCACCATATACAGAATCAATTTTGTTTCACCCAATGTAAAATCTTTAACTATACCCAATAAAAATAATTGCGGAGAAAATTGTATTTTTTTCTTTAAAACATTTTGCATAACCCACCAGATTTTTATCCAAAAAGCCCTCACTTTTTTGCAAGTCCACCATATGTGATAATATGTAGCATCTAAACACTCACATCTCCAACATTTTGGCTGCACGTTAGGGTACATACAAGACAATTTCTTGGGGTCTAAATGCCATCTATAAAACATTTTATAAAAATTTTCTCGTAAATTTTGTGACTGTGTAAACTTAACATTCTGAACCCATATTTTTTCCCATGTTTCCATCATAACTGGTTGAGAGAAATTCTGTGCCCATTTAATCATACAATCTTTAACTAACTCATTTTCTGAATCCCTTTCTAACAAAACATTATAAACTCTCTTAATGTGCATTGGACCTGTCTCCTTTATCTGTCTAACCAATTCTACTTCATATTCCATTAAACCAGTTTGTTGATCTTCTTTCCATCTCATCTGTAATTGATTGTACTGCAACCAGGTCAAAGAGATCCCTTCTTCCAACAGCATGTCCAAAGTCTTCAATCGCCATCTGCCCTCTTCAAAATAAAGTAACTCTTTATATAAAAAACCCCCGAGTGACTTAATATTTGTATTCCACATGGTATCAGCAAGATCCAGCCAAAACAGAATCTTATAATCCCAATTAGTTCGGTGCTTCCTCCAGACTCTCAACAAGGCATTTCTAAGTAGATGACGATTGAACACTTTATCCACTTTATTGTCATAAAATAAATATGCATGCCATCCCCAAACAAGGTCATGACTTTCTATATTCAGCAGTTCAGTCTTAGTTTTCCCAAACCAATCACTTATTTGTGTCAATGCAGCTGCTTCATAATATAATCGAAGGTTTGGAAGTTTAAGACCACCTCTCTCACGAGTATCTTGCATAATTTTCAATTTCACTCTCGTTCTTTTTTTCATTCCAAATAAATTTATTCACTCCTTTTTGCCATTCTAGCAGTGGTTTATCTGATTTGAGCACCGGTATCATTTGAAATAAAAAAATAAATCTAGGTAAAACATTCATTTTTACTGCTGATATTCTTCCAAGCAGTGATAACTGCAGTTTCTTCCAATTTTGCATATCTTTTTGTATCTTTTGCCACAGAACCTCATAATTATTTTGAAACAATTTTACATTTGAACCTGCAATTTGTACTCCTAAATATTTGACCTTTGAAACAATTTCAAAACCTGCCATTCTTTCCAGTTCCTTTTTTTTACTCTCTGTCAAATTTTTAACAATCATTTTAGTTTTTTTCCGGTTCAGTCTAAAACCAGATACCATGCCATAATCTTCTATAATATCTTTCATCTGGATTATTGATTTCATAGGTTGTGATAGGGTAACAACCAGATCGTCTGCAAATGCCTTAGTTCTAGAGTCCTCTTGCCTTATGGCTATTCCATTCAGAGAGTTCGAGTCCCGTATTGCATTAAGTAAGACTTCTAGAGTTAGAATAAATAATAGTGGGGATAATGGACAACCTTGTCTGGTACCTTTTTGTATATTGAAATTCAATGTTAAACATCCATTAATAATAAGTTGTGCATATTGCTCTTGATAAATTGCACCAATCGCTTGTATAAACCGTTCCCCCAAATCCATTTTTTCCAAAGTCTTAATTATAAAATTCCAATTCACTCGATCAAAGGCTTTTTCCGCATCCAAAAAAACCAGCACTGCAGAGATCTGTTTATTCTTATCTAGATAGTCCAGTAAATCTATAACTTGCCTGACATTCTCCTTCATATATCTGCCTTCAATAAATCCTGCTTGATCATGATGAATTACCTTTTGGATAACTGGCATCAATCTGTTGGCCAATACTTTTGCAAAGATTTTATAATCTGTGTTTAATAGAGATATTGGTCTATAATTTTCTGGTTTCTTAAGACCTGATTCTTCTTTCGGTATCAATGAGACAAAGGCTTTTTTCCATGAGGAAGGTATCTTACCTCCTAATTGTATATTACAAAATAAATCTTTAAGATGCTCAATCATTTCCTCTTGTAAAGTTTTATAATAAACTGCGGTTAGGCCATCCGTCCCTGGAGCTTTAGCTGTTTTTAGTTGTTTTATAGCAAAACTAATCTCCTCGACTGTTATCAATTGTTCCAAATTTTTCTTTTGAGCTGTTGAAATTTTTGAAACTCTCTTTTTTTCTAGATATTTGTCTATAGAAGTGTTCTGTATATTGTCTTTAGCATATAACTTGGTATAATATTCCAAAAAGGCCTTTTTAATTAATTCTTGTTGATAAACTTCTTTACCAGCGTATTCAGTACTATCAATAGTTCGCGTAGATGCTTGTTTCCTCAAAGTGTAAGCCAACCACCTGCCCAGTTTGTTAGCATTAGTAAAAGTATTATGCTTTGCAAATTGTAAATTAGTTGCCGTTTGGTCTGCTATAAGCATTTGAAATTGATCCTTCTAAAGTTTTATAGCCATTTGCAATTTTCCATCTGTTGGTTTTTGTATCAATTGTTGTTCTTTCTTTTTTATCTCACTTTCCAACTGTAGTCTCTTTTTCTGCTGATTCTGTCTATGTTTAGAGTTCATTTGAATTAGTACTCCCCGCATATATGCTTTGCCTGCATCCCAGACTATTTCAATAGGGGTACCTTTATTCAAATTCAGTTTAAAAAACTCCTTTAAATGCTTTTTAAGTTCAATTATATTTTTTTCATATCTGAATAAATTCTCATTTAATCTCCAGGATCTTCTTTCTCTTTTACCCATCTCAATTTCCATCCAGACCGGACTATGGTCAGTCAAGGTCCTAGGAAATATCTTTGTCTTCTTTACCTTAGAAAGTAAGTTAGTGGTTAACAGAAAAAAGTCTATCCTGGAAAAAGATTTATGCCTGTCCGAGTAAAAAGTAAAATCCAATTCATTTGGGTTTCGAACTCTCCAAATATCTTTCAATTCCAAATCCTCTTTCAGTTCAAAAAAAGCTTGTGGTAATTTAATCCCTAATTTGGCTGTACTTTTTTTATCAATTTTAGGTTGAATTACTCCATTCCAGTCCCCCATTATTATAATAGTTGAATAATTCCATTCCAAAATTTTTAAATGAAGCATCTTATAAAAATTTTCCTGTTGCTGATTTGGAGCATATATTCCAACCAACAAGATTGGTCCATTATCTGTAATAATTTCAATTGCAATATATTTTCCACCTTCGTCTGTTTCTATAGTTTTAGCTACAAATCTTTTATTTATATATATCACCACTCCATTCTTCTTTTCCAAATTTGAAGCAACAAATTGCATTCCCAATCTTGAATTTATCAAATATTTCTGATCTTGCAATTTTATATGAGTTTCCTGTAAACAAATAACATCATTATGAAATTGTTTCAAATAATGAAATATCTTCCTTCTTTTTTGTGGAGAGTTCAGTCCATTAACATTCCAAGACAAAAATTTAAGTGCCATTTGATCCAGTCTGAAGTTTTGAGAGCAATTGTTGAAGATTCTTTTCTACAGAAGTAATCTTCGGTTTAGCTCCTCCCATGACTTCAGCTTGCTGCTTCCCTTTAACTCTCTTTTCTCGTTGTGGCTTGTAATATTCTTGCTGCTGTTCCTTCATTTGTTTAGACATCGCTCTTCCATTTTAGATGTTGTCAATTCAAGAGCCAACGCCTCCTTTGTAATAGTTTTAGACATTTCTTCCAAAGGAAGTTAGATAGTTTTGTATTCCAGGTCTTTAGTTATATTGTGTAATTTGTTGAAAAAATCACTTTGGTTTCCATTAGGTGCATATATAGAGATGAATAATATTGTTTTAGATTCTGTTTGTATTTCTATTATTAAAATGTGTCCTTCTGTGTCTGTATATATTTGTTTTCTTTTTAGGTGTTTCTTTACATATATTGCGACTCCTCTCTTTTTTTGGTCTCCTAGAGATGCGTATAGTTTTCCTAATCTTTGATTTTCCAATAGTTTTTGGTGCTGTTTTTTAATATGTACCTCTTGAAGGGTTATGATATCCATTTCTAGCTTTTGAAGTTTTGTAAATGTCTGTTTTCTTTTGACTGGTGAGTTAAGTCCATTTATATTGATTGAGATAATTTTTAGCTCTCTTTCCATCCTTATTTATTTATCTGTTCGTTGTTTTCAGTCTTTTTGTGTTCCTAGTAATTCTTTGCGTCTTTTCCCTCGCTCCCTCTCTCTCCATTCTTTCTCTTTCCGTTCTCTCCTCTTCTTGGTCTCTTTCTTCTTTCTCTGTCCACTGTTCCTCTTGGCTCTTGAGTTCCTGTTCTTCTCTGATCTCCTGCTCCTCTTCCAGTACAAAATATTGGTCGAAAAAATCCTGTGCTTTTTCTAAATTGTCAATTCTATATTTTCTGTCTTCCGGGAGATTAATAGACCTTCCTGTATTAGCCAGCGGAATTTTATTTTAAATTTATTCAACTGTGCGGTTAGAAAGTTGTAGTTCCTTCTTTGGTCTCTTGTCCTTTTTGGTATCTGTTTGAGGGTTAAAATTTCTTTTTCCCGATACATAGTTGTATCTTCTCTCATCTTCCGATAGATCTCTTCTTTTATGGATTTTTTTGTAAATCAGATGTGTATTTCTTTGGGTAACTTATTTCTCCGAGCGTAATTCGTGTGAACTCTATAGATTTTGTCTATTCCATTTCGTATCTCTTCCTTGTCCCTCTGGGTCACTTCTGAAAGTATCTCAGCCATGATTTCTCCTAGGTCCTCCTTGTTTTGCTCTTCTACATTTTGAAATCTTAAGTAGAAGGATGCCTTCTCCATCTCGAGATATGATAACGAGTCCTCCAGTTCCTTATTTGTGGCCGCTTGGTTGTATTCCATCCTTTCCATTCTCTTATCTGTATGCTCTATTCTCTCCTCCACCGTTTGAATCCTCTGCTTGTTTTCCTCTATGTTCTGTTGTATCTTTCCTATCTTCTCATCCATGTTCCTAATATTATCTTTTATCTCTCCCACATCCATCCTTAGTTCCTCGTGATTTTTCCTTGTCTCTTCATGATTGTGGACCATAGTCTCTTGCATTCTATTCCTTCCTTCCTGGATCATCGTTAACAAAGAGTGGATGTTTTGCATACTAAGAGTGGGGGTTGCCTTGTCCTTTTCCATAGTTTTGACTGATTTTTGCTGTGCTGGGGAGGCTGTAAGTATCATCTGGTTTGGGGGTATTTTCTTGCTTGACTTGGTAATTGTTGCTGAGCCCGTAGTTGCCATTAGTATTTCTTGTGTTATCTTCTTCCAGAGTTTCATATACTGATTACTATTTGGGCTATTATATTTCTATTGATATTTATATTCAATTTATTGCTTTCAGTAATCCCAAAATAATAAACGATTGAAATAGATTTCCTTATCACACAGTCACTATCAATGTATAAGTTTATCTATAAATTCTATCTTTCACTTTTCAAAATTTTTCAAAGTTCTTCAAATATTAATGACTATTAGTCTATATTGATCTATAAAAATAAGCAGGGAGGTATAGGGGGAGGGAGTGAGGGAAACGTCTAATACTTCAGCAATTCATCAATTGATTGTCCTTATAATTAATTACTTACTATCTTATTTAAATTTATTATTGATTACTATTTATAGATATCAATTACCCTTAATTATAATCCTTAGTTTACTTAGTCTATCTAATATAAATCTTCAAAAGTAAACATGCAAAACAAGATAATAATTAAATATCAAAATAATTTCCTAAGTAGATATAAAACTGAGTTAACAATTATATATGAGATTTCAAAAACAATAACAATATATTTATTACTTTTTAATCACTAAATTAATCAAGCTTAATTACAATTAATTTTACTTCACAGTTGATTCTTCTTCCTCTGGGTCTTTCCCTTCTTTTTTTCCAAATTTGTATCCTTCTGGTTTATTGTCTCTGCTATTTGCCTTCAAAGTCTAGCATCCCAATGTCTTCTAAATTAAATGTCCACCAATTTTGAAAATGTCCACCTCTCAAAAGATCCTAGTCCAAACATCTGAGTGTTGTCCAAATCTCGTCCAGATCTCCAAATATCCAAATATTTGTTTGTTTGTTTGTTTGTTTGTTTGTTTATTTATTTATTTTTATTTATATGCCGCCCTTCTCCGGAGACTCAGGGTGACTTACAATGCGTTAAGCAATAGCCTTCATACTTTTGTATATTTATACAAAGTCAGCTTATTGCCCCCACAAACCGGGTCCTCATTTTACCCACCTTAGAAAGGATGGAAGGCTGAGTCGACCTTGAGCCTGGTGAGATTAGAACTCGCAGTAATTACAGGCAGCTGGATGTTAAATGCTGCCTTAATATCCAAAGGAAAATATTACGTTTAAATTGATCTAGGTCTAGGAATCGCTAACTTCCACTCAAACGGGGTTTTTCTGCCGCTCTCTCTTCCGGTGTCTGCTGCTTCTTGATTACCTCATCGCTGCCTTCACAGAGGGCAAGGTCCGTCAAATTTCCTCTTCTCTTTCCTTAAATCCCGTCTGTCCTCTGTAGCAAATCATCCAAGATCCAAATTTTCTCCGGGCTCACTTTTTCCTTCTGGGTTTCCTCTGGGTTTCCTCCGATTTCGCTGGTTGTTAATTTATGCACTGTCACTGTCAAAATGGATTCTGTCTCCGCTTAGCTTTCAGTCGCCGCTTATTTAGCTGTATTTCGCTTCTCAATTGGAGTTTCTTTTCTCCCGCCTTTAATCCTCATGATATAGGTTGTAAATGTACCTTTTGAGTTCTTTTTCCTTATGATCCTTCCACCGATGTCTTCCTTTATTTGATTTTCGCTTCCCACTTAGTCAGCTGTCAACATTTCTGGCCAGCCAGCATGGCTGGTTCTTCCTCGATCAGGATTAAGGGGTTTTTCCTGAACCTTCAGAGGGATTGCTGTCCTCTCCTCGGTCCTCGGAATTTCCTCCTTTTTCTATTGACCTCTCCGAGGTCAATAGTGCCTAAATTGGATCCTAAATTGAGGATATTAGGGACTTGGAGAGCGGAGATCCATTCCTTCGTCCCTAACACGGTGACATCACCACCGGAAGTCCGGTTTTGCCAATTTTCTATTCCTTATCATTTCTTCTTGTTCTAGTATATTAATTTTATGTTTCATTAACTCCATTTCCTTTCTGATTTCCCTGTTTGGGGGATCTTTCTGAAGTGATAATTCTAATTTTTTCAGCTTCTCCAGTGTTGACATTCGTTGTTCCTTCTTCTCTTTGTTTCTCCTCACTATATACGCAACACTTATCCCCCTTATTCATCACCTTCAAGTTTCATAGGAAAGATTAAAAAGGGTTAAAAACTATTTGAGTATCATTTTGAAGACAGTTTTTATCCACTTATTATCCAGCCCTCAGGTTTCTAATCACATCACACAATTGTTTGTGAGTCCTTTACTGAAATCCAGTGATGTCACCAGAGTTCCCATAATCTATTTAGGAAGTGTAATGATGTGTGAGAATGACTTTTGGGATGAGGGGAAGAGAGGCTGCCTAGGGAAGGATCAGAGAAGAGGGGAGAATCCTGCATCTGCATAATGGGAGAGAAAGAAACTCAGAAAGGATCCTGGCTAACTTTTCAGGCTGAGAAAAGAGTTGGTGGGAGATTTGTTCTTTCAGATCTGCAAAATTTTGTTAATGTTGCATTACAATTAATTAGAATTAGCACATCTGGATGTGTTTTCCATCAGGCTGACCAGGGAGAAGATTAGCCTGACAACTTTCTTCTTGATCAACCCATGCTTTCTGGGAATCAACCTGTTGTTTTCAAAGAATTTATGAATCATCTTTTTTTTCTGTTCATTTTATTTTCATCTGCTCTAGAATGTTCCCTATATTTGACCAATTGTATCAATTTCTCAGCTGTCCTTGGATGATCATCTGATGGCTGTAACCAGGGGGGCTTTCGCACCAGTACGTCTTGTGCTCCAGTTGCGCCCTTTCCTAGACCGAGATGCCCTCGCCATGGTCATTCATGCCCTTGTTACTTCTCGGTTGGATTACTGTAATGCCCTCTACATGGGGCTGCCCTTGGGATGTATCTGGAGGCTCCAGCTAGTCCAGAATGCGGCCGCGTGGGCAGTTACAGGAGCGTCTTGTTATTCCCATGTAACACCTCTCCTGCGTGAGATGCACCGGCTGCCGGTTGCTCTCCAGGTTCGTTTCAAGGTGCTGGTGCTTACCTATAAAGCCCTACATGGCTTAGGCCTGGGGTACTTGCAGGACCATCTCCAGCCATCCTCCCATCGTCCCATGCACTCTCACAGAGCAGGCCTCCTCAGGGTGCCGTCAGCCAAACAATGTTGGCTGGCGGCCCCCAGGGGGAGAGCGTTCTCTGTGGGAGCGCCGACCCTCTGGAATGATTTGCCCACCGAGCTCAGGATAGCCCCCGACCTCCTCTCCTTTTGCCGTAAACTGAAGACGTGGCTTTTCCACCAAATAGACTGATCCATTGGGGGTTTGTACAATGTAATAATTTTAATCTGGTTTTAATGGGGATTTTTAATTTGTATTGTGACTTGTATTGTTGATTGTTTTGTAAGCCGCCCTGAGTCCTTCGGGAGAATGGTGGCATATAAATCACAATAATAAATAAATAATAAATAAATAAATTATATACTTTTTCTATATTTTGTCAGTAAATGATTGACAAATTTTTCTCAAACTTTCTTGTTCAGTTATGAAGTTGATGGCAGTATTTGTATCCTAATTAAGCATATTTGGAGATGAGACAATTGTAGAACAAAGATTCAATGTGGGATAAGAAACAAAGTTCTCTGTTTTTCAAATTCCTGGACGTCCCCATTCTAGTTTCATCCCTTTCTGGAGAAGAATGAATTTTGGAATATTTCCAGCGTTATATTCTACTTGGACCAAAATGGAGAGTTAACAGCAGATCTGGCCATTTTGAGCTTCTTGGTTTTCCCCAAGGGGTATGTCAAGGAAGAGATTCTCGCGTATTTTGAAAGACAGAGAATTAATATCGACCAAGATGCTCTTTCATGGCTACCGTCGCTCAATAAGGTAAGAGAAATATTGGTGTCTTTTCTCTGTTTTCCAAAACCTGAGGTCCCTTTTCAAGTGGGCAAAGCCTAGAGTCTCCAGGGTGGTTGGCCTCCCATGCCAGGTGGTGTCATCTAATGGAAGTTCTTCAACAGATGGGGCCAAAGTGGAGTGGCTTTGCCATGTTTTCTGGAAACCTTTCAAGATCTTACTGGTCAGAGGTTTCTTTCTTCAGCACAGTTTAATTTCATATTACAAAACCTAATAGAATAAAAATTCCTAAATCTTTTACAATGAACTTTATTAGCACTTTTAATAAGAATATATCATCATATTTAAATCTTTTTTCAATTCCATCCCTCTAGACTACATTAAATAGAAAAGTAATTTATTGTAATGTTAAATTCTGAAAACAAAAGGGAGGAACAAAAGGAAGAATCTGCCAGTTCTTTTGCCTCCTGCATCTGTTTAGAAGTAGTTTAGAAGAAGTAGTTTACTTTAGAAGAAGTAAACAGAAGTAGATTTCATATTTACCTCAGTGAAGACCAGAGGCTACTTGTCTCCATCCATTTCTACCTCCATTTTCCATGGACAGAGAGTCCTAACATATTTTCTTTGGCATTCCCTGTTTTTCTGCTCAGTCCCTGCCTCAGTCCAAATGTGTGGAAAGTTGTCATCCTGGATTTGTCAAGAGGGCTCGAGAAGGAGAGCCAGTTTTCTGCTATGACTGCATTCCTTGTCCGCAGGGGACCGTCTCCACTCAGGAAGGTGGGTCACATTGAGGAAAATGGGAGGCTTTGTGGAACTGGATCCCTCCAGAACCTTTTCATGAAAGTGCAAGTTAAAAGATAGATCAAAGCTCACATGGGTTTTTCATTTTTAACTTGCACAATTTCTTATCTAAAAGGAAGTAAATCAAAAAGACTTGGAAGGAGGGCTGGCAAGAGATGGGATGAGGGGGTGGCAGACTGGGAAAGCTTGACTAACAGCAGAGGAAATATCTCTTCTGCTTTTTAGTTTGGATCTGTGCTGCTAAGTTGACCTTTCTAGGAACATCTGAGATCTTTGAAACTAGATGAATTCTTTCAGGTCCACCTTCTGAAAGACCTTTCAATTCATTGTTTATTGGCCTCCCTTGAGGATCACTGAGAAGGTGTCACTGGTCCATAATGTGGTGCTGTGGATAGTTATGGGAGGAACTCATTACACAAATAGTCGGCCATATAGATCAATCCATCCATCCATCCATCCATCCATCCATCCATCCATCCATCATAGTAGAGTAGAAGGAACTTTGGAGGTCTTCTAGTCCAGCCCCCTATTCAAGCAGGAGACCCTATACCATTTCAGACAAGTGACTGTCCAGTCTCTTCTTAAAAACCTCCAATGTTGAAGCACCCACAACTTCTGGAGGCCAGCTGTTCCACTGGTTAATTACTCTCACTGATAGGAAGTTTCTCCTTAATTCCATATGGCTTCCAGATGTTACAGGATACTGTAGGTATCCTCCAAGTCCAGGATATTAACTGCCATGTGGCAGGACTCAGGATGTTTGACTAAAAAGATTATATGATTCATTATTAACCTCTAACAATGTAGGTTCCTCTGAAGATTCTACACATTACACAGGAAATAATTTTCTATGACTTCCCACTACTTCATATACCTGACTACATTTTTTAATTAAAAAAATATCCTTCTTATGCTCTTTTTAATGAAATAGTTAAGAAATACTTCTTGGAAAATGCCTGTGGTATCAGCTGTTATCCAAAGAAGGTTTTTCTTGCAAGAGAAAAGGACAGAATAATAAAGATATGTTGCTTTTTTGCTTTCTCAGATACGGAAAAATGCACCAAGTGCCCAGATGATAAATACCCAAATGAGGACAGAGTCCAATGTATCCCCAAAGTCATAACTTTCTTGTGTTATGAAGAATATCTGGGCATCATTCTGGTTTCTTTGGCTCTACTCTTGTTCCTAAACTCAGGCCTTGTTTTAATCATCTTTATTAAATACAGAGAAACTCCCCTTGTCAAAGCCAACAACCGGGACCTCTCCTACATCCTCCTGGTCTCCCTCCTGTTTTGCTTCTTGTCTCCTTCTGTCTTCATTGGTCAACCAAGGAAAGCCACCTGCCTTCTCCGACAAACGGTTTTCAGCCTCATCTTCTCAGTTGCTGTTTCTTCTCTCTTGGCCAAAACCATCATGGTGGTGCTGGCTTTCCTGGCCACAAAACCAGGAAACCGAGTGAAGAGATGGTTGGGGAAGAGCTTGGCCAACTCCATCATCCTTTCTTGTTCTGCTGTCCAAATAATCATCTGCTCCATCTGGCTGGGAGTTTCTCCCCCCTTTCCTGACTCTGACCTCCACTCCCAGCCTGGAGAGATCATCCTGCAATGCAACGAAGGGGCCGTTGTCATGTTTTACGTCACCCTCAGCTACATGGGCTTCCTGGCTGCCATCTGCTTCACGGTGGCTTTCCTGGCCAGGAACCTGCCTGGGGCCTTCAACGAAGCCAAGCTGATCACCTTCAGCATGCTGGTCTTCTGCAGTGTCTGGGTGACTTTTGTGCCCACCTACCTGAGCACCAAAGGGAAATACATGGTGGCTGTGCAGGTCTTCTCCATCCTGGCTTCCAGTGCTGGTCTGCTGGGCTGCATCTTCATCCCCAAGTGCTACATTATCCTTCTGAGGCCAGACCTCAACACAAAGGAGCAGCTCACAGCCAGAACAAATGAGTTATAACACAAATGTGATATTGAAAGAATTGTTAAAAGTTTCTTTTGTTTGAAAGGATAAATTCTTTCCATTTAGATTGTATGCAGGAATCAAAATATCATATCTACATGTTTCAAATTTGGAAATTTTTGAATTCTTCACAAAGGAGCAGCTTACAGGCAGAAGAAATGTGGAAATGTCAGACTAAGGAATTTCAACTTTTAACATTTTCCACAGTCTAAACATAGAAAATGTTCCAAGCTGTTCTGCATGCATGAGTGGGCCAACTATTTTTCTTGAAATAAATAAAGGGCGTGTGGAACATTGTGAGGAGACAAATTTTTTGGAGAATTGGGAGCATGTTAGCAAGACAGAAATTGAGAAAGAATGTATGGAACAACGTTGATGCCCTCATTTCTCAGTACATTTCACCCAAACTGCTGTGGCAACTGAGACATTTCTTTTTGTTTACACAATAATTCTTTCTTGAGGGTAGCAACAATACAAGGCTGGGGAGGTAACTTGAGTCTTGCTAATTCTGAATATTCATGCTTACATTATATCTTAAATGAAATATGCATATTTACAATTGTCGTTTTCTCCTTTCTTGGAATGTATAAATATGTAAGATTTCCTCCCTCTATTTTCTGGAGGGAAATTCCTCCAGTGGACACTGAATAAATAACAACTGCAGTGAACCTGGATTGTTGGTTTTTTGGGTCCTGTGTTTGATTCCAGAGAAACTGGTGTCAGGAGTGGGATTCACAATCTTCCATCTGCCACCAGGGACAAAAGATGGGGTAGCCCTATAGGGTGAGTGTTGTGAGATTGATCCCATAACCCTTCCCACTGCCACATAAAGTCACCATTGAGGAGAGTGTGTGAGAACACAGTCTGTGTCCAAGTGTCTCTTGTGGCTGGAAAGGTTTGTGGTCCCTTCTGTCCCAATTTCTCAGCCGCCCTGGCCCTGCTGTGAGCTCAGCCGAGCGATGTCTGGAGGTATCCAG
Source organism: Ptyas mucosa (assembly GCA_012654045.1). Lineage (NCBI taxonomy): Eukaryota > Metazoa > Chordata > Lepidosauria > Squamata > Colubridae > Ptyas > Ptyas mucosa. Next base: position 39,222 of record WNWU01012699.1, read on the forward strand.
GAACTGAGGGGGAATTTGGCTTTGCAGAGTGAGTGGGACCCTCTGTTGAAGAATGGAAGCTGACCCAGAGGTTCTGTGCAAACTCCCTTCTTCCTATGCCTGAATAGAAGAATTCAGCTGATCCTAGGCAGGGAGGGAAGTGGATGATGGGGCTCCAGCAGAAAAAAGCCCCACTTTTTCTTGATAGCAAGATAGGTTGGCCACTGCCTTGTCCTCAACCTACATCTGGCATTTCCTGGTGGTCTCCCAGCCCTGTTTAAGCTTTTCCAAATCAGCCTGCTCCTGCATCCTACAAGAATTCCTCAACATACGACCAGAATTGGGACCAGAAATGCCATTGCTAAGCTAGGCGGTCACTTAGTGAAGTTTTTCTGAATTTTAGGATGTTTATTGCCACTGTTGTTAAGCGAATCACTGGGGTTGTTGAGTGAATCTTGCAGTCATGAAACAAACGCCGTTTCGCCCCCTGACTTTACTTGTCATAAATCCATCTTGATTTCCAGGCACCCAAATCGTGACTCTGTGTCCAAGGGGATGTGGCACTAGTTGTAAGTGCGAGGAGCCATCATAGATTGCTTTTTTTTTAATGGTCGTGGGCCTTGGAACTGTTGCAAAATGAATGGATAAAAATTGAGGACTTCCTGTAGGGACTGTACAAAATGGGATCCATTGTTTCTTTAGGCAGCTTCTCACAAGGCCTTTTCAAATGAATCCCATCTGATCTTTTAGGCCTATTTCCCTTTCACCTCCCCTTCATCATCTGGGCATGAAGAGGAAAACCTGGATCCCCTGGATCTCTAATACCAGATTCCAGATCCAAGGGACAAGATTCTCAGTCTGGACTCCACCCCCACAGAAGGGGCAGAATCCGGGGCTCCACGACCTCCCCAGGTGACCAACGGTTCCCCCTTCAGAAGGAGCGGCTCTGGCTGAAGTGAATTGGGGGCTCGAAGCCCTTCAGGATTGGCTCATCCATGAATAAGCCACGCCCCATAAGGCAGCTGGCTGGTGGATATTCAGAGCCTTGGCTTGTGATGTCAGAGGCTCCTTCTGAGCTGATTGGCTGGAGCTCACCATGGCAACCTCCAGCATCCTTGGGGAGTCTGGACCACATAATGGAGGCTCTGCTCAACATCCCTGGAAAGTGGCTGGATTGGATGGCAGCACTGGGGGCATCCCAGGGTCTCCCTTGCCTGGGCTCCTCAGGAGGGAGAGACCCTCCCTTTTAAGGCAGAATTAAGGGGGGGAGATGAGTGAAATGGGGTTCAACCAAACATGACAGACGTGCTGATACCTGCCGTGTCTGCAGCCTCCATACCTGTCACCCAACTCCTCATCCTCCATGTCGAAGGTCCTTGTCTCGGGAAAGGGGCTGGGGCCGGACGGCTGGGGGGGAGCGATATGAACTAGGGAAAAAAATGGCTTTGGGATGTCCCAGTTGGAGAGGCATTGAGACCCCAAAGCCAGAAACTGACCTGGGGAAATTAACCTAAAAAGAGATTCCATTGGCCAGATGTAGTTATTTCCCAAACAGACTCGGCCTGGTGATTGACTTGTTTATATATTTTTATTTTTTATTGCTTAGATTTTATATCCACCTTTATTGTTTCTCTAAATAGCTCAAGGCACGAACGTACTGAAGACGCCTTTGCCCTCACAACAAGCTTGTGAGGTAGGCTATGGCTGAGAGGGAGGGACTGGCCCAAGGTGACCTCCAGGCTTTCATGCCTTGGATGGGACTGTTAAGTACTTGGAGGGGGGGCTCTTTCCTAATCCGAATGGTCACCTCCTCCTTTCCCTGTGATCAGAAGCCCCCTAGCAGTGCCAGAGATGGCCGAATTGATCGATCGCTGATTCTGACTCCTTGGGAGAGTTTTGATAGATGAGATGCCTCGAATTGGAGCCAGAATCAAGTGGGAAGTCAGGACAGTTTGAAGGGAGACCAGTTGTGATGGATTCTGTCAGTCTTTCTCAAACTGGGCCCCTTGAAGGCATCTGTGGACTTAAGGCCGGTTAGCAAAATGTCCCCTGAAGTTTCAGATCCAGGAATTCAAGAAAGACAAACAACAGATGGAAGAGCAGCACAGTTGTCTCAAGCAGACGTTGGATCAATTTCAGACCACAACAGAAGACCTGCAGAAAACTCTGCTGGAGAACAAAGGAAGGTTGGACCATGCCAACACGATGATCCCCCAGTTAGAGGTAGAGAACAAGTCTTTGGTGAAACACACCAAAGAACGCCAGAAAGAAATGTCTGAGGTTACTAGCCAAGAGACCTTCCTCAGACTTGAGAAGGCTGCCTTAGAATCTCTGAGAAACTCCTCAAAGGGGTCTGGAACCTTCTTAAGAACTTAAGAAGCACCTCTAGAGTCTTTAGCATGGACTGGCTGAGAGGGACGAAAGTTCCACTTTGTGGAGAAAAGCCACTCCATCCAACTGAAGCAGAAAGTCACCCCTCTTCAGAATGTGAGGGGAAATGAGAAGAAGCACCTCAACAATCGGCATCAGCAGCAGATGTGTTTACCAGGCCACAATGGAAGACCAGCAGAAAACTCTGGAGGACAACAGAGAAGGAGTGAACCAGGTCAGAATGGCCATCCAAGAATTAGAGCTGCAGAACAGGCGTTTGGAGAAAGTCAGAGAAGATCTCCACAGAGAAGTCACCAGCCAAGTGGGCTTCTTCAGAAATGATGTTGGCACTCCTGAGTGACCAGCACATGGGAGAACTTTGCTGACACTCTCTCCGCATAGCTGGAATGAAGGAATGGGGGCCTTTTATCCATTTGAGAAAGAAACGAGAGTCTTCTCCTCCCTTCCCTTGAATTGCCACCCAGTGTGCCAGGGAAGCCATGCAAGCCCCACCCTTACCAGGTGACCCCACCTTGCCAGTCACTGCAGGACTGTCAGCTGAGCTGAAAGCCTCCCAGCCACCCAGCATCAGGGCCTGAGAGCACTGAGGAATCCCAGGGCTCCAAGCCAAGAAGGAGGGTGGAGGTGATGGCCATGGAAGTGGTGAGGTGAGGTGAGGTTGATAATGGTGACTCTCCATGCTCAGCTCCAACCTTCGGAGTGCCAGCTGAGGCTGAGGGGCAGCAGTGATGAGGGTGAGGGCTCTGCTGTGGGGAGGGCAGAGAGTCTGGCCAGAGCTGGATCTGGGAGCCAGAACCAAGGAGCCGAACGAGCCGAGCAGCTGGGAGCAGGGCAGCCGCAGGAGAGGAGGAGGGAGGAGAACATCTAGAAGCCGAACTGGGAACTGAGGGGTCTGCAGGAGATGCCTTGAGGCAGCAGAGACCCCCGGAGGCCACAAGGCTGATGGAGCTGGTGGCAGAGCTGGAAGACAGGGCTGGGTTGAGGGTCTCGGGGGCAGGCAGAAACTCCTGCTGCTCCAGAGGCTGCCAGAGAGGAGCAACAAGAGGGGGAAGCTGGGGGCCACCAAGGCCAACTAGAGCTGGTCAGTGGCCGTTGGGTGGTCAGCTAAGGGTGGGGCTCGCATGACTCCCCTGGCTTCTGTTTGCCTGGAATCTGTCCTAGCCTTGTGCAGATACAGGAATTTCTCTTCTCACGAGGAGGAAGAGGGTTTTTTTTATCATCCCTTCCAATTTCACTCACTCCCTTTTTTGCAGCCTTTGGGGGCCCCAGTGGGGCAGGGGTGGGTTCTAATTTTTTTTACTACCAATTCTGCGGGCCTGGCTTATTTTGTGGGCATGGCTTGATGGTCATGTGACAGTGGGCATGGGTTGATGGTCATGTGACTGGGTAGGTGTGGCCAACTCAATGTCACTCACATCAAGCAGTGCCTCGCCTGGCCCCTCCCCTCCCAGCCACTCCTTGTCACACCCAGCCTCAACGTATCTATAGTTCTGTCAAAATGTTGTTCACCTTTTTTCAACTTTATTGTCTACATACTGTAGATGCCCTTTCATGGACCACGGAAAGGAGGAAATGGCTCCCCTGCTTTGCCCAAGAGTGTGATAGGCAAGAGGCTTTTAAGGGGCTGCCAGAAAGAATGTATTTTCCAAAGCCCCAGAAGGCAAAACAAGAAGCAATGGATGGAAACTGAAGAAAGAGAGAAGCAACCTAAAACTAAGGAGAAACTTCCTGACAGTGTGAACCAAAATAGAAATATTTCAGTCATAATTTCATGTATAAAATAGCTATTTGTGTAATACAACCTGCCTATTGTCCAAAACAGTCATTAGTATGATGGCTGATGTTTGACAGGCAGCCTAAAAGTCAAAGATCCCAAGAGTGCTTCTTTCTCTGTATGTATACAAAACATCACATAGCAGGAATAGCATATTAAGATGGAGTTATGCGGTGGTGGATTTCAAAAATGTTTACTACTGGTTCTGTGGGTGTGGCTTGGTGGGCGTGGCATGACAGGGGAAGGTTACTGCAAAATCCCCATTCCCTCCCCACCCCACTAACCTGCTCTGGGAAGGAATCAAACTCCCCCACCTCTTCATTTCCCCAAATAAAATATTACTCATAGGAAAAGCAAGGAAAAATCAAGCTGCTCAGAAGGAACCTGCCTGATACTCATTCCACATTCCTGCCAGCTGCATAAAGGAAATTTTGTAAGAAGAAAACAGCTACCGGTGCTTAGAGATAATAGAAATTGGAAGCTGGAAGTTCGGCTCCATTTACAAGCAGGCAGAAAACTCATTCAAGATGGGATATTTCACAATGGAAATCGCCCAAACCTTTTTAGAAACACAAAGCCCATGTTGCACAAACCCCAAAACTTCAAAAACATAGAACCATATAAGAATCCCTCCTTTTATCCAGTTTGTTGTTCAGCTGACTCAGAAACGAACTTCTGAATGTCACTTCGCTTCTGCAAGCAAAAACTTCCCTCCAGCAGCTGCTTCTTGGCTTGCAAATTTAAAGTGACAGTGTCTTGATTTTTTTTTCTCTTCTTTCTCAAACGAACCCTGATTTTTTCCTTATAGCCGATCAGCTGGGAGTCGGGAGGCAGCAACTAGATTAGGGGTGGGGCCAGGCAGAGGTGGTATTTACCGGTTCTCCGAACTACTCAAAATTTCCACTGCCGATTCTTGCGAATCGGGGAGAACCGGTAGCAACCCACCACTGCAGTGGGGGCATCGGACCCCCTCCCAACCCTGGGACACAGCAGGTTTCCCTGTTTCTTTGGTAAATATTCCTTCCCCAATCAGAGTCTGCTGGAGCCCCATCATCCACTTCCCTCCCTGCCTAGGATCAGCTGAATTCCTCCATTCAGACAACAGGAAAAAGGGAGTTTGCACAGAACCTCTGCGTCAGTCTCCATTCTTCAACAGAGGGTCCCACTCACTCTGATCGCTCGGCTGAGCTCACAGCAGGGCCAGGGCGGCTGAAAAATTGGGACGGAAGGGAACACAAACTTTTCCAGCCACAAGAGACACTTGGACACAGACTGTGGTCTCACAGAAGCTATTATGGTGGCCTTTATGTGGCAGTGGGAAGGGTTATGGGATCAATCTCACAACACTCACCGTATAGGGCTGTCCCATCTGTTGTCCCTGGTGGCAGATGGAAGATTGTGAATCCCACTCCTGACACCAGTTTGTGTGGAATCAAACACAGGATCCAAAAAACCAACAATCTAGGCTCACTGCAGTTGTTATTTATTCAGTGTCCATTGGAGGAATTTCTCCCCGGAAAATAGTGGGAGGAAATCTTACAGACAAAAGGATGCATTCATATTTATACATTCCAGGAAAAGAGAAGAAAAGGACAATCATACATATGCATATATTTCATTTAATAGATGATGTGAGCATGAATATCCAGAATTAGGGAGACTCAAGTTACCTCCCCAGCCTTGTATTGTTGCTACCCTCAAGAAAGAGTTATTGTGTAAACAAAAAGAAACATCTCAGTTGTGTTGCCACAGCAGTTTGGGTGAAATATACTGAGAAATGAGGGCATCAACGTTGCTCCATACATTCCTTCTATATTTCTGTCTTGCTAACATTCTCCCATTTCTCCAAGAAATTTGTCTCCTCACAATCTTCCACACACCCTTTATTTATTTCAAGAGAAATAGTTGGCCCACTCATGCATGCAGAACAGCTTGGACCATTTTCTATGTTTGGACTGTGGAAAATGTTAAAAGTTGAAATTCCTCAGTCTCACATTTACACATTTCTTCTGCCTGTAAGCTGCTCCTTTGTGAAGAATTCAATAATTTCCAAATTTGAAACATATACATATGATTTTCTTTAACTCGTGCATACTATCTAAATGGAAAGAATATCTCCTTTCAAATAAAAGAAATTTTTAACAATTCTTTCAATATCATAATGGTGTTCTATCTCATGTTTTTACATTTGTTCTGGCTGTGAGCTGCTCCTTTGTGTTGAGGTCTGGCCTCAGAAGGATAATGTAGCACTTGGGGATGAAGATGCAGCCCAGCAGCCCAGCACTGGAGACCAGGATGGAGAAGACCTGCACAGCCACCATGTATTTCCCTTTGGTGCTCAGGTAGGTGGGCACAAAAGTCACCCAGACGCTGCAGAAGACCAGCATGCTGAAGGTGATCAGCTTGGCTTCGTTGAAGGCCCCAGGCAGATTCCTGGCCAGGAAAGCCACTGTGAAGCAGATGGCAGCCAGGAAGCCCATGTAGCTGAGGGTGACGTAGAACATGACAATGGCCCCTTCATTGCATTGCAGGATGATCTCTCCAGGCTGGGAGTGGAGGTCAGAGTCAGGGAAGGGGGGAGAAAGTCCCAGCCAGATGGAGCAGATGATAATTTGGACTCCAGAACAAGAGAAGATAATGGAGTTGCCCAAGCTCTTTCCCAACCATCTCTTCACTCGGTTTCCTGGTTTTGTGGCCAGGAAAGCAAGAACCACCGTGATGGTTTTGGCCAAGAGAGAAGAAACGGCAACTGAGAAGATGAGGCTGAAAACCGTTTGTCGGAGAAGGCAGGTGGCTTTCCTTGGTTGACCAATGAAGAGAAGAGGAGAGAAGAAGCAAAGCAGGAGGGAGACCAGGAGGATGTAGGAGAGGTCCCGGTTGTTGGCTTTGACAAGAGGAGTTTCTCTGTATTTAGTGAAGATGATTAAAACAAGGCCTGTGGTTAGGAAGAAGAGGAGGGCAAAAGAGACCAGGATGATGCCCAGATATTCTTCATAACACAAGAAAGTTATGACTTTGGGGATACATTGGACTCTGTCCTCATTTGGGTATTTATCATCTGGGCACTTGGTGCATTTTTCCATATCTGAGAAAGCAAAAAAGCAATATATCTTTAGTATTCTGTCTTTTTCTCTTGCAAGAAAAACCTTGTTTGGATAACAGCTGATACCACAGGCATTTTCCAAGAAGTATTTCTTAACTATTTCATTAAAAAGAGCATAAGAAGGATATTTTTATTTCTTAAAAAATGTAGCTAGGTATATGAAGTTGAGGGAAGTCCTAGGATGTTAATTATTTCCTGTGTAATGTGTAGAATCTTCATAGGAACCTCCATTATTAGAGATTAATAATGAGTCATGTAATCTTTTTAGGCAAACATCCTGAGTCCTGCCACATGGCAGTTAATATCCTGGACTTGGAGGATACCTACAGTATCCTGTAACATCTGGAAGCCATATGGAATTAAGGAGAAACTTCCTATCAGTGAGAGCATTTAACCGGTGAAACAGCTGGCCTCCAGAAATTGTGGGTGCTTCAACATTGGACGTTTTTAAGAAGAGACTGGACAGTCACTTGCCTGAAATGGTATAGGGTCTCCTGCTTGAACAGGGGGCTGGACTAGAAGACCTCCAAAGTTCCTTCTACTCTATTCTGATCTATATGTATGACAATTTATGTAATGAGTTCCCCCCATAACTATCCACAGCACCAGATTATGGCCCAGTGACACCTTCTCAGTGATCCTCAAGGGAGGCCAATAAACAATGAATTGAAAGGTCTTTCAGAAGGTGGACCTGAAACAATTCATCTAGTTTCAAAGATCTCAGATGTTCCTAGAAAGGTAAACTTAGCGGCACACATCCAAACTAAAAACCAGAAGAGATATTTCCTCTGCTGTTAGTCAAGCTTTCCCAGTCTGCCACCCCCTCCTCCCATCTCTTTCCCAGCCCTCCTTCCAAGTCTTTTTGATTTACTTCCTTTTAGATAAGAAATTGTGCAGGTTAAAAATGAAAAACCCATGTGAGCTTTGATCTATCTTTTAACTTGCACTTTCATGAAAAGGTTCTGGAGGGATCCAGTTCCACAAAGCCTCCCATTTTCCTCAGTGTGACCCACCTTTCTGAGTGGAGAAGGTCCCCTCTGGACAAGGAATGCAGTCATAGCAGCAAACTGGCTCTCCTTCTCGAGCCCTCTTGACAAACCCAGGATGACAACTTTCCACACATTTGGACTGAGGCAGGGACTGAGCAGAAAAACAAGGAATGCCAAAGAAAAGGTGTTAGGATTCTCCGTCCATGGAAAATGGAGGTAGAAATGGATGGAGACAAGTAGCCTCTGCTCTTCATTGGGGTAAATATGAAATCTCTGACTACTTCCAAACAGATGCAGGAGGTAAAACAACTGGCAGATTCTTCCTTTAGTTCCTCCCTTTTGCTTTTAGTGGTGAAATGTAAAATTTGTTGTGACTGGTTCTGTGGGTGTGGCTTGGTTGGCATGGCTTGGTGGGGTCATGTGACTGGGTGGGCTTGGCCAACTTTTTTTTAATTTTACTTTTTTAAAGAATTATTTTTACCACTGGTTCGGGCGAATAGGTAGTAAAAAAATGCTTTAAAAGGTAAAAAAAAAGTTTCGATGATCACAGCTGTGCTGCGCGATTGTTGGAACCTTTTTTACCTTTTAAAAGTATTTTTTACAACCAGTTTGCCCGAACTGATAGTTTTTATTACCGTATTTTCCGGCGTATAAGACGACTTTTTAACACATGAAAATCTTCTCAAAAGTCGCGGGTCGTCTTATATGCCAGGTGTCGCCTTATAAGCTGGAGAGAAGAGGAGAACCAGTAGCAAAAATCCCTGCCCCCGCCCCCAATGCCCAGCTGAGCCGCGGGATCATCAGAGCCTTTTTTTTTCTTTTAAATGGCTCTGACAATCCAAGCTCTGATGATCCCAGCTGAGTTGCCTGCTAATAGGTAGCAAATCCCTCCCCCTCCCCCTCTCAGCTTGCTTACCTTAGCTGCTGGTCGCAATGCCTTGCTGTAATCCCTGCAATCTATTGCATCAGCAAGCAACTGAATCTCCCTGCCTGCAATCAAGCTCATTGGTGAGCAGCTCTATCTGCCTGCCTGTCTTCCTCCTTGCCTTGTATCTTCTAATCTTGGCAACTTTAAGACTTGTGGACTTCAACTCCCAGCAAAGCTGGCTGAGGAATTCTGGGAGTTGAAGTCCACAAGTCTTAAAGTTGCCAAGGTTGGAGACCCCTGTTCTATTGGGTAAGTTTTTTCCCCCATTGGGAGCTTTAAAAAAATAGTTAATTGGGTTTTTTTTTTAGTTGTTCTTTTTTTAGACCTAGCCATTTAAAGTTTGGGAAGTTTTAAATTTAGCTGCTTTTATATAAAAATAAAAATGAATTAAAATAATATTTGTGCAGCTTTCTGAGATTTAGTGTGTTTCTGTAGTGTTTCACTCTAACTACACAAACACACAAAATCTCACAAAGCTGTATGTGGAATTTTGTGGGTGTAAAGTGTGAAAGTTTTTTGGGGGGGGGGCTTTTTGTGGCTGTGTGAGGTTCCTGCTTGTTGCAGGGGCCATTTTGGGTCTAGCACAGCTGCTTTTACATTGTGGATGAGCCAGTTGTGTTGTGTTGTGTTTTGTAGGTTAAAAAAGGGCAAAGAAGTGACATTGACTTGGCCATGCCAAGTCAATTATATGTTTATAAGTGACAGTTTTCCTGCTAAGTACCTGCATGTCATAAGCATTTGAATGAGGACCCAGATTGTGGGGGCAATAAGCTGACTTTGTATAAATATACAAAAGTATGAAGGCTATTGCTTAACGCACTGTAAGCCGCCCTGAGTCTCCGGAGAAGGGCGGCATATAAATCAAATTAAAAAAAAAAATTAAATTAAAATTACCATATTGAAATCAAAATTGTTTTTTAACTTTTATTTGGTGTGCGTTGGAAGAGGGGTAGTCTTATAAGGCGAGTATAGCCCAAACCCTATATTTTAACAGGAAAAGTAGGGGGTCATCTTATACGCCCAATCGTCTTATACGCTGGAAAATATGGTACTACCGGTTTGCCTAAACCAGAGTGAAGTGGTAACATTTCACCCCTGCTTTGCCCACTTGAAATGGGACCTCAGGCTTTGGAAAACAGAGAAAAGACACCAAAATTTCTCCCACCTTATTGAGCAACATCAGCCGTGAAAGAGCATCTTGGTCGATAATAAGTCTCTGTCTTAGAAAATACGCCAGAATCTCTTTCCTGGGATCCTCCTTGGGGAGAACCAATAAGATTTTGATGAACAAACCTTCTGTTAACTCTCCATTTTGGTCCAAGTACAATCTAATCATGGAAATATTCCAAAATTCATTCTTCTCCAGAAAGGGATGAAACTAAAATGGGAACATCCAGGAATTTGAAAAACAGAGAACTTTGTTTCTTATCCCACATTGAATCTTTCTTCCACAATTGTCTCATCTCCAAATATGGTTAAATAGGATACAAATACGGCCATTATCTTCATAAGTGAAAGAGAAAGTTTCAGAAAAATTTGTCCATCGTATACTGACAAAAATATAGAGAAAATATAATCGATACAATTGATCAATTCTAGAGCAGATGACAAATAAAATGAAGAGAGAAAAAAAAAGATGATTCATAAACTCTTTGAAAACAGGAGGTTGATTCCCAGAAAACATGAGCTGATGAAGAAGAAAGTTGACTTCCAGTGGGACAGCGACATCGCCAGACGCTTCTTTTTGAAGCGCCAGCCCAGGGCTCCGTAGAACCACAAAGAACAGCAACTATCAGCTGTCTTGCGGTTTGAAAACTTTCCCCCTGGTATGAGGGGGGAAAGTGAGTAGACGGGTGGGGTAGAGCTCCCTGAAAGTGCCGGATTTCACACATAATCTGGCGCTTGAAGATGAGAGCTCCCCGTTAAGCCTGTCAGTACTCCAGACCCTGGATGCCTCTGCTTTGCAGAGCTAGATGTCGTTAACCATTCCAGCACCAACTTTAAACAGATATTTTTTGAATTGAGCTGGCGGAGCACAAGCAGTACGAATCAAACAGCAAGTATTTTTTTTTCCTTTTAACTCCAAAGATTTATTTTCTTTAAAAGATTCTTCCTAAGCTGAAAGTGAAAGCAAGATGGCGTTTGAGTTTTAACGGGGCGTGAAGAAGTGAAAGCTAAAAGTAATTATTGACAAGCCCCTGTTTGAAACGTAAAACTCCTTTTTGAAAAGTGGATGTAATAAGAAAGGAATAATAATAATTGAAGCAGCAATACAAATTACAAATTGTAAAGGATTCCCTTTTTTTTTTCTTCTTGAAACTTTTTTTTTCTTTTCTCTTCCCCCTTTTTTTCCCCTGTCCTTCTGGAAGGGAAGGAAGAAGGGGGGCAAGATGGCTGGGCTTTCTGAAAGCAAAGGAGGGTTATTTAACCCTCAATGGTCTGAATTTGAGGAAGCTTTGAGTTCAATTACCTCTGCTCTATTGAAAAGAATTGATACTATATTCCAAGTTTCTCAAGCTGGAAATAATGAAATACATGGAAATACTGAGTTGCAATCTAGCAGTGGGGGATTGAATGAAGAGTTGGGAGATGCAAAAAAACAACAACAGAATGTTGTGCAAAATAAGGAGCAAAAAGTGTTGCAAGTTGATGAAATTTTGGTTTCACGAATTTTTTTTTATAAAACTCAATCTGCACTTAAAGAGTTGTTTCCAGAAGAAGCTACATTTCTGCAAAAATTTTATAATATGCAATCCCAAAAATCGCAAAATTTTACTGGAGCTAAAAAAGGCAGAGGGATCAAAGTTAAGAAGAAAGTTCGTAAAAAGGAAAAGAAGAAAGACTGGAGAAATGGAAAATAACCCTGCTTGATGAGATGATGGTCCTTAAAAAGTACTGTTTAACTGTTTAAAGATTTTGAATTTTTTGGAAAAAGAAAAAAAAAACAGACAGCAGTTTAATGCCAGTTAACTAAGCGATGAGCGACGATGAGGAGGCAATTTACAGCTGTATTGGAATATTTGAGAAGAATAAACAGATCACAGCAATGCTGGTGTATTGGGTTGTGAAATATGCCCTGACTTGAATGATTTGGATTATTTTATTAAGGACTGCAACAAATTTGGACTTAATTGCAATCGCAGAAGTTCTACTGAATATAGCAAATTGAAGTTTCCTGTTTGATGGTAATGAATACAAGGCAAAAGGACTATGGACCTAGGGCAATTGCAGTTGATCTGGTGGTTTCCCTAATATGTCTGACGAATTTATTAATCTAATTTTTGACTGGATTTGATGGATATCATTTCAAATATAATTACAATTACAAAGTCACTCGGGGTTTTTTTTTATATATATACAGAAGCAATTTTTATTTAGGTGGGTAGACGTAAATGAAGATATCTTATATGCTGTTGGAAGATGTGAAGACAAGAAGATTAGCAATTGGTTCAATCTAGTATGAAGAATTTAAAGGATTGATAAAGTTCTTAAATGATGTTCTTAGCTGATTTGTTAATATGTATTGATATAAGAGGTTTGATTATTAATTAAAAATTATTGTTAATATTATTTCTTATTAAGTGTTTTGATTATAATTGGACCTTGATGGTTTAAAAGTGAAGGACGGAAGAGTTTATATAGTAATTTTTTTTTATAATCGGAGGTTTTTTGAGTGAGGGTTTCCTTTTTTTTTTCTTTCTTTTTGTTGTTGTTGTTGTTGTTGTTTTGTTTTAAATGAAAGTTATAAAATATTTTGTTAAATTGTATAGACCTAATAATTTGTTAAGTAATAATTAGCCAAATTGAGTAATGATAGGTTTGATTAGATAATACTTAATTGTTTTAATTGCTGTAATTATAAATGGAGATAATTTTGTTGAATTAGATGGAATAAGGAGAAAAAAAGACTTGCTTTCCTTTTATCTATTTGTTTAATGATCATGATTATAATAAGTGTGAAATGGAGTTTAATTTAGAGAATTTAAGCTGTATTTTATTTTGTACTTGCTCTGGGAAGTCGGGGGAGGTGGTTGGGGAGGGGGGGAGAAAATGTATGTAAAATTTTTAAAACTTTTTCAATAAAAAAAAAAGAAGAAGAAAGTTGTCAGGCTAATCTTCTCCCTGGTCATCCTGATGGAAAATACCTCCAGATGTAGAGTGTCTGGCTCTTGAGAATTGGATCTCTGAAGAGGGAGCCGGGCTTAGAGAGGGGAGGGGCACTACCGATCAGTGCTTAGTTCTTCCTCAACTGATTGAAAAATACATATCAAATAGACCTGCATCATTCTATGCCTGCTCTATAGATCTCAAGGCAGCCTTTGATACGGTTCCCAGGACTAAGCTATGGGAGAAGCTGGAAGCTGCCTCAATTGACCACAGGCTTCTTCATCTATTTCCTGCACTACATACTAAAACTTCCCTCAAGGTGAGGTGTGATATGCAGGAGTCCCTCTCCAAGTCAGTTAAAACTCAAAAGGGGGTTAAACGGGGGAATTTTGGCCCCCCGCTTTTTAACTTTTACATAACTGGCATAGTAAAATGGCTAAACAAACCAAATCACCCCCAAATAGGTGACCAAAGCATCGCCCTCCTGCTCTATGCAGATGCCCCTGTGATCCTCTCCAGGACACCAGTAAGCCTTAAAAGAGCCTTGCAAGCCCTTCTCCAGTACTGCAATTACAATCAACTGGGCATAAATGATGAGAAAACAAAGATCAAAAAGGCCAACACTTGATTCATGCTATCTAAATGGCCACAAAACAGAGTAGGGAAGCACCTTCAAATCCCTGGGGGTGGCCATTCAGGCCAAGGGTTCAAGAAACATGCAGCTGCCCTGGGCCAAAGATCAGCCAGCACCATTCTTAATTGTTTCTGCACAAAGAGAGGATATTATGTCCCTGCTGCTATTAAGCTTTTTGTGGCCAAGTCGCAAGCACAGCTCCTTTATGGGACGTTGCTCGGACCGTCAGCTTCATGTTTTACATCATTAGAAGTAGTTCAATCCAAATTCACCAGATCAATTCTCCAGATGCCACGTTGTGTCTCAAATGCTCTTCTGCCTCTGGAGACAGGATTGACAGAAGCCAAAGCAAGAATCCGTATAGCTGTTGTGGCCCACCAGTGGCCGGTGGAGCTGGCAGCAGATTCGGACAGTGAGGAGGTTGGGGGGGGGACATTGGCCAGTCCTGGAGTCTGGGGGAGGCTCTGATGAGGGCTCTGTGGTAGTGCGCACACATTTGTGAACCGGTAGGGAAGGTAAGTGAATTTCACCCCTGAATTCTCCCCTCTTCTCTGACCCTTCCCTAGGCAGCCTCTCTTCTCCTCATCCCAAAAGTCATTCTCACACATCATTGCACTTCCTCAATAGATTATGGGAACTCTGGTGATATCACTGGATTTCAGTAACGGACTCATAAACAATTGTGTGATGTGATTAGAAAACTGAGGGGCGGATGGTATGATAACTAAGTGGATAAAAACTGTCTTCAAAATGATACTCAAATAATTTTTAATCTTTTTAAATTTTTCTTATGACACCTGAAGGTTATGTTTGTTTACTTGATTGATTAGTCCATGGGCCAAATCAAAGTGCAGAGTTCCAAACACAAATTATTACTAAAATCCGATAAAAACAATTTAAAATGGAATTTGAATAAAATACAATTCAAAATGAGATTGGAATAGAATACAATAATATATGGATAAAAATATGATAAAATTAGTCCCTCAAATGCCAATCTCAACTGAACCATTTTGCTCAAGTACTGAGCTGTATTAAACATTGTTTTCAAATTCTGGCTGCAGATAAGGCGAGTCATTTTGATATGGGATTCCCAATGGGTCCTTCGTTTGGTCTATGGACCAAGGTACCTGCCTCTCACCCTCTTATGCAGGCAGCAATCAAATAGGATGTGAGCCACGTCTTCTGCCTCTGCCACTCTGCAAATGCAGAGACCTCCATTATAAGGTCTAGAGAGGAATCTCCCATATCTGACCATTGTGTGCAGCTGTTTGAATCTCGCTCCCATAAATCTCTCCCTAAGATGTTTTGGCAGTTATAACTTTAAATAGCTGTCTAGTTGAAAAGTAGGTTTGTATTTGCTCAGCCATTTCAAGTTACCCACCTTACTAAGGATAGCCATGTCATTTTGTGCTTCTACATCCTTAATTCTTTGGGTAGCTGGTTTTTTGAATTGTTCTCCTGTTACGCAAGAGACAGGAAGGCCACAGCTACTTCCAAAATTAATCAGTTTAGGGATCTAAGAGGTTTGTGATTGTGAGCTTATCTGCTCTAGTAAGCATAACTTGGGGAGTCTATCAGTCTCCACTTCATTGACTTTGTGCCATTGGTTATATGCTTTGATCTTGGATAGTGGATGAATTGTATACATTCCCAATTCAGCTCTAACTGCTGCAGCAGATTTCCTTAGATCTACACCCACAATACAGCTCAGGTGCTGGGACTGTGTTTGTTGTAGAACTGTGGTTGAGTACAAATCCCAAACTTCTGCTCTATACAAGAGCATAGGGGTAACCTTTATATACTTCAATTAATGGGCCAGGGATTGAAGGTTAGGGGTAACTTTTTCTATTGGACATCGATTTTTCTATGTTATCATTAATACAGTCAAGTTGATAAATCCCCTTCACGCAAGATTTGATGTAAGATGTAGATCCTAGAGTAAGCTAATTTGATGTGATTTAATTTAAAGAATATAAGGTTTTTCTACTTAAAAACCTTATTTGAAACTTCATTTTAAAAGTTTGATAAAATAACAATGGTTTTAAATCAACTTAAAGGCGATAATCAGAAGCAAGCAACAATTCTTGAATCGGATGGATTGGATGGATGGACTGGAACTGAATTTGCTGCTGGCATCCCTGAAGGAGGAGTCTGGTTTGAAGGCAGGCTGCTTGGAGATGGCTGGAGAGGCCATGGACCCTGAAGACTCAAAGTGAGCAGAACGGATGACTGAAGAAATGGATTCTTTCAGGAAGATTGAGGGAGATTGGGGAATGGACTTGTCATATTTAACTGGAAAACAAGTTCCAGCTGAAGAGGTTCCAGCTGCTTCTTTGTTGGCTGTTAGTTAATGCTATCTCCTATTTATATTTGATTCTCACTCTTTGCACTTCCTCAGTTTCTCCGTGCCCTTTTCTCCCAATGAAACACCCAGATCCACCCCAGGCTCCCTTTCACTGGAGGAGAAGAGGGGGGTTTAGCTGCCTGTTGAGCTGCACACAGACCCACCTGCAGTGGGGACGGAACAAAGGGGAAATTCCTCCATGCTCATCACATACCCACAAATACAGGAATTCATTTAAAAGAGAATACAGAATTTTGAAATGAGCAGAGTTTAATATAAAAATGCCATGGTATCTACTCTTTGGAACCATTATTCCCTGAGTAATTGAATTCACCAGATTGGTTGAGATGGTTCCCCTCCTTCTCCTCTGGATTCCTCCTGCAAAGGATCTAAGATTAATGGATCCATATCGGGACCCCCATACCTGCCACGGCTGCAGCCTTGGAGACCCCAAAGTCTTTTCTCCCTCCTTCCTTCTCCTCCTCCTCGATCTGGAGGAATAAGCGGCACTCAAGGCCTGGGCCAGAGTCTGAATGATACTGTAAAATTCATACTTATTTGAGAACTTTATTCTGTTCCTTTTCTTCTGGGTCTCCAGTGGGGTTTTCTCGGTGCATCTTCTGCGGCCTTTAACAGAAAAAACGTTCTTTGAAAGAGAACAGAGAAAAGAATCTTGAAACTTTTCTTTCACAAAGAAATGGGGTTCAAAGCTAGAATCTTTTGGCCTATTTTTTGCCAAAAAAGAAAAATTCCAAATACTATGGATGTATTTGAGAAGTCTACGCTTGTTCATTGGATACCCCAAAAAATTTGTGAGGATCCAGACTTTCCCTTCAATGGGTCCTGGCAGACGCATAAATGTTAAATGGAAAGGAAGAATTTTCACCCAAATAGACTCAAGTTCCATGAAGTGAACAAAGACGTTGACTTGTCTCCACTTAGAGAGGGAATCCCTGAGGTACGCTGTATATCCAGTTGTTGAGAACAGTTGTGATATAACAACACAAATTCCACTCCTGACAAGCATAGGAGGAAAAATCCTCATGAAATTCTCTCCATTTTCTGTGTCTGAAGCAAAGAGGCCAATCAGGGTCCATCTGAAATGGAGGAGCAGGTGGACAATTGCTGGGTACTGGAATCCTTCTTTGGGCTTCATCTGGTGGAAAAAAGGGAATTGACTTTTATCCCTCAGAGCCTCTGAAGCGCTTGTATGACTGATCTAAAAAAGCAATGAAGAATGCTGTGTTATATTTGGGGTCAGATCAAGTCCAAAATATTAGATTTTAATAAATCCAACCTGGTTCTCATGAATGTTAATCAGACATTGTTTAAAATATTAAAGACAGAATATTAGCAAGATGGTATCATAATAATAATAATAAGCAAATTAAAAAACAATAAAAATGTAAATCATATTACTGTATCACCCCTACAATTCATCACAATTAGATTAACACGTGCAAATGCCAACTGGAGTATTCTATTCCAATAAAGGGCTTATTATAATTTTTGAGGATTGCTGCATCTTTTTTTGCTTCTCTATCCCAGATTCTTTCTGGAGGAAATTTTTTAACTTCTTTCTCCAGTTATACAAGAAACAGGCAGACCTCAAAGCCTAATAAGATTTGTCAGTTGCATAATCCAAGTTTGGTCTTTCATTGAAGTTTTGTCTGTTCCAACAGCCACAATTTTCAGAGTCTGTCAGTTTCCATAGATTAAATTTGATGCCAATAATACCCATATTTTCTGATTTTAGACAAAGCAGAAATTGTGTAAATTCCCAAATCAGCTCTGAGGGCAGCAGCTGGAGTCCTTTTACCCACCCCAAGATCCTCCTCAGAGGCTGAGATTGGGTTGGTTCTGCTGGTGGTTTCTCTCTGAAGCCCCAAACATCAGATGGATGTAAGAACATGGGGGAAAACTGGGCCTCAGATACTTTAATCATTGGGGCTGAGGAAGCTGGAGAGCTGTGAGGTTTTCATTTAAGCACCACTTTCACTCCTGCCTTTTCTCTAACTGAGCTCCTTGGATGATGAGGGAGCCAAGATTCAGTCTCAGAGAAAACAACCCCAGGTAAGGAAAGGTGTTACTTGCTCTAATGGCTGACCATCTATGGCTATGATGTCATTTCACAAAGACCATGACTTTTGAACTTGCTTTATAAATTATCAGATAATTATTAAGGCAAAACAATTCAAGTCTATACAACCCAATGTGTAAGTATGATAATATCACATTATCTGTATAAATCAGTGTATTCCAATAGGAATTTAACAGGCTAAACATGTGTACCTATAACAGAACTTAAAGGGAACAGAACTTAAAACAGAACTTAAACAGAAAATAAAAGGGTTGGAAGGGACCTTGGAGATCCTCTAGTCCAGTGGTTCCCAAACTTTTTCTCAAACCTTGGTACTACAAACTCATCCTCAGTGCCCCCCACCCCCACCTCCACCCCCTACAAATAGCATTGTTCGGAATAGCAGTTTGCACGACCCACTAAGCAAGATAATAACAGTAAAATTCAAAACTGTAACAATTAATTGCACATTTATTCAAAATCCAATTTAAAAATCTTTTGTTAATTCAACAAAATTGTTGAACATGATTCAGTGATACCAGTTTTTCAAAGTCTGATAGTCATTTCTCTCTCCCACTTTTTCTCTCTTATTCTCTCTTTCTTTCTCTCTCTCTCTCATTCTCTCATTCTCTCTCTCCCTCCCACTCTTTCTCTCTCATTCTCTTTCTCTCCCCTCTCTTTCTCTCTCTCCCCCCACTCTCTCTCTCATTCTCTCCCCCTCTTTCTCTCTCTCCCCCACTCTCTCTCTCATTCTCTCCCCGCTCTTTCTCTCTCTCTCTCTCTCTCCCTCACCCTTTCTCTTTCTCTCTCACCCCTCTTTCTCTCCCTCCCTCCCACTCTTTCTCCCTCATTCTCTCATTCTCTCCCCCCCTCTCCCCCCCCTCATTGGAGGGTAGAGCCAAGGACTTTGTACAGTATCTGTATGACAAAATCGCTCAGGTACGGGAACACCTGGACTCTGACTGGGTAGATTCAGGGGGGATGATGGAGGCAGGTCTTGAGAATATTATCCGGGGAGAGTTTGATTCTGTGACTCCCAAAGACGTGGACAGGATACTGGGTAGACTGAGTGCTGCCACATGTTTATTGGACCCGTGTCCCTCCTGGTTGATGCTGGCCTCTCGGGAGGTTACACGAGGCTGGCTCCAGGGGATTATAAATGCTTCCTTGAGTGAGGGTGTCTTCCCCGCCGCCTTGAAAGAGGCGGCGGTGAGGCCTCTCCTCAAGAAGCCTTCCCTGGACCCGGCAGTGTTGGCTAATTATCGTCCAGTCTCCAACCTTCGCTTTGTTGCGAAGGTTGTTGAGAGTGTGGAGCGCGACAGCTCCCTCAGTACCTGGATGAATCGGCTTATCTGGATCTGTTCCAGTCGGGCTTCAGGCCTGGGTACAGCACGGAGACAGCATTGGTCGCATTGGTTGATGATCTCTGGAGAGCTCGGGACAGAGGTTGCTTCTCTGTCCTGGTCCTATTAGACCTCTCAGCGGCTTTTGATACCATCGACCATGGTATCATGCTGCATCGGTTGGAAGAGCTGGGAGTGTGGGGCACCGTACTGCGGTGGTTCTCCTCCTTTCTCTCTAACCGGTTGCAGACTGTGTTGACAGGAGGGCAGAGGTCGACCCCAAGGCCTCTTGTTTGCGGGGTGCCACAAGGGTCGGTTCTTTCGCCCCTCCTGTTCAACATTTATGTGAAGCCACTGGGTGAGATCATCCGTGGTTTCGGGATGAAGTACCACCAGTACACTGATGACACCCAGCTGGTCCAGAATGTGGCCGCGCGGGTGGTTATGGGAGCGACGTGGCACTCCCATGTGACTCCCCTCCTGCGTGAGCTGCACTGGCTCCTGGTGGTCTTCCGGGTGCGCTTCAAGGTTTTGGTTACCACTTTTAGAGCGCTCCATGGCTTAGGACCGGGTTTTTACGAGACCGCCTTCTGCCACCAGTAGCCTCTCACCGACTAGTACGGTCCCATAGAGAGGGGCTTCTCAGGGTGCCGTTGGTCAAACAGTGTCGACTGGTGGCTCCCAGGGGGAGAGCCTTTTCTGTGGGGGCACCTGCCATCTGGAACGAGCTCCCCCCGGAGATACGGAGGATCCCAGACCTGTGCACTTTCCGCTGTGCCCTCAAAACATTCTTATTCCATTCTTACAACCAGATGCTCAGAGATCTAGAAAGATAGAAAAATCTCCAGCTATCTATTTTGGGAAGGGTGGCAACCATTAAGATGTGTGTGTTACCTAAATGGCTATTTCTATTCCAAACAGCCCCGGTAAGATTAAACAAAGAGTTTTTTACAAATTTGGATAGGAATATATCCAAGTTTATCTGGCAGGGAAAGAAGCCGCGGATTAGACTTAAAATGTTACAAGAACCCCAAAACAGAGGAGGACTTGGACTCCCAAATTAGGAGCTCTATTACCAAGCAGCGAACTTGATTTGGGTGAAAGAATGGATGATCCTACAAAAGAGACGAATTTTTACATTTGAGGGAGCCGGTCTTCAACATGATTGGCACTATTTTTTATGGCTGGGAGCGTCCGGCCGCCCCAGACACTTTGATGATCACTATCTACATAGGACTCTTGGGAAAAGATTAGAAGAAGAGTATATTCAAAAGTTCCATGTTGGATTTCGGCGCAGGAAGCTCAGATCTACCCGACATTGTATAAAGGGTGGAAAACTTTAATGTATGAAGTCATTTTGGATGTTCAGGGTAATCCGAAGTCACGAGAATTATTAACTCTTCAAGGATATAAGATAGACTGGTGGTCTTATTCCCAAGTGCATTCCAGGTATAAAAAAAATTTATATAGCGAAGGAATTTACCGTAAAAGACAAGAATTGGATAAGATCTTATTAGAAGGAGGGAAAGGGTACTATCTAAGTGTTACGCATATTTATTGTCTCTGCAGATAGGACAGGATGTAGTGAAGGATTGTATGATAGCGTGGGGGTGAAATTTTGGATATCCCCTTGACTTCCAGCAATGGGAACAGATTTGGTTGAAAAATATGAAATTAACCATGGGCTCCTCATATAAAGAAAACATATATAAAATGGTCTACCATTGGCATCTACCCCCTGCGAGACTAGCTAAAATGTTTCCCGGGACATCTTGCTGTTGGAAATGAGGTCACAGTAAGGGAACTTATTTTCATCAATGGTGGACCTGCCCGGTTAAATATTGGAAAAAAATATGACAATGGATTTTGGAAATTACACAGATTAATTTGGAATTAAGGCCCGAGATTTTCCTGTTGGGAGCAAAACCTTTGAATGTTAAATCAGGTATATGGTTCTTGTTGATTCACATTATTACTGCAGCAAGATTAGCGTTTGCGCAGGAGTGGAAAAATCAATACTTACCGATGGATTTGAAAATAATGTATAAAATTAATGAGTGTGTGGAATCAGATAGATTAACTAGATTGATCAATGGTAAAAAAGATTCAGAATTTTATAACAGTTGGAAATTATGGTACGATTGGGTCCAGAAAAGGTGGGATAGAATAGATATATGATGTATATATATATATGATGGCAAGTATGTATGTATAAAGGAATGACTTTGTATTTATGGACAATGTACTCACATTATATCATGGTGGCAGAATTGTATATTTCATTTGTGTATTGATGCATAGAATATATTAATAAAAAAATTTTTTTTTTAAAAAGATTCTTATTCCAGCAGGCTGGCCTCGCCTAACTTCCCTTTTAAATTGCTTTTAAATTTGTCTTATAAATTGGGATGTTTTAAATTTGTTTTTGGGCCAAAGTGTTTAATGTATTTTAAATGGTTTTTTAACATTTGTACTATGTGTATTTTATCTTTTGGCTGTCCACCGCCCCAAGTCCTTCGGGAGTAGGGCGGTATATAAATGTAATAAATAATAATAATAATAATAATAATAATAATAATAATAATAATAATAATAATAATAATAAT